>VWYN01026794.1:12779-53792 GCA_013400075.1 Hippolais icterina
TTTTTTTTCTTTTTTTCTTTTTTTTTTTTAATTTTCAGCAATATTTTAACTGAGGAATGTTCGCCCAGAGCATCGGTTTAATAAAAAGAACACTTCGAGTTCCTGCCGAGCACGTAATCCTGGGATTAAAGATGCTGAAAGTGCCTTGAGATCGTTAACTAATTAAGACTTCCAGGCTGGCAGGTCACTGTCCCTAATCCTGCCCGCTGGAGCGGGGATGCCGGGCAGGGGCAGCGCTGCGGCAGGGCCGAGTGGAGGGAGAGCTCCCGTGCTGTTTTCTTCAGCGCTGAAAATAAACCCGGGCAGGTCAGGCACTTCCTCAGAGACCTCCAGCAATAAGAGTGGAGGATTTGGGGGTTTAAAGTGCCCAGATGATTCGAGCCTTTCTGCTTTCACAGGCACTGGTGGGAGCTGGGGATGTGCTGAGGGTCAGGGCTTCACTCCCTGAACTCCCTGAGCCCCGCCCGTGGGTTGGTGTCCTCAGCTCTCGGTGGTTTTTGCTCCCAGGATCATCCCAAGGGTTTGTTCTGCCCTGTCCCCCACTGGAATAACAGAACAGAAACCAAAACTGCCCCCGAGTGACACCAGGGCTGGGCTGGGGCTTTGTGTGTCCCCTGTGCTGCTGCAGCCGCTCTGGTTTTTCCCCTTTCCCTCTTTCCCCGCCCTCCCAAGGCTCCGTGCCCTGCAGGGGTCTGGGAATGTCCCTTGGCTACTTCCCTGCTGTCACAACCCATGGAAAAGGTGTTTGGACAGCCCCAAACCCTCTGTGCTGCTGCCCACGGGCGTTTGCGAAGCCAGGGCAGCCCTGTCTGGCCGCAGCTCGCCGGTCTGGGGTTTTTCCAACCCCTTCCAGGCCTTTACTAATTGTTTTGAAGCTTCTGCCGCCACCAGGCAGATTGCTTTTGTCCCTTTCTGTGAAACCTGAGGCCCCGGAGGTGTCAGAGCCCGGTGCCAGCCCACGCCTCCTCACCAAGGACACGGCAGCACCGGCGTCCCCGGGGTCCCCATCCATCAGCACCGAGGCCAAATTCCTCCCTGCCGAGCCAAAGGAATTCTCCCCTCGTCCAGAGAGCGGCCGGGCTGAGGGAAGGAGGCTGAATCTGCCAGCGGGATGGATCTGCCGGGTTTTAGCCCTTTGCAGAGTCCATCTCCAGCATTTTCGGGTTGTTCGGTTTATTGGGGACACCGAGAGTCCCCTGGGGGTGGCGGGGACAGCGCAGGCTCCGCTTTGCCTTGGCCGCCCCTCGCTGCTGCAGGCTGACCCTGCCACGATGGATTCTCCCTCCGGGAGAGCACGGCGGGCTCACTCTCGCATCCTCCGCAGGCGGGGACACGCTTCCCTCCCGCTCTCCCGGGCAGGAGCGGAGTTGCTGCCGCTGCTCCGGCTCCCCCGGGGCTGGGGAAAGCGGGCGAGCGGGTACAGCCTGTCTTGCTGGAGCGCCCAGTTCCCTCGGGAGCCTCGCACGGAGCTCCCGGCACACGGAGCCCCTCGGGCCGTGCTCGCCCCTCTGTGCCCTGGGCAGATCCCCCTGCCGGGCTCTGCTCTTCTCGGTAATTCTGCAAAGCAATGTCCCATCCATCCCAAAATCAGCCCCCAGCAGCCAAGGGCAAACCCGAGGGATTCTGCTCAACGCTGGGAAAACAGAGGTGGGCAGGGAGGAGACACGGAGCCTTGATCTGATGGGCAGAGGCTGCAGCTCTGATCAGATAATAATTAATAACTGGGTTCTTGGGGGCCCTGCCACCTCCATCCACAACATCTGCACCCTCTGTGGCCCCATGGGAAGAGTTCCCAGCCAGGGAAGGAGAGCCGGTGAATGGGAGCTGAGCTCCTCCCGTTTTAGCTGGATTAAGGATGCAATAACAGAGCTCTGTGTGCCGGGGGGAGCTGGGCAGGGCAGGGTCCCCTCTGGCACGGATCACTGAGCAAAGAGCCCAGAGCGACTGCCACGAACCTTCCCTGGCTGTGCAGCCCTGTGTGCCCGAGGCAGCGGCATGGAAAACACCCAGGGAAGCAGTGGGAACTGAGGGAAGGGGTGTTCAGCTCCTGAAAAATATTTATGGGTGGGAAACAGGAGAGGAAACTTTGGATTTGTCTCTCCAGGCCAGGTGATGGTGGCACAACCCCAGTGCACACTCAGCCCCGCTGCCATCCCGCTGCTCCTGACCCTGCTCCTGCTTTTTGTCCCCCTCAGGCTGGTGGATGATCGGTGCGTGGTGGAGCCGGCGGCCGGGGACCTGGACAACCCCCCCAAGAAGTTCCGAGGTGAGGCTGGGCCAATCCTGAGCATCCACAGCTAATTGTTAATTGCTAATTGTCCCTGGGATGGGGGAGAGGGGCACAGCTCTGCCCCGTGCTGCACCCACCTGGGAGGTGCTGGTGTGTCCCAGGTGCTCAGGATGCTCCACACTCAGGGAAGGGCCTTATCCCGGTGGATTTGAGTGCCTGGATCACACAAGCAAAGTGTAAAGAGCTGGGAAATCTCCCCAAGCCCATGACTGTGATGTTGGATTTGGGGTTGGTTTAGGGCAGCTGCTCCTTTCACCCCCTCTGCTGTCATTTTATGTCTTTTTTAAAATAAGGCTTTTAAAATATCCATGCCCCACTCTGCCTTGTGCCTCCACCTTTTTCTCAGGGTGGCTTTAACAGCACCCATCCCCCTGGCCACCCTCCTTTCCCCCAACACCCCAAAATGCCTCAGGACATCCATTTTTCCACTCTCTCAGGATCCCAGGGCTTCACTCCCTGAGCCTCACCCGTGAGTTGGTATCCTCAACCCTCGGTGATTTTTGCTCCCAAGCACATCCCAAGCATATCCAAGCAGTGACCCGGCTCTCCATGGGACTTATTGCCACTAATTTATCATGAGTCTAATTAACGACGAACTCAGCACCTCCAGCATCCCCCAACCCCGTTTCCCAGCCATTCCACCCGGGTCTGGATGCTCAGCACCCACCCCATCCCCTTGCCCGGCCGTGTGCCTGGGTTGAGAATCTCTTTTCCAGGCGCAGGTTTTTGGGCTCGGCCCTGCTCGCTGCGCTCCCTATCAGGATATCCAGCTGTTTGTTTTAATGGCCGGAAAGGTAGAGCTCTCCCCGCTCGATAGCCATCGCCTGCGGCGAGGTGGAAACAACGGGCTGGGGCTGTTCCCTGCGGCCCCGGCCAGAGGCTGCGGGGGATTTTCATGCGCTGTCGCCGTCCCCACATCCTGTGGCCGGACCCTGCCCTATCCTGAGCCGCACACGGGTCGTGCCGGGGCTTCCCGCGGGGAAAACAGCACCGACCTCCCGAGGTCAGCTCGGAAAGGCTCTTTGGAAATGCCAGAACCCACCTGGGAGCTGCTCCCGCCCGCGGCTCCTCCGAGAGAGAGAGGCTCGACACCTCTCAGTTATTTGCTTTTTATTTTTGGTGGTTTCTCCTCCCGCCGAGGCTCTTCCCAGCCCAGCTCAGGCACGTCAGGGAAAGTTTCCACCCTCACAGGCAAGGGGGCAGCGGGACCCTCTGCTGTCCCTAGTTCCCTGAAGGAGTGATCTGGAGATTTTGCCCTCCAGGCCTCTCTGGGTGGGAAATTTTGCTCCCAAAGCCACTCTAGGTGGGAAGTTTTGTCCCCAGAGCCACTCTAGGTGAGAAATTTTGCCCCCAAAGCTACTCTGGGTGGAAGGTTTTGTCCCCAAAGCCATTCTAGGTGGAAAATTTTGCCCCCAAAGCCACTCTGGGTGGAAGGTTTTGTCCCCAAAGCCATTCTAGGTAGGAAATTTTGCCCCCAAAGCCACTGTGGGTAGGAGGTTTTCACCCCTAGGATTCTCTGGGTAGGAAATTTTTGCTCCCAAAGCCACTCTGAGTGGAAGGTTTTGTCCCCAAAGCTACTCTGGGTGGGAAGTTTTGCTCCCCAGATCTCTCTGGGTGGGAAATTTTGCCCCCAAAGCCACTGTGGATGGGAGGTTTTGTCCTCAAAGCCACTCTGCGTGGGAGGTTTTGTCCCCAAAGCCACTCTGGGTGGGAGGTTTTGTCCCCAAAGCCACTCTAGGTAGGAAATTTTGCCCCCAAAGCCACTGTGGGTAGGAGGTTTTGTCCCCAAAGCCACTCTAGGTGGGAAATTTTGCTCCCAAAGCCACTGTTGGTGGGAAATTTTGCCCCCAAAGCCACTGTGGGTAGGAGGTTTTCACCCCTAGGATTCTCTGGGTAGGAAATTTTTGCTCCCAAAGCCACTCTGAGTGGGAAGTTTTGCCCTCCAGGCCTCTCTAGCTGGGAAATTTTGCCCCTAAAGCCACTGTGGGTGGGAGGGTTTGCCCCCAAAGCCACTCTAGGTGGAAAATTTTGCTCCCAAAACCACTGTGGGTGGGAAACTTTGCCCCCCAGACCTCTCTGGGTGGGAAATTTTGTCCCCAAAGCCACTCTGGGTCCTGGCAGGTCAGCCCCACATCCCCTCTGGGCTGCTCACTCTGGGCAGTGCAGCTACAGCAGCTCCCTTCACCTTCCTTCTTTTCCACCCCAATCCATCTTTCAGAAACCTGGCAGCGCTTTGGCCCAGGTGCCAAAATCTCCGGCTCCCACCACAAGCCGTGCTGGAGATTTTGTGCACACAAACCCTGCCGTGCCTCAGCTTCCCTCATGCAAAACCGGGCCCAGCGCTAGGCCCAGGGGCCGGGCCCGCTGGGAGCCGGGCCTTGCATTCGCGGCCATTTCAGAGTCACTGTGCTCGTTTGTTTTGTTTTGTTTTTACCTCCCCCGATTTCTCCTTCCCACCAGCACTTTTTTTACAGCAGTTCCCCCTAATTAGCGATTTAATGGAGGCCGCTCCAGGTGCTTGGGGCGGGGGTTGAGGGCCGCCCTGCTGCCCTGGGCCCGAGGGCTGCTCAGCACGGGATGTGCCATTGGCAAACAGGGAAAATGTGAAATGTAAAATGTGAAATGTGAAACCTGGCACGGCCCCAGCGGCCCCGGCCGGTGAGAACCGCGCTCGGCGCTGCCCCAGCGGCACTCCCAGGTAAATAAATACGCGCTCGCCAGCGCCTCGGGCCCGCGGCCAGCCAAGGAAAGGACTTTTTTTTTTTTTTAAATTTTCTTTTTTTTGCGCCTGAACTTTCTGGGCTGCTATTTCAGGCATAATTAGGGCGATTGAGGCTGCAGAGCCCTTCCTGCCCTCGCCCCGTGCAGGGAAGGGGGTTGGGAGATGTGAGGGCCTCGTTGTCTCCCAGACATCTGCTCTCCTTCTTCACTTCCCCGAGCCTGGCCACGGATGTCTGCACTTCCCGCCCACCATCCTGGGGGAAAACAGGAGAATGGGGGCAATCTGCAGCGCAGGGAGAGTTTGGAGGAGCTGGGATGCATCTTGTGCATCCTTTAGGATCTGGAAATAGAGCTGCTGACACGGAGGTTTTGGGAGCGGAGCATCCAGAGCTGCTGATCCGGGTCACGGAAGGGTGGATGTGTGTGTCCCGATGGCACAGCCACCACGGGCTCCTTCTGCAGCCTCAGTGTGTCCCGTGGGTGACAAGGGACGTGGAGGTGGCTGATTGTGTCCCAGCCTCCCTCCTGCCGTGATCCTCTCCTCCTTTGGTGCAGCTGGGCTCCATCAGAGCTCCTTCTCCCCCTGAAGCTTCCCTTCCCAAATAGCACAGCCATTTCCGATGGGAACACTTGTAATCACGAGTCCAAGAAGTGCAGTCATTCCTGGACTCATTATTTTTCCTGATTTAAAGCCCATCCAGCAGCCAGCACACGGTGACGTGACCTCCAGCAGTCCCGGTCGTGTCTCCGTCGTCTGTCTCAGGAGTGTCCCTGTCCCTCGGTGACATCGGCCCTGCTGGGGACACCCTGGTGTCTTCTGCAGCCTCAGCAGGCTCTGCTCTGCTCTGTTCCCAGATTGCCTCTTCAAGGTGTGTCCCATGAACCGCTACTCTGCCCAGAAGCAGTACTGGAAGGCCAAGCAAACCAAGCAGGACAAGGACAAGATCGCTGATGTGGTGCTGCTGCAGAAGCTCCAGGTGAGCAGGACCACAGACCCTGAGCTGGCAGAGCCCAGGAGCTGGGTGGGTGATGGCATCCGGACCTCTGGTGGTGCTGGTTAGGGGTGAGAAGGGAATTCCAGCTGAGTTTTCCCCTTGTCCCCTGCCCAGCCATTGCTGTGTCACCCTCCTGGTGCTTCTTGTGCAGAGGTGCTGTGGCAGAGGAGCTCTCTGAGCACAGCCCTGCACCCTGGGGTGCTCTGGGGCACCCCAGGGCACCCCTCAGCACCCCAGGGCATTCCAGGACACCCTTCAGCATTTCAGGACACCCCAGGACTCTCCTCAGAGCCTCAGGGCACTCCAGGACACCCCTTAGCCCCCAGGGCATCCCAGGACACTCTTCAGCATTTTAGGGCACCCCAGGACACTCCTCAGCGCTCCAGGGCACTCCAGAGCACCCCAGGACACCCTTCAGCATTTCAAGACCCTCCAGGGCACCCCAGGACAGCTCTCAGTACCTTGGGATACCTCTCAGGACACCTTTCAGCATTTCAGGGCACCCAGAGCAATTTTCAGCACCCTGGGACACCCTCCAGCACCCAGGGACACTCATGCAGGAGGGAGCCCTGCTTCCAGGACGTGCTCCAAAGGGCTGGGGAAGGGAAAGGCTCCCGTTGACTTCCCCGAGCTTTGGCCAGGGCCCACATCAAACATTGCACAACGGCCTCAGGCAGCTGGCGAGGCCCCGCCGATGATTCATAAAACCAGAGCTGGGGAGAGATTTCACTAAATCATCTCATCGGGCCTGGAGCCCGGCCCCGGCCACACCATCCCCAGCTCTGCCTCGGGCAGAGGGGGCTGGGCAGTGCCAGGACAGCGTGTCCTGCCCTGGAGGTGCCAGGACAGGGTCAGTGCCCGCTGCCACGGGCTGGACACAGAGCCCTGGCACACAGAAACCCCATTTCCCTGCTCCCCTTAGCCGGGGTTGTAACGTCACAGCTGTCCTGGCCACGAGCTGTCCAGCCCACCAGAGGCTCATTTCTGAGCCTGATTGATTGCACCTTGGTTAGGGCTCGCCTGAAAGAGATTCTGCCGTTTCCTTGCTCCTTCCCACTTCTCCTGGGGTTTTGTGTGGAGCTCAGCCCAGCCCTGCCAAGCTCTGCAGGCACCGGGCTCCGGCCTGCCCCTTCTCAGGGAGGCTGAGAAACAGGCTGAGAACATCTCCCAGCCCACAGAGGTGATCTCCTGAGGCAGGAGCAGCCAGGTCTGCAGTGGAGAAGCCCCACCTGCCATGCCTGTGGCTGCCTTTCCCAGCTCGTGCTCCTCACTGCTGTGTTTCATGAGCAGTGTGCCACTGCTGTCCCTAGCTCCCCAAAGGAGTCACCTGGAGATTTTACCCCGCAGGTCTCTCTGGGTGAGAAATTCTGCTCCCAAAGCCACTCTGGGTGAGAAATTCTGCTCCCAAAGCTACTGTAGGTGGGAAAGTTTGCCCCCAAAGCCACTGTGGGTGGAAGATTTTGCCCCCCAGACCTCTCTGGATGGGAAATTTTGCCTCCCAGACCTCTGCATGGGAAGTTTTGTCCACCAGGCCTCTCTAGGTGGGAAATTTTGCTCCCAAAGCCACTCTGGGTGGGAAACTTTGCCCCTAAAGCCCCTCACTGCTGTGCTGTGGGTTCAAGCTCTGTGTTTTCTTGGTTCAAAGCAACTCAGACAGGCTCTCTGCTGATGTCTCCCAGTCCTCCCCGATGCCCTGTGGGCATCTCTGACACCTCATCCCTGGGCTTGGGGACAGTCCCCACCCCATGCAAGGGACAGGGTGGGAACATCAGCTCCGGGAACTGGCGTGCCTGGGGCAGCCAGCTCCCAGTGCCAGCCCCATTGGCTGCTGGCGAGGGAGGTGCTCAGATCCAGAGGGAGATTTGGGAGGTTTGGTGGTGCTGGATCTCCCATCAGGGCCGTGTTGCTCCATGGGGTTGTTGTTCAACTCCCAGAGCAGCATCAGTGTGGGATTTCTTGGCAGCGGGTTTGTTCTCCTGATGGCAGCAGCCTCCACTGCAGGGTGGTGAGGGTGGCTCCAGGTGGCACCCAGAGCTCTGGGGGGTTGAAAGGGTCACTCTGGGTGGCACTCAGAGCTCTGTGGGGATGGAAGGGTCACCCTGGGTGGCACCCAGAGCTCTGTGGGCAGGAAAGGGTCACCCCAGGGGGCACCCAGAGCTCTGTGGGGATGGAGGGTGAGTCCAGGTGGCACCCAGAGCTCTGTGGGGTTGAAAGGGTCACTCTGGGTGGCACACAGAGCTCTGTGGGCATGGAAGGGTTACCCCAGGGGGCACCCAGAGCTCTGTGGGGATGGAGGGTGAGTCCAGATGGCACCCAGAGCTCTGTGGGGTTGAAAGGTGCCACCCTGGGTGGCACCCAGAGCTCTGTGGACAGGAAAGGGTCACCCCAGGGGGCACCCAGAACTCTGTGGGGATGGAAGAGTCACTTGGGGGGCACCCAGAGCTCTGTGGGGTTGGAGGGTCACCCCAGGGGGCACCCAGAGCTCTGTAAGGGGTGACTCCAGGTGGCGCCCAGAGCTCTGTGGGGTTGGAGGGTCACCCCAGGGGGCACCCAGAGCTCTGTGAGGGGTGACTCCAGGTGGCACCCAGAGCTCTATGGGGACAGGTACCAGGCACATTGATAGCTTGGGCACTCAGGGCCTGCTGCTCCATCCTCCCTCCCAGTGCCAAGCCGTGATTCCAGATGTTTCCCAATCCCTCTGCCCTCTGGTGAAAGGGGTGACAGCAGGATGGGAAATGGCAGAGGCTCTCCCAGCTCCATCCCTCGCTGTTTCCCATCACAATTTTTGGGGAGCCCTGGGCTGGAGCTGCCTGGGCTGTGCCCAGCCTGGCGCCAGGGCTGTCGGCGCTGCCTTGCCATTCCCAGATTTGCTGTGGGAGCAAATTCCTGCCTCGCTCCACGTGTGTCAACATCCCATCACTGCTGCCACTGCCAGAGCCAGCACATGGAAAATCTCTGTGGTTTTGGAGAGGGGCTGCTGAGCCTTCACTCCTGGGGACCCATCCTGCTGCAGCAGGTCCAGGCCTGCTCCATCTCTGGGCACGGCACCACTGGCACGGTGCCTTTGGCTCCTTGGGTTTGGTGCTGCCAAGAGCCCCTGGTCCCCACAGCCCTTATTTTGGGTGTGTTACCCTAATCCTGAGCCCAGCAGCCTCGTCTGGTGTCACCCCAAAACCTGCTGTCCTTGGGGAATTTTGGTGCCCTTTTGTCCCTGCCCTAATTTCTAAAGTCCTCAATTTAAAGCCCTCATGGAGTTCCTAGGGCTGGTCAGGGTCACACTGTGGCCCTGGGGGACAGAGGGGCACTGCCCCTGATCCCATCCTTCCCAAAGCCGAGGCTGTGAGTGACCCTGCTGGGATTTGCTGCTGGGGAGGGAGGAGGGTGCTGCTCCATGCTCAGCTCTTCTCCTTTTGGAGCAGCACGCGGCTCAGATGGAGCAGAAGCAGAACGAGACGGAGAACAAGAAAGTGCACGGGGACGTGGTGAAGTACGGGAGCGTCATCCAGGTACGGATCCAGCACGGATCCAGCACGGATCCAGCACGGATCCAGCACGTCTGGGGAGGGGCTGGTGTTGTCTGGGAAGCCTTGGAGGCTGCATTTCTCAGCTCTCCCACCCTTGGCTCCTCCAGCTGCTGCACATGAAGAGCAACAAGTACCTGACGGTGAACAAGCGGCTGCCGGCGCTACTGGAGAAAAACGCCATGCGGGTGACCCTGGATGCCACCGGCAACGAGGGCTCCTGGCTCTTCATCCAGCCCTTCTGGAAGCTCAGGAGCAACGGGGATAACGTGAGCGTGGGGCCCTGCAGTCCCTGAAGGGGTGTGCAAAGAGCTCCAGGCCCGGGCTGGCCTCCACACCGGGCACCCAGTCTCATCCTCGCTCCCCTTTTCCCATTTTGCTCCCCAGGTAGTCGTGGGAGACAAAGTCATCCTGAACCCCGTGAACGCCGGGCAGCCGCTGCACGCCAGCAACTACGAGCTGGCTGACAATGCTGGCTGCAAGGAGGTACAGGAGGGCCTGGGGTTTTTTTTTTTCCTTCTTTTTCCTTTTTTTTCCCCTTTGTCCTGGGGTTGTGACCGCGCTCTCTTGCTCTGTAGGTGAACTCGGTGAATTGTAACACCAGCTGGAAAATCAACCTGTTCATGCAGTTCTGCGACCACATGGAGGAAGTGTTGAAGGGGGTAAGGAAGGAGGTTTGGGGGGACAGGACGTGGGAGCTCCTGGCTCTGTGACAAGGGCAGAGAAGAGGTCCTGCCTTGAGGGCTGTAATTCCTGGGAGAATTCATCACCTGGAGAGCAGCACAGTGAGGCCGAGTGGGATATTTTAGGATCTGCTGGCAGCAGGGAGCTGAGGGCACAAATTACCAACCTCAGGGTGTTAAACTGGCCTTTGGGGACAACCCCAGGCCCACGCAGTGACAGCAGTGGCTTCTTGTGCGGGGACAATTCCAGCTGCCCAGCCCTGCAGCAGGGTGGATGTTGCCTGGGAAAGGAACTTTCCCTGCTGAGCTATTGTTTGGGGCCGAGGTTCTCCAGGAAGCAGCTGGCTGGATGTGGATTGTTGGGATCTTACAGCCCTTCATCCCCAGGTGCTGTGCTTATCCCAGCTTCCCACATCCTCCTTCCCGGGCTGTTAATGCCTTAAACATGTTGGGGAGTGGAGCCTCTGCCTGCTCCAGGGGTGGAAAGGGATGAATTCACATCCATTTATCCCTTGCAGGTGGAAGCAGAGGGGGCACTGCATGGATGATGGCAGTGCAGGGTGCCTGTCCCCTGGGCTCAGAGGAGCATTTGTGCTGCCTGGGACAGGTTTTAGCTGAGCTCAGAGAGGTTGGATAGGAAGAGGTGACAGTGCTCTGTGGTCCCCAGGGTCCCACAGTCCTGCAATGCAGCTGGGAGCTGTATCCAGCAGGAATTCCATCCCCTTTACAGCATCAGGAGTCACAAAAGGAGATTCATTGCAGGGGAGGCATGGAGACATTCCTGCCCTGACTGAGTGGTTAAACATGGGAACAGGCTCCCCAGGACACTCACCACCCCTGGAAGTGTTCAAACCTGAGTAGACAGACACTTCAGAATATGGTATAGTGGGCATAATGGTGAAAGATAAGACTTAATTGTCACACTAGGACATGAAATAAAGATAGTTTGACTCCAGTTTTGACAAAGAGAACATCAGAAAGGCTTTATTTACAATCTTTTTGCTTCTTTTATAGCATGCTTCACTAAAATAGGTCTTCATTGGTCAATAGGATTGACACCTCTTTTCATTAGTTAAGTAATAGGAAACAACAGCTGGGGAAGATTGTTATGAAAAAAACCCACTGCCCACTTAGAAATGTTTTAGGAAAAGGAGAAAGATGTTTTGGGAAAAGAAACTGTTGAAAGTTTTCCTTTGGGAAAGGAGCTAGCAATGGTTAGCAAGCTGAAATTCTCTCAGGCTCAAAAATATCAAGCCCACACTTAATGACCTTGGAGCTCGTTTCCAACCTGAAAGACTCCAGGATTCTTTGACCCTGACCCTCACCCCTGTGTCCTGGTGCAGGGGGATGTGGTGAGGCTGTTCCACGCCGAGCAGGAGAAGTTTCTCACCTGTGACGAGTACAAGGGCAAGCTGCACGTCTTCCTCCGCACCACCCTGCGCCAGTCGGCCACCTCGGCCACCAGCTCCAACGCCCTGTGGGAGGTGGAGGTGAGCAGGGAGGGTGTGGAGGGGTCTTTGGAGACCTCCCAGTCCCTCCCGTGCTGTGGCTGAGCTCTCCCCTGCCTCTCCCAGGTGGTTCACCACGATCCATGCCGAGGGGGAGCCGGCCACTGGAATGGCTTGTACCGCTTCAAGCACCTCGCCACGGGCAACTACCTGGCAGCAGAGGTAAGGGGGTGGCAGGGGGGTGCAGGGACGTGCCCTGGGGCTGTGGCACCCCTTGCCAAGGCAGTGCCCACCTCGGGCAGGGAGTGATACCCAGCGTTTCCTCTGGTCCCCTCCAGTTTGCTCCCTGTGACTCCTCCTTGCTCGCAGGAGATGTTGACCTGACCACCATCATAATTTACCTGGTTTAGGGCCAAACCTTCCCCCTGAAATCCCCCAGTGAAGGGGTTCACTTGCTCAGATGGCTGGGTTTGGCTCCTTGTCTGGCCCAGGGAGACAGGAGGGGGTGGCTGGGGCGTTTCTGTGCTCACCCCATGCCAAGGGATGGACTGGCACAGCCCGGTGCATTGGAAGTGGGATGTAACTCATCCTGCTGTCCTCGCCTGGCAGAGGGTGGGGGCAAAATCTGGGTCTGGAAGCACCATCTGCCAGGTTTTTCTGCTCCCATTTAAGGCCAGCTCAAGGCCTCCTGATAGAGGCACAAAGGATTTGCTGCACTTGGATAATGGGGTGTGTTTGGCACTGCCAGGACTGAGGGCTGTGCTCTGCTGCCAGGGCAGCAGGGACACCCTGAGGGTGCTGGAGAAGACACCCAAGGGCAGCCCCCAGGGCCCTTCCATCACTGCAGGATGGAAAACAGCAAACATGGGGCTCTGAAATGGGTGCTTTAAACCCAAAGACACTCTGTTAACACCTGAAGAGGAAAGAATATCTCGGACTGAGCCCATCCTGGGCTGGTGCTGCCCACTGGGAGCTCAGGCTGGAGCTTCCAGGGAGTTCTTGCTGCCACACAGAGCCCAAGTCTGCTCCCCTGGGCTCCCTATCCTACTCCCAGGGCTGGGACAGCGTGCACTGGGCACAGGTCACATCCTCCAGCCCCACCCGGGCAGGTTTTCTCTCATGCTGTGTTCAGGGAAGGCAGGAATAGGGATCACACACCATCCCCAGGGGTTTGGAGGGACCGAGCGGGAGGACTGACAGCTGCTCTTCATCTCCCTCTTTAACTTTTCAGGAAAACCCAAGTTATAAAGGAGACGTGGCTGAGCCCAAAGCAGCGCCCACGGTGAGCAGAACCGCTGCTGCCGCTGCCCCAACCACGCCAGCTCTCAGCCAGGGAAATGTCCCAAATGAAAGCAGGGAAATGTCCCAAAACAGAGCTCCTGAGGGGGCTACAGCTGAGTTTGTCCCAAAGCATCCCCTGCCCCACACTTAGAGCAGTGTCTCTTTGTCCCACCTGTGAGAGAACTCTGCCAAAACCTCCCAGAGGTGTCCCAGTGCATGTTGGCTCGCCAGGCCACGGGGAAATGCTTGGTAAATGAGAGAGTTGGATGTTCAGGGGGGGTTTCTGTGCTGTTGGTGAGGTTTGCATCAGGGGGGGCCTCGTAGCTCAGGTGCATCCACGCCGCTTGTGCTCCGCTCGTGCGAGGCTCAGTCCCAGCAAAGCTTGTGCTGCATCCCCCCGATGCCATGGGCACAGGGGACCCCCGAGCCGGGCTCAGAGACCCCCTCCCCACCGTGCAGGGGGGCAGCAGCCGCGCCAGCCGCAGGAACACCGGGGAGAAGATCAAGTACCGGCTGGTGGCCGTGCCCCACGGCAACGACATCGCCTCCCTCTTTGAGCTGGACCCCACCACGCTGCAGAAGACGGATTCCTTTGTCCCACGGTATGGCAGTGGGGTCGGGAGGAGGGGAGGCTGAGTGCTGGGGGAAGGGCAGTGCTGGCCTGTCCCCGTGGGGGTCACTCAGCAGGACATTGTGCTGTTGGCAGGAACTCCTACGTGAGGCTGCGCCACCTCTGCACCAACACCTGGATCCAGAGCACCAACGTGCCCATCGACATCGATGAGGAGAGGCCCATCCGCCTCATGGTACGGCCCTGCTCCCTCCTCTCTCCTGGGACTTATTCCCTGTTCCCTGAGAGCTCTTGGGGTGCTCCTTCCCTCCCAGCACCCAGGGACTGAAGCACTCTGGATGATCCAAAGGGGTGGGTGGACACCGGCCTGGAGCCCACCCCACTCACGCAGAGCCCACTCCAGTCAGCCAGAGCCCACCCCAGCCCCTCTGATGGGGACAAACGGGGTCACTGATGTCAGCAGGGGTGGTGGCAGATGGTGGGGACAAGCCTGGCATGGCCCTGTCTGTGTGATGCTGCTTCTCCGTTGCTTCCCAGCTGGGCACGTGCCCCACCAAAGAGGACAAAGAAGCTTTTGCCATCGTCTCCGTGCCCGTGTCTGAAATCCGGGACCTGGACTTTGCCAACGATGCCAGCTCCATGCTGGCCAATGTGGTGGAGAAGATGAACGAGGGTTTCCTCAGCCAGAACGACCGGAGGTAAAAGACCCCTGGAGATGGGGCCGTGCTGGACTCCTCCATGAGCTCCCCAGCAGGACAAGGCCCTTGCCTGGTGCTGGTGCCAGCGCTGCCCTTGCTTCCCTGCCCACAACCCAAATCTACGCCTGCTTCTCCCAGGAGCCTGGCGAGGAAACCAGATAACGGCACAGCCCCACTGTGGCCCCTCCTAGAAAAATATCCTAGACAAATATCCCAGAAAAATATCCTAGGAAAATATCCGAGGGGCTGGGAGATGGCCCCACGATAGGGGCAGCCGCCTTAGTCACTGTATTATTTTTAGGTGGGTGGGTTCTTGGTGCTTCCTGAGCAAACACAGATCCCTGTGGGACACAGCGAGCGGCTGCCGCCCTGCCAGCCTGGCCCACAGGGGTGACCACAGGGGTGACAAAGAGAACAGAGGCGTTAAATGCAGAATCTCTGGTGTAAGGCACAAGCAAAGCCCCCCAGACATTCGCCCTGGCACGTATAGGAACCATAGGGGCTGCAGATCCAGCCACTGACCTCCATCAAGGAGAGCAGGATCAGCCAGCAGCTCCCCTGGCAGATTTCTGAGGCTCTTTGGTCCCCAGAACCCACCAGCAGCACTGCAGGGACCTCAGTCTGGGCAGGTGAGCTGCCCCCAGCCCGCTCACCCCATGTCCCTTCACAGGTTTGTGATCCAGCTGCTGGAGGACTTGGTGTTTTTTGTCAGTGATGTCCCCAACAATGGCCAGAACGTGCTGGACATCGTGGTGACCAAGCCCAACCGGGAGCGGCAGAAGCTGATGCGGGAGCAGAACATCCTGAAGCAGGTGGGTGGCCCTGGGGCCCTGCATCCCAGCAAGGCTGGGACATGTCCTGTGGAGATGTCCAGTGCTGCTCAGGCCCACTCTGGGGGCCAGAGGGACAGATAACCCCACTGAGGAGGGTCTGGCCTCCAGCTCATGCCGTGGTGTCCAGCCATGGACAGTGGGCTGGTGTGGAGCAGGACACAGCCCTGATCTCTGCTTTTGGGCAGATCTTTGGGATCCTGAAGGCCCCTTTCAAGGACAAGGGCGGGGAAGGGCCCCTGGTGAGGCTGGAAGAGCTGTCGGACCAGAAGAACGCTCCCTACCAATACATGTTCCGCCTGTGCTACCGCGTGCTCCGGCACTCTCAGGAGGATTACCGCAAGAACCAGGTGCTGTGGGGGGTGGTGACCCCTCGGAGCCTCGAGGGGGCAGGGGGCATCACTCACTGCCCCTCTGTGCCCGCTGCAGGAGCACATTGCCAAGCAGTTCGGGATGATGCAGTCGCAGATCGGCTACGACATCCTGGCCGAGGACACCATCACGGCCCTGCTGCACAACAACCGCAAGCTGCTGGAGAAGCACATCACCAAGACCGAGGTGGAGACCTTCGTCAGCCTGGTGCGCAAGAACCGCGAGCCACGGTGCGTGCGGGGCCTCTGCGGGGCGTGAGGGGAAGGGGAGCCACGGGGAGCCCCCCTCTCACGGCAGAGCTGCCTCTCCCCCGGCAGGTTTCTGGATTATCTCTCGGATCTCTGCGTGTCCAACCACATCGCCATCCCCGTCACTCAGGAGCTGATCTGCAAGTGCGTGCTGGACTCGAAGAACAGCGACATCCTCATCAAAACCGAGTGAGTGGCTGAGGGAGAGGTTTTTCCATGTCAGGGGTTTGTTGTGGGTTGGATGTCAGGTGTCTCAGTAGATAGTTTGACTCCAGTTTTGACAAAGAGAACAACAGAAAGGCTTTATTTACAATCTTTTTGCTTCTTTTATAGCATGCTTCACTAAAAAAGGTATTCGTTACTTAATAGGACTGACACCTCTTTCCATTAGTTAAGTAATAGGAAACAACAGCTGGAGAAGATTGTTATGAGAAAAAAACACTGTTTACACAGAGATGTTATGAGAAAGTAGTTATTGTACAAAAAAATATTTTGAGAAGAGAAAACTGTTGACAGCTTTCCCTTAGGAAAAGAGCTAGCAATAGTTAGCAAGCTGAAAGTTCTCTCAGGCTCAGAAATATCGAGCTCACAGTCAGGCACCCACCAGAGCCACTCACTCTGCAGCTGGACAGAGGAGAGAAAAGTTATCAAAGGGTTCATGGGTTGAGATAAGAACCAGGAGAAATCGCTCATCAAATACTATCACAGGTGAAACAGGCGCTAGTTGGGGATACGAATTAAGTTTGTTCTTAACTAAATCAGAGCAGGATAATGAGAAGTTAAACCCTTCAAAACACCTTCTCCCCACCCTACAAGGAACCCACTATAGGGTGGGACTGGTTCCACTGAAGCTCTGTCACCCCTTGGGGTGCAGCCCCTCCCTCCATGGGAGCATCTCCAGATTTCCCCTTTCCTGTCCCAGGCTGAGGCCAGTGAAGGAGATGTCCCAGACCCACGAGTACCTGAGCATCGAGTACTCGGAGGAGGAGGTCTGGCTCACCTGGACGGACAAGAACAACGACCACCATGAGAAAAGCATCCGGCAGCTGGCACAGGAGGCCCGGGCTGGCAATGCCCATGACGAGAACGTCCTCAGCTACTACAGGTGACACTCCTGTGGCACCTCCTCTCCAGGTGAGGCTGTGAGGGTTGCACGGCCTCACTCCCTCTCCCCCTCACCCCTGGGCAGGTACCAGCTGAAGCTCTTTGCCCGCATGTGCCTGGACCGCCAGTACCTGGCCATCAAGGAGATCTCCCAGCAGCTGGGGGTGGACCTGATCTTCCTGTGCATGGCAGATGAGATGCTGCCCTTCGACCTGCGCGCCTCCTTCTGCCACCTCATGCTGCACGTGCACGTGGACAGGGACCCCCAGGAGCTGGTGATGCCTGTGAAGTTTGCACGGCTCTGGACAGAGATCCCCACAGCCATCACCATCAAAGAGTGAGACACACCGGGGCTCGGGATGGCTTTGAGGGACAGGGGGTGGCAGATGCCGTGGCAGGGGAGTGTTTGTGGAGTGACCTGGGTAGGTCTGAGCCCTCAGAAGGAAGTGGGCTCCATCTGTCACAGCATCACTGCTGGTCACGGTGGCTCAGGAGCTGCCTGGACAGCGCTGCTGCCAGCTGGGTGTGAGGACACCCGCTGTCCCCAGCTCACCCCAATGTGTCCCCCTGCAGCTACGACTCCAACCTCAACGTCTCGCGTGACGACAAGAAGAACAAGTTTGCCAGCACCATGGAGTTTGTGGAGGACTATCTCAACAACGTGGTGAGCGAGGCCGTGCCCTTCGCCAACGAGGAGAAGAACAAGCTCACCTTTGAGGTGCGGGCACTGCCGGTGTCACCAGCACCCTGCCACTCCAGTGTCCCTGTCCCCCACCGTGGATTCTCTTGCTCAGCCCCCACCACGGTGAGGTCTGGAGCTGTCTTGTCCTTCCCCAGGTCGTCAGCCTTGCCCACAACCTCATCTACTTCGGCTTCTACAGCTTCAGTGAGCTGCTGCGCCTGACACGGACCCTGCTGGGCATCATCGACTGCGTCCAGAACCCTCAGCTGATGATGCAGGCAGTCTACAATGATGAGGTGACGGGTGAGTCCCTGCTCATGGCCAGGGAGGGATTTCCCATCCAGTGTTTTCCATGCTCTGCCCAGTGCTTTCCAGTTTTGGTGGCAACAAAACCAGACACCAGCTCGCTGATGTGGCTGGGTGTGCAGTAAGACATGGGGTGGTGAGCCCTTGCCCGTGCCAAAATAAATATTCAGTTCCTTCTGCTCGTTCTCTGATTAAGGCTAGAGCATTTTCCAATCCGAGTGGGTCCTTCCTTGGTCCTCTGCCCCCTCCCTCTCCACCCTCACTAACTGTGGCTGCCTCTGCAGGGAAGAACGTGCGGAGGTCGATCCAGGGCGTGGGGCAGATGATGTCCACCATGGTGCTGAGCAGGAAACAATCCATCTTCAGCACCCCCAACCTCAGCACTGGCTCTGCCCCGGAACAAGTGGACAGAGGGAGGAGCATTGAAAATGAGAACATTGTGGTGATGGAGACCAAGCTGAAGATCCTGGAGATCTTGCAGGTTGGAGCCAGTGGGGTGGTGGGACCTGTGGGATGGGGGTGTGTGATGGGGTTTTCTCAAGCAGGGGCACAGTTGGCATGAAGAGGGCACTCAGTCACCTCTGATTTCTCCTTCCCTGCTGCTTCCAGTTCATCCTGAATGTGCGGCTGGACTACAGGATCTCCTACCTGCTCTCGGTCTTCAAGAAGGAGTTTGTGGAGGTTTACCCCATGCAGGACAGCGCGGCCGACGGGACAGCTCCAGCCTTTGACTCCTCAAGTAACTCTCCCACTTTGCTCCACTTTGCTAGCTCAGCAAACCCCAGGGGCTGGGAGGACACAGGTGGCAGGGGTGATATCTCCAGCAGAAATGACATCTCCAGCAGCTGCTGCTGGCAGGGGTCAGGGAGGGATGGAGTTTGTGTTTTGGTGGGAACAGGATCAGGGAGCTGGGTTGGTTCCTGTGGGTTCCTGTCAAGACACAGGGCTGGCATTGTCCACCCTTGTCACTCCTTTCCTCTCCCTGCAGCCGCAGCCATGAACCTGGACCGGATCGGGGAACATGCCGAGGCCATGTTTGGTGTGGGGTGAGTTCCTGCCCCCCACAGCTCCCCTGGCCATAGGGCCCCTCCCTTTGTGTCCATCCTGCCCAAGCTGGGATCTGCAGGTGATGAGGCAAATGAGGCTCTAAAGGCTCTAAAGCTGTCCCCATCAGCCCCTGAGCTCCGTGTTAATGCCCAGTGCCTCCATCCCACTCCAGGAAGTCAAGCAGCATGTTGGAGGTGGATGACGAGGGAGGGAGGATGTTCCTGCGGGTGCTGATCCACCTGACCATGCACGACTACCCCCCGCTCATCTCGGGCTCCCTGCAGCTCCTCTTCAAGCACTTCAGCCAGAGGCAGGAGGTCCTGCACACCTTCAAACAGGTGACGCTGAGGGCACCTGGAGCACCCTATGCCTGGCTGTGGGTGGAGGACACGGGGTGGATCCCAGCCCTTTCCTTGGAAGGGAAATCTGGGAGTGGGATCTGTGCCCTGAACTGGGAATGTCACTGCAGGTCCAGCTCCTGATCTCAGCCCAGGATGTGGAGAACTACAAGGTGATCAAGTCAGAGCTGGACAAACTCCGCACGATGGTGGAGAAATCGGAGCTCTGGGTGGACAAGAAGGGCAGCACCAAAGGGGACAGCACAGGGGAGGGCAACAAGAAGGAGAAGAAGGAGGTGAGAGCCCTGCGCAAGACAATCCCATGATCCAGAGTGGGAAAGGAGTGGGAGGCAGGGAGGCAGCTCACCTTAATCCAACACCTGATGCCTCTCAATGGGGAGGCTCCAGGAGGGTCCTGTGGGGTGTGGCTGGAGGGGCACGGTGTGACCCCAGTGCTGTTGTGTCCCCTGCAGCACGGTGCTGACGAGGAGGTCATTGCTCCAGGAGAGAAGAGCAGCGAGAACTACCAGATAGTGAAGGGGGTGAGTGAGACCAAACCCCAGTGCACCGGCAGGAAGGAAAGGGGTGAAATTCTGGGGGGATTTCCAAATTCTCCTGTGCTTCAGTAGAAACAAGTCCAAGCCTGGCTTGTTCCTGCCCGCTCAGCACAGGGAAAAGTTGTCACATCCATGCACTGGGGGGAGTGGAGGGGACGGGGGGGGTGACAAGGGCTCTGCATGGCACCGCTGGGAGGATCCCTGTGAGGAGGTGCCGAGGTTTGTGAGCAAAGCAGGGAAAAGCTGTCACATCCGTGCACTGGGGGGACTGGAGGGGTCTGGGGGGGTGACAAGGGCTCTGCATGGCACCACCGGGAGGATCCCTGTGAAGGGGTGCCAAGGTTTGTGAGCAAAGCAGGGAACACCCAGGATTATGGAGGGAACATCTGGAATGCAAACCAGCCCCAGTGCTGGTGACCATCCTGAGTGGCTCCAGGCTCAGCCCCTGCCCTCCGTGGTCCCTCTGTCCCCAGATCCTGGAGCGGCTCAACAAGATGTGCGGGGTGGGCGAGCAGGTGCGCAAGAAGCAGCAGCGCCTGCTGAAGAACATGGACGCCCACAAAGTGATGCTGGACCTGCTGCAGATCCCCTATGAGAAGGTGAGTGGACAGAAACCAACTGGTCCTGAGTGCCCAGGGCAAAGGGGGCACACAGAGACTCCCTGAGTGGCCTCCTGCCACTCCCATCCCTCTCAGCTCCGTGTGTTTCTCCTCTGTCCCCTCCTCAGGGGGATGCCAAGATGATGGAGATCCTCAAGTTCACCCACCAGTTCCTGCAGAAGTTTTGTGCTGGCAACCAGGAGAACCAGGCCCTGCTGCACAAACACCTCAACCTGTTCCTGACCCCAGGGGTAAGGAGAGAACACAGAGGGGCAGCAGCACAGAGAGGGAATTCGGCACCACTCCTGGGGCTGAGAGCAGGAGATGGAAAAGCCAGGAGGAGACACCAGGCAGGGCAGGAGTTGGGGACAGTTCCTGCAGCCCCCTGACCTCACTCTGCCCCTTGTCCCCAGCTGCTGGAGGCGGAGACGATGCAGCACATCTTCCTCAACAACTACCAGCTGTGCTCGGAGATCAACGAGACGGTGCCGCAGCACTTCATCCACTGCGTGGCCACCCACGGCCGCCACGTCCAGTACCTCGACTTCCTGCACACCATCATCAAGGCCGAGGGCAAGTACGTCAAGAAGTGCCAGGACATGATCATGACTGAGGTGAGGACCTCTCCTGCAGGGCAGGAGTCAGGGGGAAGGAGGGCAAGGCTCTTGGAACCTGCACCGTTGGCTTCTTCCTTGAGAAGAGCCTTCCAGCCATGCTGGATCCTCCCTGGAATCAGCTAGCCCCAGTGGCCATTTTGAGTGGCCATCAGCCATCTCCAGGGGCTCAGTGCAAGGTCCAAGAGCCAATTTGGGAGTCCCACAATTTTTGATTGCACTGCAAATGCCTGGTTTTCCCTGTAAACACAAATCCCTGTCCCCCTTCCTGGCCACTGCTGCTCATCCCCCACCGCAGAGGGGACACCATTGGCCTTGGAGGTTTCTGACCTTCCTTTCTCAGAGTGGTGACCGCTGACCACTGAGCACTGACCCTTCCCTGCAGCTCACCAATGCTGGGGACGACGTGGTGGTTTTCTACAACGACAAGGCTTCTCTGGCCACCCTGCTGGAGATGATGACGGCGGCCAGGGATGGGGTGGAGGAGAACAGCCCCCTGATGTACCACATCTCCCTGGTGGACCTGCTGGCTGCCTGTGCCGAGGGCAAGAACGTCTACACCGAGATCAAGTGCACGTCCCTGCTGCCCCTGGAGGACGTGGTGCGGGTGGTGACACACGAGGACTGCATCACAGAGGTACGGGGTGGCAGCCAGCAGGACACTGGGGCGCTGCACTGATTGTCCCCTCATGGTGTCCCTGCCCCTTTCCCCCTCCCTGGCAGGTGAAGATGGCCTACGTGAACTTTGTCAACCACTGCTATGTGGACACGGAGGTGGAGATGAAGGAGATCTACACCAGCAACCACATCTGGACCCTCTTTGAGAATTTCACCCTGGACATGGCCCAGGTGCATGGGGAGGGTTTGGGTGGGAGGAACACAGCAGTGGTGGCTTGGGTGGGGACAGGGTGGTGTCACCAAGGCTCCCTGCAGGGCATGGATACACGTGTGGGACCTCATATAGCTGCCACACTTGGGGTTGGGGAGTGGTCAGGGCTCTCTGGTGTGACCACAGGAGCTGTGTCACCGGCCACATCCCTCAGCTTGTGTGGTGCCAGCAGCCTCTGGGCAGACACGAGCTCTCCCCGGTGCCATCAGAGCCCTCCCTGTCCTCACAGATGTGCAAGAAGCGGGAGAAGCGCCTGCCGGACGCCACGCTGGAGAAGTACGTGCTGACAGTGGTGCTGGACACCATCAACGCCTTCTTCAGCTCGCCCTTCTCAGAGAACAGCACCTCGCTGCAGGTGACAGGGTGGGCAGGGTGGCAGGGGGAGGACAGGGGCTCAGCCAGCCCTCCAAGACACGGTTTGGATGCGTCTGCTGACCCTCCTGTCTCCTCCAGACCCACCAGACCATCGTGGTGCAGCTTCTCCAGTCCACCACGAGGCTGCTGGAGTGTCCGTGGCTGCAGCAGCAGCACAGGAGCTCGGTGGAGTCCTGCATCCGCACGCTGGCCATGGTCGGTAAGGAGCCACTGCCGTGCCCAGGGGGCAGGGGACAGAGCCACCCTGGGCTGTCTGTGCCCAGCAGCAAGCAGGACACTCTGTCCCTCCTGTGGGGGTGGCAGGACACCACGGTGAGGTGCTGCCAGCTGGTGATGGGGACATTCAGCTCCAGGATATGCTTTTTTTGAGCTTCATCTCAGCACACCCAAGATAATGTGGGGATAACCACAGCCTGGGCTTGGCTTGGAGCTCCCTGGTGTGTCCCTGCCCAGGCACAAAGCCAACATTGACAGTGGTTTTCCCTGGCCAGGACTTTGCCCTCCGTGTGCAGCTGCCTGACTCAGGCTGAAGGCTGTTAGCACTGAGTCACCGTGGAAAGGATTGCTGGTGGCTGGGCTCTGGGTGGGGATTTCCCTTTGGAATTCCAGGCAGGGTGCTTGCAGCCTCCTGACAGGGCTTTCCCAGCTGAAAACTGGGGCTGGGGCCTGTGTCCATCCTGTGTGGGGCTGTGGGTGCTGGGGTGTGTGGGAACACTCCAGCCCATACTGGAAGAGTTCACTCATGTATTTACCCCAAACCTCTGCTGCAAATGAGGTGAACACTGGTGAAAGTGTGCCCAGACAGGGTGGTGGGACCCAGCTGGGTGGTGGCTGTCCCAACCCCATCCCCGTGTCCTGCAGCCAAGAGCCGCTCCATCGCTCTGCCCATGGACCTGGACGCCCACGTGAGCTCCCTGCTCAACAGCAGCTCCACCAGCACGGTGCAGAGGAACACCTCCAGCTACAAGGCAGCCACACGCAGCTTCCCCCGCGTGTCTGCCACTCCCAACCAGTGGGACTACAAGAACATCATCGAGAAGCTGCAGGTACGGGGCAGGGCTGGGCTCAGGTGACAGGAGGGCGCTGGCCTCACAGGGTCGCTGTCCCCTGTGTCCCCTGGCTCTGAAGGGACGTGCTGTGGCTTGCAGGACATCATCAATGCCCTGGAGGATCGCCTGAAGCCGCTGGTGGAGGCCGAGCTGTCCGTGCTGGTGGATGTCCTGCACCGGCCCGAGCTGCTCTTCATGGAGGGGACAGAGGCGTTCCAGCGATGCGAGAGCGGGGGGTTCCTGTCCAAGTGAGGCTGGTTTGGGATTGCCTTGGGGTGCTGGGAGGGGTTTGGGACCCTCATCCTGGCTGGGCTGTGCATCCCTGTCCAAGTGAGGCTGGTTTGGGATTGCCTTGGGGTGCTGGGAGGGGTTTGGGACCCTCATCCTGGCTGGGCTGTGCATCCCTGTGCGCTTGCAGCCTGGAGGGGTGGTGGGGGTGGTTCCCTCAGGGATCCCCGGGTCCCTCCCAGCTGTGTGACAATGGCTTTGCTGTGCCAGGCTGGTGCAGCACACCAAGGACCTCATGGAGACGGAGGAGAAGCTCTGCATCAAGGTGCTGAGGACGCTGCAGCAGATGCTGGTGAAGAGGAACAAGTATGGAGAGAGGGTGAGCACCGTGATCCGTGTCCATGCAGGCCCCACTGCCAGGCTGGCAAAGCCCATCCTGGGCACCCAGGGGTGCTCAGCTGGTTCTGCCCTGGCCCCAGCCTTGGCAAGGGGACACTGGTGACGTTTGTTTGCCTTGGCAGGGCAACCTGCTGCGGAAAATGCTCATGAACAATTACCTGCAGAACAAGAGGTCCAGCTCCAAGGGGGAGATGGGGGATGCTGCTGGGGGAGGTGAGTGCCCCTCTCCTGCCCCTTTCCCTCAAATTCCCAACTCCCAGGCGGTGATGGGAGCAGGTCTGTGGCTGGTTTCCATGTCCCCACCTCCATGGGAGCAGAGGATTTGAGGAGGTGAAGGGATGGCACTGAGATGCCCTGGCAGAGGTGGAGCTGTGCTACCACAGCATCACACATCTTGTGTTCTCTCACTCAGGCCAGGACCAGGACTGGTCAGCCATCGCCGCTGTCCAGTGCCGGCTGGACCGGGAAGGGGCCACCAAGTTGGTGGCTGACCTCATCATGAACACCAAGAACGAGAAGATCTTCCAGGAGAGCATCCTGCTGGCCATCCGCCTGCTGGACGGCGGCAACACCGAGATCCAGGTGCTGAGGGGGACTGAGCAGCCAGGGGTTGGTGTGGGTAGTGTGAGGGTCCACTGCTCTGCCCTGGGTTTGGCCAAAATCCCTCCCATTTGTGCTGAAATCTGATGATTTGAGTTTCCCAGCTCCATGGCTGGGTGAAGGGCTGGAGGCTGCGGGAGGGACAGGTGTTTCTAGGTTGTTTCTGGAGTTCTGCTGATGCCCTCTGCCGGGAATTCCTAAAATGACTTGGGGCTGCAGCTCTTGTGGGGGATCTCCAGGGTTATCCCAAACCCTTTGTCACAAAGAAGCTGAAAAACGCTGTGTGCAAAACCCAGTGGTGCTCCAGGCAGAAGCCAGATTATCCTGGGCAGTGTCTGGAGTGCTGAGGCTGCTGCTCAGAGGGACAGGCAGGGACACTTTGGGGACCTGAACGAGTGTCCTTTCACCAGAAATCCTTTTACAACCTCATGACGAGCGACAAGAAGTCCGAGAAGTTCTTCAAGGTTCTGCACGACCGGATGAAGAAGGCGCAGCAGGAGACCAAGTCCACGGTGTCGGTGAACATGAGCGACATCGGGAACAAGCCCCGTGA
This sequence comes from Hippolais icterina, assembly GCA_013400075.1. Lineage (NCBI taxonomy): Eukaryota > Metazoa > Chordata > Aves > Passeriformes > Sylviidae > Hippolais > Hippolais icterina. The sequence goes on from VWYN01026794.1 coordinate 37,778, forward strand.
GGACAAGGACGAGCCAGACCCTGGCACCAAAGGTACAAGGCTGTGTCCCCCTGTCCCCTCAGGAAGGCCAGCACTGGCTGGGTGACAGCCTGAGGTGACGAGGGGACAATTCCCTCCAGGACGAGGGGACACCTTCCTGATGCCCGGCACCCCCACGCGGTACCCAATGGCCGTGGGGTTCCGGAAGGGCCACGACCCCGGGGAGCAGGGCCAGAACAACGAGATGGGGGTGACAGTGCTGATCATGGAGCCCATCCTGCGCTTCCTGCAGCTGCTCTGCGAGAACCACAACCGTGACCTGCAGGTTGGTGCTGGGACTCTGAGGGTTCAGCTGTGGAGTTGAGCTGAGATCTGCCCCAGTTTGGCCCTAAAATGCTGTGGCACCAGCTCTGTGCCTCAGTTTCCCCAAGTGAAGTGCAGCATCCCTTGTGGATGACTTGGGGCTGTGGGAGGAGTTCATGGCTGTGGGACTGAGGTCTGTAGGTTACAGGGGCAGTCCCAGCCCAAATGTCCCTCAAACTGCAGCTGGAGGGGTGTGGGGAGAGAGGGATCAGGACCCCATTCCTGGGCTGTGCTCCACAGAACTTCCTGCGGTGCCAGAACAACAAAACCAACTACAACCTGGTGTGTGAGACGCTGCAGTTCCTGGACATCATGTGTGGCAGCACCACGGGCGGGCTGGGGCTGCTCGGCCTCTACATCAACGAGTACAACGTGGCCCTCATCACCCAGACCCTGGAGACCCTGACCGAGTACTGCCAGGGGCCCTGCCACGAGAACCAGGTCTGGGCTCATTCCCCAAATCTCACTGCAGACCAGGGAAGGTTTTGGGGGGGATGTGGGGGAAGCAGGGACAGATTTTGGGTTCAGAGTGTGAACAGGAGCAGAACGTGGGCAGTGGAGGTCACAGGGCTCCTGCACAGATCACCAGCTGCTGCTTGGCTGCCAAATGTGGTGATGCAGATGGAGGGTGAATAATTCAGTGGTGTGCACAGGGCCCTGTGCAGGAGAGGGGAGGTTTGGGGGCCCAGGGCTGGAGGCAGGGCAGTGTTTCAGACCAGCCTGTGCTGGAGGGTGGAGCTGGGAGGACTGGCAGGATCTGTGGGATAACCCAGTGCCTGACTCCCCCAGAGCTGCATCGTGACCCACGAGTCCAACGGGATCGACATCATCACAGCCCTGATCCTGAACGACATCAGCCCCCTCTGCAAGTACCGCATGGACCTGGTGCTGCAGCTGAAGGTGCACAGGGGCTGGGACGTGTCTGTGTGTCACTGAGTGTGTCACTGAGTGTGTCACTGAGTGTGTCACTGCAGGGACTCACTGCCAGGGTCACAGGGTGTGCTGTGGGGTGAGCTGGTCACTGTAGAGGGGACCCTGCCTGTGTCAGACCCTCAGGTGTGCGAGCAGAGGGGATCACTGGGACATCTCCACCACACTCGGATGCCTCTGGCACTGGAAATAAAAATCCTGCCCCCCTCAAGGCCCTGGGCAGTGGCAGGGCACAGCTCCCCTCACCAAGGGCTTCTTCTCACCAGGACAATGCCTCCAAGCTCCTCCTGGCCCTCATGGAGAGCAGGCACGACAGCGAAAACGCCGAGCGGATCCTCATCAGCCTCCGTCCCCAGGAACTGGTGAGGGAACTGGGAATGTCCCAGTGAGCCCCCAGCCCATGGCTGAACATCCTCTGCCCTGGGTGATGCTGCAGTTTCTGCTCTGCACCCAAGAACCACCTCCCCTGCCCCACTGCTGCTCCTCCTGCCCAAATCCTGGCTGGATGAGGGAACGGGGAGTGGGGAGGAGCTCAGTGCCCCTGTGCTGCCTTGCAGGTGGATGTGATTAAGAAGGCCTATCTGCAGGAGGAGGAGTGTGAGAACGCCGAGGTTTCTCCCCGGGAAGTTGGACACAACATTTATATCCTGGCGCTGCAGGTAGGGAGCTGTGAAAGCATCCTGCCAGGCTGTGCTCACAGGTTGTGCGTTTTTCTCTGTATTTATGCACATTTTCCTCCATAATTATGCGCATTTCCTCCAGCCAGATTGGCCTCCCTGGGAAGCCAAATGTGCCTTTGGCTTTCTGGCCATCCTGCACCCCCTGTGCCCAATGTCCCCCTCCCGTGTGTGCCATCCTGTGCTCACTGTCACCATCCCTGTCCCCTCCCAGCTCTCCCGACACAACAAGTCTCTGCAGCAGCTCCTGAAGCCGGTGAAGCGAATCCAGGAGGAGGAGGAGGAGGGAATCTCATCCATGGTATGGAGAAGCCTTGGGAGGTGGAGGCACAGCCCCCTCAAGCTGCCCTGATCCCAGGCTGCAAAGAGCCCTTGCAGAGCCCACCTGGGCTTTGTTGTTCAGGATTTTGGTGTTCCCCAGGGGATTAAAGAGGCAGAGACACCTAAAATGCCTTTTTAGCCAGAGGTACAAGCCCAAAGGTGTGTGTCCCCCATTGTGGGGTGACCCAGGCTGGTGGCCTTGGGTGGGTCCTGCCCTTACCCACGTCCCCCCTTCCCTTCAGAAAGGAAAGGCCGAGTCCTTTGCTGCCTGTTCCTTACTAGGGTTCCTCAGATCCCGACAAGATTCAGCAGGAATGTGATTTCCCCGGGGGTTTTGTGAGCACTGGTTTGTAATTTGTGGATTAGCAGCACTTGGATGTAATTATTGCAGGGAATCGATTGTCTGTCACCGCGGGGAGCACTCGCACCCCTCATGGAAGCTTTAATTCATTTGCTTTTCCCTGAAAACCTCATCAGCTGTGGGAGATGTTGAGGCACGTTGTGGGAACAGTCAGATCCTGCTTCTGGCTGGATCCTCATCCTCTCCCTTTCCCTCTCCCCATCCAGCTCAGCCTTAACAACAAGCAGCTGTCGCAGATGCTGAAGTCGACGGCCCCGGTGCAGGAGGAAGAGGAGGATCCGCTGGCTTATTACGAGAAACACACGTCCCAAATCGAGGCAAGACCTTGTGGCTGTTTGCTTTCCAGCCTGCCCACGGCCCATGAATCCCACCTGGCTCCAGATGCCTCATGTCCCATTATTTTGTACCAGGAGTTGTCCCCCTTTCCCATCCCCATGCTGGCAGAGCAGGAACTGAGGGATGAGCAGCCCCCCAGACCCTTCCCTTCTCTCCCAGCAGCAGCAGCTGATCCAGCAGCCTCATCCTTGGCATGGGTCCCCCATTCCCACACTCCCACTTACCACAGCCACGGCTGCCTCTGCTCGGGGCACTCTGGAAGCTTTTAAATGAATGGCTGACAACATTTGGATCCTGTGGAGCGGGAGGGAGGAGGAGAAGGCACAGCTGGATCTGGGAAGGAGGAAAAAACCACAGCAGGGCAGGATCTGAGGGCTCTGCTTCCCGCAGATCGTGCGGCTGGACCGGAGCATGGAGCAGATCATCTTCCCCGTGCCCGGGATCTGCGAGTTCCTCACCAAGGAGACCAAGTACCGCCTCTTCACCACCACGGAGCAGGACGAGCAGGGCAGCAAAGTCAGCGACTTCTTCGACCAGTCCTCCTTCCTGCACAACGAGATGGAGTGGCAGAAGAAGCTGCGCAGTAAGAACAAGGCAGAGCCTCCTCTGGGCTGCCCCGCTGGGGAACTGGGGGGACATTCCTGCTGAGAAAGAGCTGCACACCCGGGGATGGCCTGGCTGAGCTGCCCCTGCCCTGCAGAGCACTGCACACCTGGGGATGGCGTGGCTGAGCTGCCCCTGCCCTGCAGAGCACTGCACACCCGGGGATGGCCTGGCTGAGCTGCCCCTGCCCTGCAGAGCACTGCACACCTGGGAATGGCATGGCTGAGCTGCCCCTGCTCTGCAGAGCACTGCACACCCAGGGGTAGCATGGCTGAGCTGCCCCTGCCCTGCAGAGCACTGCACACCTGGGGGTGGCCTGGCTGAGCTGCCCCTGCTCTGCAGAGCACTGCACACCTGGGGTGTGCATGGCTGAGGTGCCCCTGCTCTGCAGAGCACTGCACACCTGGGGTGTGCATGGCTGAGGTGCCCCTGCTCTGCAGAGCACTGCACACCTGGCAGAGTGCAGGGAGTGAGGGTTAAAATCCCAGCCATGGGGCTCCTCTGTGCTGTCAGGGCAGTTTCTCCACAGTCTGAAGTGCACCTTGCTCACATTCCTTGGGATTTTTTCCCTGGAAAGCCCTTTCAGTTGCCTTCCTCTAAGCCAGGGTCTTGCACAAGAGAAATAAAAGCTGTTTCTCTGCCCCCTGCAGACCCACTCAGGGGCTTCCAGGGTGGAAATCCTGGCTGGAAATCCTGAGAACTGAGTAGAGGGTCACACTATGGAAATGTCGCTGAAGATGAGGAGTAGTGAGTGTAGGGCTGTGAGGGAGGACAGAGCCAACCTGATCCCAGGGTGTCAGAGCAGGTTTCCAGAGGGCTGGGAAACCGAGGAATGTGAGCAGAGCCATTTAGAAGGTGCACTCCTCTTCCAGCAGATGAGCAGGAATGTTTCAAAATACTTCATGAATGGTTTGGAGGAGGTGGGAGGCTGGGTCAGTCTGGCAGCTGCAGAGCCCACGGGGGTCTGGGAGGTGGCACAGGGGGTAGGGGGACACGGGGTCAGAGAGGACACAGGGATGACANAGAGCCAACCTGATCCCAGGGTGTCAGAGCAGGTTTCCAGAGGGCTGGGAAACCGAGGAATGTGAGCAGAGCCATTTAGAAGGTGCACTCCTCTTCCAGCAGATGAGCAGGAATGTTTCAAAATACTTCATGAATGGTTTGGAGGAGGTGGGAGGCTGGGTCAGTCTGGCAGCTGCAGAGCCCACGGGGGTCTGGGAGGTGACACAAGGGGTCCAGGGGGACACGGAGTCAGAGAGGACACAGGGATGACACAGAGGGTCTGGGATGACACAAAGGGTCAGAGAGGACACAGGGGGTCTGGGATGATGCAGGAGCTCCAGGAGGGCACAGGGATGGCACAGAAGGTCTGGGATGACACAGGAGCTCCAGGAGGACACAGGGATGGCACAGAGGGTCTGGGCTGACAAAGGAGCTCCAGGAGGGCACAGGGGCTCCAGGAGGACCCGGTTGGCACGAGGCTGGCTGAGGTTTGTGTGTTGCCTCCTCTCCCCCCAGGCATGCCGCTGATGTACTGGTTCTCCCGCAGAATGACGCTCTGGGGAAGCATTTCCTTCAACCTGGCCGTCTTCATCAACATCATCATTGCTTTCTTCTACCCCTACGTGGAAGCCACTTCCATGGGTAAGTGCCCTGGCGCCTGCTGCTCCTCGGGGTGGAAGGGGAAGGGGTCTTCACATGCAGGAAAACTGGCACTGCCCTCATCCTTGGGCTCCTTTGGGCTCCCAAAACCCCAGGTCCTTTCTGCTGGATAAAGGATTAGTCAGGATTTCAGTTTCCAGCCCTCCCACCCCTTCCTTCTTAGGGAAACCTCTTTTCTCCTGGGCTGCCCTTGCCCTGTTTGTACAATGTGGGGAGCAGTGATGGGATACATTCCTGCTGTCAGGCAAAGCCTCCATCACCTGCAGTGGTCCTGAGCTCCGGATAAAAGATGGTAGAAAATGTTTCAGTAAAAACCACCTGAACCAACACAACTCTTGGCAGCGCAGCATCACCATTTCTGATAGAGAGCTCATCAGTGTGTCTGGAGAGCCTGGCAGCAGCAGTGCCCCTGCCTTTAACACCCCTGTGTTCCTCTTCCCAGGAGTGCTGGATTCCCCGCTGATCTCCCTGCTCTTCTGGATCCTGATCTGCTTCTCCATCATGGCCCTGTTCACCAAGCGCTACGGGGTGAGGCCGCTGCTGGTGGCCCTGATCCTGCGCTCCATCTACTACCTGGGCATCGGGCTCACCCTCAACATCCTGGGAGCTCTCAATGTGAGTTTTGCACCTGCTGGGGGATCAGGAAGCTGTCCCACGTTCCCAGAGCTCAGCAAACCCCACTCCCTCCCGTTTCTGGCCGTCCCCAGCTGACCAACAAGATCGTGTTCGTGGTGAGCTTTGTGGGCAACCGAGGCACCTTCATCCGTGGCTACAAGGCCATGATCATGGATGTGGAATTCCTCTACCACGTTGGCTACATCGTGACCAGCGTCCTGGGGCTCTTCGTGCACGAGCTCTTCTACAGCATCCTGGTATGATAAATCCAGCTGGCTGGGGGCACAGGCAGCCTGGCTGCTGCTTTAGGAGCTGAAAGGTTCCTGTGACACTGATTGATAGCGGAGAGAACAATTCCCTGTGCTCTAATCTTTGCATGGGCTGAGCTTTCTGCCTCCCGACAGTATCTATTGCTGTCTCTCTCCTGGTCCTGGGCTGTATCTCTCCTTTTAATCTGCTGTGTGCTTTATCTGGGTCAGCTGGGAGGCAACGTGAGCTGGCGAGGGCAGAGCCAGGGTACATGTGGCCTATTCTTGGCTCTCCTGCTGTGCATAAGTCACTCCATTCTTCTCTGCTTCCCTTCAGTAAGCTGGGAAACTTAAAGGCTTTGTGAGAAAAGTTAGTCAAGGTCTGCTGAGCGATCCAAGATCTCAGGATAAAAAGGGATATAGATAGGCCAGGCATTATCAAGAGAAGCACCCCGCAGCATCTCTTTGCTCCTGGGTCCTTTCAGCTGTTTGACTTGATCTACCGTGAGGAGACCTTGTTTAATGTCATCAAAAGCGTGACGCGGAACGGGCGCTCCATCCTGCTGACAGCCCTGCTGGCCCTCATCCTCGTCTACCTCTTCTCCATCGTGGGCTTCCTCTTCCTGAAGGATGACTTCATCCTCGAGGTGGACAGGCTGCCGGACAGCAAAGCCAAAGGTTGAGCAGGGCTGGGGGCCGTGGGGCACTGTGGGACCCTCCAGGCACATCTCAGGGTGGGCTGTTACACTGGGAGCACTGGTTTTGGGGTCACACAGCAGGGTTTGAGGTTAGGGGTGGCAGAGAAGGAGCAATGTCGCTGTTGGACACAGAATAAAGATGATTGACTCCAGAATAATTCTCAGAAGGCAAGATCAGCATAGAAAGCTTTATTTTCTAATTATTCCTATTTATCCATAAGGTGCTATGATACAGATCCAACATGATTGGTGAATAGGAATGACACCTCTCTAATCCTACTGGTTAAACTGGAGAAACAGCAAAACACCAGCTGGGGAAATTGTTTTGAGAAAGAACATTATTTGCTTAGATTGTTTTGAGAAGAAGACCTTGTTGAGAAGTTTCCCTTGGGAAAGAGCTGGCAATTGTTAGCAAGCTAAAAAACTCTCAGGCTCAGAAATATCAGGCCCACAGGGGCACAGAGCTACACATGAAGGGTCAGCACTGCAGGGTCTCAACTCTGAGAAAAAAGCTTCAGGACCTAGAAAAAGTAGCAGAATGTGAGGCAACTTTTTCCCAAGAAGGTTGGGATATTCCTGGGAGCCCATGGCAGTGGTTTGCTGGGGAGAGGTGCTGCTCTCACAGGGCTGGGATCTCTTCCTTGCAGATGATCCCTTGGGGATGCAAAGGAACGTGGAGACCTTCGTGGAGTCGTGCAGCAGTGATAAAATCAGCTGCTCTGCTGCACCCACTGCCTTGGAAGGTAAGAGAGCCCTGTGGAAATGCCAGCTCTGTGTGGCAGCATGGATTTGCCAGCCAGCTGAGGAAAATCCCAGCTTTTCCAAGGTGGAAACTCAATCCACTTCCTGGGACATATTGGGCAAAAGGCCTGTGAGTTTTGCACTGACCCTGGCATAAAAAATGTTGGGGTGGATTCATTTAATCAGAAAGGAGGTGGGAGCTGCAGGAGTGTTTGGCTGCTGGAGGAGTGTCCTCGTAGGACACAAAATAGATTGACAAATTTAGAAGGCTTTATTTATAATTTCCTTAGTTTCTTTTATATCATGCTGCACTACAAAAAGGACCCCATTGGTCCATAGGATTGACACCTCTCCTCATTGATTAAGTAACAGAAATAGGAAACAAAAGACCTGTGAGAGGTTTTGTTATGGGAAAAGTACAGAGTTTACCTAAAGATGTTTTGAGAGAAGAGCAGCTCTTTACAAAAGCTGTTTTGGGAAGAGAGAGAACTGCTGAAATATTTCTTTTGGGGAAACCAGCAGAGCTAAAATTCTCTCAGGCTCAGAAAATCACGTCCACAGAGGAGCTGCTGGGATGTCACTGGCTGGGACATCACAACAGGCAGCTGCTCCTGTGTCACTGTCACTGCAGCTGGATCCATCCCCGTGGTGCTCTGCCTGTGCTCTGAGCCCTTGCTCTGCTCTCCTCCCCAGAAGCTGACCCCGAGCAGTGGGAACGTGCCTGTGACACGCTGCTCATGTGCATTGTCACCGTCCTCAACCACGGCCTGCGCAACGGCGGCGGCGTGGGGGACATCCTGAGGAAACCCTCCAAGGATGTGAGTGGGGACAGCACCTGGCACCTCTTTCTTCTGCCAAACCCTGCTGCCATCACTGCTGACCCCCTTTCCTGGGAGCTGTGACACATCCAGCTCCATCCCTCACGTTCTCCTCCTCCCCTGGTGCCTCAGCTGTGTCACAGGGCTGGGAGCAGAACACCAAATTCTCCCTCTCATCCATTACAGGAGTCCCTGTTCCCTGCTCGAGTTGTCTATGACCTCCTCTTCTTCTTCATTGTCATCATCATCGTCCTCAACCTCATCTTCGGGGTCATTATTGACACCTTTGCTGATCTGAGGAGCGAGAAACAGAAGAAGGAAGAGATCCTGAAGACCACCTGTTTTATTTGTGGTGAGCACTGGGAATACAGGAACTGCCCCAAAGCCCTTCCTCCCCTCCCAGGCTGGGGGAAGGAAAAGAATTTCAGCTGGATTCTGGTTTTTATTTATCACTGCAAAACTTGAATGTGTTCAGCGAGGGGTCACTGCACTGGGAGGGGTTCAAACAAGGACACAACTGGAGGGAAATTCTCAGTGTTGTTCCTCACCCTGCTAATGAGGTGTTAAACCACATTGTGGGATTCTTCTCCCTGTGCATCTCACTGCTGAGACCTTTCCTTGGCCAGTGGGGAAAAAAAGCAGCATATAAGTGGAGCAATATAATAGAGAAAATGCTCTGAAATCCTTTCAGTCAGCAGTAGGCATTAAAAAAACCCACCAGTAAATCTGTCTGCTTTTTCCTTTAAAGATCCTCTGGGTTTATTTTACTGGGCAGAGGCAGATCCAGCAGGACATGGGAAGAAATTCTTCCCTGTGAGGGGGGTGAGGCCCTGGCACAGAGCAGCTGTGGCTGCCCCACCCCTGGAAGAGTACAAGGCCAGGCTGGACGCAGCTTGGAGCACCCTGGGATAGTGAAAGGTGTCCCTGCCCATGACAGAGGGTGGAAGATTTCTTCCAACCCAAACCATTCTATGATTCTCTGATTCTGTGATTTCAAACAGAAGTCTCCTGAACCCCCCGCTGGGTTGTTGCTCCCTTGTTTGGATGTTTATGTGCTAAATGCCAACTAACTATTAAAAGCACTTGAATGTCACCTTTGGGAGGGGAGGCACTGGGCTGAATTTCCTTCCACGTGTTTGCTGCTCACCCATCTCCTCCCTGTTCTCCTCCACCCTTCCCTGCCTTTCCCAGGGCTGGAAAGGGACAAGTTTGACAACAAGACCGTGTCCTTTGAGGAGCACATCAAATACGAGCACAACATGTGGAACTACCTGTACTTCATCGTGCTGGTGCGGGTGAAGAACAAAACCGACTACACCGGGCCCGAGAGCTACGTGGCACAGATGATCAAGGTACAGCTGCCCTCGGGGCAGCTCCCAGGCTATCCCAACCTGCCTGCCCCAGGGAGATCAGGAACAAGGGGCTGGCCAAGGAAAAACAGCTCTGGGAAGTCCTTTTGGAAAATACTGGTTAATGGTGCCGTGCCTGAGTTTGTCCTTTGCTGGTTTTTTCCTCGTGGTCTGTTGGAGGGTTTGTCCCGTGAGCTGAAGGGTTTAACCAAGCAGGGAGTGGGGCTTCAAGGGAGTTTTGAGGCAAGGCAGGGAAAGGAAAGCAAGGAAAGAAAAATTTCTGCACTTCAGCCCATGAACCAACCTAGAAATGGGCCGTGCATGGAAAAATTGCAGATTTTTGCAAAGAGAATTCCTTTAATCCCTAAGCACAGGGAGGCTGCCTGTTAAACCTCATCTTCCCTCCTCCTCTCTGACCCCTCACCCCAACTCCCCTTGTCTGTGGTCACGTTCCCAGAACAAGAACCTGGACTGGTTCCCCCGGATGCGAGCCATGTCTCTGGTCAGCAATGAAGGGGAAGGGGAGCAGAACGAGATCCGCAACCTGCAGGACAAACTCAACACCACCATGAAGCTCGTGTCCCACCTCACCTCCCAGCTGAACGAGCTGAAGGAACAGGTATGGGAGATGGGAAATCCCCTGTGGGAACTCTCTGTCCTTCCCAAAATAGCCACTGAGGGCAGGGAGTGGGAGGCAGGACCTGCCCAAGGCAGCACAATGACTGTACAAGCACAGGGCTCCTGCAGCTTTTTTTGGGGTGGAATTTGGGACACTTAGGACACGTGGGTTTGGGTAGTGCCTCATCAGCTCAGAGTTTGCTGGCAGAAGCTCAAAGCAGCACAGTCAGACACTTGGGAAGCACATCCAAGAGCAGGAGGGCCTGGAATTGCCTCAGCGTGTCCCTGTTGGAATTGCAGATGACGGAGCAGCGGAAGCGCAGGCAGAGGATGGGGTTTGTGGATGTCCAGAACACCATGAACCACTGAGACACAACTCCAGCCACCGAGGGACTGCACCTGTGTCAGCTGAGGAGGCTGCTCCTCCCCGGGCTCCAGGCATGGATTGTCACTGTCTGGGGACAATGGACCACGTGGAAAGGGCTTCCCAGGCAGCATCTCCCTTAGAGCGCTTGTAAGCAATTCCAGGAGCAGGGACTGGCCGGAGTCCTCCCCACACCTGGGCCCAGGTGTTTGTTTAACACCCTCGTAGGAAGATAAACCGTGCAGGACTTTGATTCCTCATTGCAATAACTCTTTATTTTGCAACTGTGGAGGGTTGTATCTTTATCTCCATGTGCTCCAGCCCCTCGGCTGTGGGGTAAGTAGCTGTAGGGCCGCACTATTTAACTTATTCCGAGTGCCACTTGTCCCTGTGGATATTTGCCAAGCAGCCCTCGTTATCTGCTGTGCCTGCTCCACGCTGACCCCTCTCCATTTACACAATTCCCTTCATCCCGTGGTGCAGTAAAGAGAAGCTGAACTCAAGGAGGTGGATTTAATTTAATTAACTCACCAGATGAGGAGCTGAGCTTGTCCTAGTGGGAACTAAAAGTCTTTTTGCCTTCTGTGGACCAAGGATCTTTGGGCAGCAGTAGTAGGAGCCTGCAGGTTTACAGGAGTTCACTGTGAAGGGGTGTCCTGTGTTTTAGTTTCATAGTTTCATCTCTGGTGTCATGTTTTACCTTTTTTTTTTTCCTTTTTTTTTTTTTCCAGTTGTTACCGTTGTTACTTAAGAACTGAAGTGTAAATTGCCTTAACTAAATTAAATACAGAATCGTGTTATAATAAAAACTACAACGTGGTAAAGAAAGTGCCCTTCCTGTGCCCTCTGGTGTGTGATGGGGCTGTCAGACAGAAGCAGAGAACAAGCCCAGCAGCAGAACCCAAAGCAGGGCTGGCACTCACGGTGCTCCCAGCTCCAGGTGTTGCACATCCCCTGCCAAACGCTGCCCTGAAGAGCCACCACCAGTACCAGCCTTGGTTCCTGGAGCTCTGGACCAGAGCCTGCTGCAGTTTCAAATTCTTTCACTGCCTGCCAGGAAATCACTGCTGAAACCCATAAAAAGGAGCAGCTGTTGGTGCTGTGGAACCCTGGCACAGCTCTGCTCCAGACACTCATCCTTCCCGAGCCAGCCCCAGCTCCAAGCCTAAGAACAGACACTGATGAAAGCAGTAAAGCTCTAAAAAGGAATAAAAAAGCCCATAACAGTGAAGTTGCAGAGCACTTGAAATGTGTTTATGGCCCCATCTAGCAGCATGTCATTTAATCCTGCCTTCACCCTCAGCTCTGCACTAACCCACACATCCCTCTCCTCAGGCTGGGGGGAAGCTGCACAGAGCTGGCTCCTCCAGCAGCAGCAGCTCTGCAGCAGCTGATTAAAATCTCAATTAAACTCGTGCAGTGCTCCACTGTCACCATGGCAAAGTCACCCTCCGTCCTCTGTGTCTTCACCGAAGGAAAATAAATGTGATGATTAAAGTTCTCCCTCCCTCCGCTGCCCTGGTCCCTGGGCTAACACACAAACACGAGCACAGAGAGGTTTTCACATCCTCTCTGTTCTCTTCACAAGAACATTTAAAGCTGCACCTCCTCCCTCTGGGCAGCTCCTGCTTGTTCCATTTTTTGAGATACAAAAGGCCAGGTTTGACACCACAAAGTTCCCTTCCCTACATTGCTCCAGTATGGATGTGTTAAGCTCTGCCCCAGATGCTCAGAAGAAAAAAAAAAGGAGGCACTAAATATGAAGAATGTATGGGGTAGAGCTGAACAAAAATGCTGTTGCTAAGAGGAATAAGTGGTTTTATTCATCATGGCAACACACAGAGCTTCAGGGATATGTACAGTGGAGAAGCTGAGAGCTGGGCCCTCACTTGGAGTCCTCCTCGGGTTTCTTGGCAGAGAACTTTTCCCGCAGTCTTTTCCACGTCCCTTTTTTCATGTCTTCCATCTGTTTCAAAATGTCTGCAAAAGGAGAAGGGAGACAAGAGATGGGGCCTGAGGAAGATAAGCAGGAAAGCAGAGGAATGAAACCCTCTTAAAACAGCTCTGCCTTCCATCTAATTTCCCTTCTTGACTTTTCATCTTAATGAATTTTCATTCCAGGCCTGAGGCGAGGTTGGTTTCCCTTCCAATCAATGCAGGGAGTCTCTTATCACTAACAACTGATACCCAGTTTCCACGCACTGCAATCAAAGTTAGGAACTGGAGCAGAACAAAACTGCTCTGGCTCCCAGCTCTGCCCTTTATAAAGGATGTGCTGAGAGCGTTTCTGCGTGGGGCACCCGGCCCCTTCCCAAGGTCTGACACAGAAGGGATGTGAAGGGAATTGGAAGATGGTGAAAGAGAAGCTGAGCTCAGTGTTGGGTGACGTAGCAAATGTGTTCCTTCCACACAGATCCTGCTGTCTGACCCCACACAGCCTTTGCTAAGCCTCTCTTGCTCCTGGCAGTGCAAATTCCAATTGATTCTTCACCCAATATACTGAGCTACTCCTCAACTGAATTATTCCTGGCCTTATTCTGCATTCAACACCTTCACAGAATTGCAGGCAGCCCCTTGGTGCCCTCCAGTGCCAGGGGCTGAGGAGGGGTGCAAGGGAGCACCCCAAAGACCAGAATGTCCCTTTCCCCCTGCCCTGCTCTCTCAGAGCAAGCCCAGCAGCAGTACCTGTGGCCAGGATCACCTTGCAATCCTCCACTGTCACCCCGGTGAAGGTGGTGTCTTTCAGCCGTGGGTACTTCCCAGGAGAGCAGGAAAAGGAGGGAGAGAGACAAAGAAGTCACTTGCAGTGCATGGAAAAGGTTCAGGTGTCACCAGCTGGCACAGACTGATTCTGTTTTCTGTTTTCAGCTGGGATTCTGTTCACCCACGTCAAGAACCAGGCCTGCCCTGCTCACCCAGCAGCTGCCTTGGGTGAGCACAGGCACTGCTGCATGCACCCCTCAGTGTCCCTCAGGCATTCCCAGGAATGCTGCCGTTCCCAGGAATGCTGCAGCAGGTGGTGGCTCCCCCAAAAAGAGAGGGGCAGTGGCCAGTGGCACAGCTCTCACCTTGTTTTTGTAGAAGTTGGTGTGGATCCTGACTAAGCTCTCGTACATTTGGTCACACGCCTTGGGGTCAGAGATCTGCAGGGGACACAAGTGGCACAAAAGTCTGGTTTGACACCTCCACAGCAAAACTCTCCTCGTTCCAAGGGACAATGGGCATGAAGGAGCAGCTCAGAATTCCCAGTGCTCTGCTGGATACTGCCCATCTGCTGTCCTGCTCTAGGTTTTTCCCCTCCATCTCCCACCAGCTTGGCCTGCAGGAATAACAACATTTGGGATTCCCAGAATGGATCTGAAACTCTGCCTCAACAAGATCTGACAGTGAATACATGGCCACAGAGAACACGATTGGCTGGTGCTGTGAAATCTGTGTCCCCTCGTGCTGCGAGGCCACTTCTGTCACCTGCCTCATTGCAGGGAATCACACGGGACAAGGTGCCAGGCTGGACCTTAGAAACTCCCTGTAGGGGGCTAAAAATAGCCTGTAATTGATTAGGGAAATCAGCACAAATGACAGGGCACAGCTTGAAGGGTAACTGGATTTCTATTTCCGTTGGAAGATCCGGCTCATCCCCAACTTGTGCCAGGTGCTCTGCCTGGCACAGCCCCTGCTCAGCTGCTTTTCCAGCCCACAATGCTTTTCCTGTTTTCTTTTTCTGTGGTACAATGAGCCCAGCTCACCCCAAAACTCAATGTTGAATGGTTAAAACAGGTCAAGAGTAAAAATAACATTGACAGAAAGGTGTCAGGATGAAGTAGGAAGAGCAGGGAAAAGCTTTCCTCGTTCAGCAGGGCTGCAGGAGAGAGGATAAAGGGACAGCCGCATCACCCTGCAGGTGATCCCCACCCCAAACACCCCCTGCCAAGGCTCCAGCAGATCCAGCCATTAAAAGGATGGCACAAACAGCACCCCAGCCCTGGAAATCCAGCAAATCTCCTTCTATTAGATGGCTAAAGAGGCCTTGTGGCTCTAGTTCCCCTCCCAGCAGCTCCTTCTGCCAGCACACTCAGCCCCTCTACACACAAATTGCCACCACTGCTGCAGGCATCAATTCAGATTTCCAGGATCAGTGGCAGCTCTGGGATCTTGGAGCCAACTGATGCAACACATTAAGCTGTCCTAGCATATGGAAAAGCAATAAAACCCTTCCCAAAATGCCTGCTGCAGACTATTCTGGTCACCAGTACAGTATTAGGAGGCCCCTTGAGGTCGAAAACGCATCTCTGGAACAATGTTTTTATGCTAAGAAAGGGCACATTTGCATTCTGCAGAAACACCTCCACGCCTGGGAAGGTCTGCAGCCAAGTCAGGCATCAGATTCCCTAATTTATTTCAGCAGCAAAGCCTAAACTCCAACAGAATTACATCTGGAGGCGGAATTCAATTGTACAACCGCTGCATTCCATCAGTGTCAGGCAGCAGCATCCCATCATCCCACCCTCGAGGTAAGGAGATCACAGGAATTAACTGGATTCCTGCACGGCTGACAAATTTCCAAAGCTCTGTACCCCACTCCCAGCAGCACAGGAATGGGGTTCTCCAAAGTATATGGTGTAAAGGGTGAGAAAAGTGGGTATAAACCAGGTGTCCTGAGGGTAAAACAGCTGTCCTGGGCACAAACCATTTATTTACCCTGGGTACAAAACCCGGTGTCCTGGGCATAAATCCCATTGTCCTGAGCATAAACCATTCATTCTGGGTACAAAACCTGGTGTCCTGGGCATAAACCATTTATCCTGGGTACAAAACCTGGTGTCCTGGGCCCAAACCATTTATCCTGGGTACAAAACCTGGTGTCCTGGGCAGAAACCCCATTATCTCGGGCACAAACCATTTATCCCGGGCACAAACCATTTATCCTGGGCACAAGCCCAGTGTCAAGGGTACAAACCAGGTGGTCCTGGGTACCAATCATTTGTCCCAGGTACAACCCAGGTGTCCCGGACACAACCTGCAGTTTTGCCCCGTGGAGGCACAAGCCCGTGGTCAAAGGCTTCTCAGGAAGGCTGCCGAGTGCTCGGGAGGAGCCGGGAGCAGCAGGACTCCATCACCCCTGCGGTTCCCGTTCCCTCCCAGCTCAGTATGCCCTAATATAACATGAAGCCCCAGAGAGATCCCAGGCAGAGCTGCGTGTGAGCCCCAAACTCCGCGTTCCGCCCGCGACCCCTCAGAGCCGCCTCAGAGCCCCCTCAGAGCTGCCTCAGAGCCGCCTCGAAGCCTCCTCAGAGCCGCCTCGGAGCGCCCTCAGAGCCCCCTCGGAGCCCCC
>VWYN01026795.1:0-15168 GCA_013400075.1 Hippolais icterina
TGGGATGGGGTTCCTGTATGGCCATGTAAGGTGTTGAGGTGTTTGGAACAGGTTGTCCTGTGGATTCTGCATCTCTGGGATAGTGGGAGGTGTCCCTGCCCGGTGAAATTGGATGATCTTTAAGATCCTTCCAAACCAAACCATTCCATGGTTTTATATTTGGGGAAGCAGTCCAAGTCTTGCTGCTCAGTCACACCCATGGACACGCAGTGAGGTGGAAGCCAAAGAGGCAGGGAGCTGTGGGAGCTTTGCTGTGGCTGCTGGAGATCAGGAAAAGGCAAATCCTTGGAATCACAGAATCATTAGTTAGGAAGAGACCTCCAGGATCATCGAGTCCAACCCAATCCTGACCTCAACTAAACCCTGGCACCCAGTGCCACATCCAGGCTTTATTAAACACACCCAGGGATGGTGACTCCACCACCTCCGTGGGCAGAACATTCCAATCCTTTATCACCCTTTCTGTAAAAAAATTTTCCCAAATATCCAGCCTAAATTTGCCTTGGTGCAGCCTGAGGCTGTGTCCCTAAGCCACTTTTCCAGTGGATTAGAGCTGGAAGTCTTAGAATTAGAGCAGGCCACATGATAGCAACTCACCTAGATGAGAACTGAGCTCAATGGAGCTGTTAAAATTGGGTCCTGGTCGCTCTGGGATGGATGGAGGGAGGAGTTGAGCTCACTCCAGTAAGAGCAGGTTGATGTTACTGGGAGCACTGGGATTGTGGAGGTTTGACAGAGCCTTGGAGGGCCAGAATGGGGCTTGGAAACCAACCAGAAATAAGATAAAAACCACCTTTCAGAAAGAAACTCCCTGAATCTGGGAGCCTTGAGGCACAAACTGGATCCATTTCTTTTAAGTGCTTGAACTTGAAGCTCCTGAGAGAGGGGGGAGGTATCCAGGAGGAATGAGGAACACGTTAAATTGGAGATAGACATCTAAAAGCCAGAGCCCTCCTGATTTTCCTGCTGGGATCACTGCACCCAGTCAGGTGATCTGTCAGGGGATTGTCCAGTGAAAAGGTACAAAATACGTGAAAGCAGTTCCCAAAAAGGATGGAAAATGAGTAATTACAGGAGGGGAGGCTTATTTAAGGCTGCAAAGAGAATAGCAACAACAAAATCCTCTCTAAAAGAAAAAGGGGATTTGAGGAGAGGCTGTAAACCCTGACAGTTCCCCAAGGAGAAGGCTGGTGGGGTTTGGAGCAGAACTTGGGAAGAACATCTTCAGAAACAAGACCTTGGGGGCTTTTCAGGAAGCTCTGAATTTTAATATTTCTCAGGAAGCTCTGAATTCCAATATTTCTTTTCAGGAAGCTCTGAATTTCAATATTTCTCTTTTCAAAAAGCTCTGAATTTTAATATTTCTCTTCCAGGTCCTCTTCTCGTTCATCCACCTACTCTGGGTCCGGCTCCTCCCGCTCGCGCTCCAGATCCTCCTCCTACAGCTCCTACTCCAGTCGCTCCTCCAGGCACAGCTCTTTCTCNCTCTGAATTTCAATTTTTTTTTTCTCAGGAAGCTCTGAATTTTAATATTTCTCTTCAGGAAGCTCTGAATTTCAATATTTGTCTTTTCAAAAAGCTCTGAATTTTAATATTTCTCTTCCAGGTCCTCTTCTCGTTCATCCACCTACTCTGGGTCCGGCTCCTCCCGCTCGCGCTCCAGATCCTCCTCCTACAGCTCCTACTCCAGTCGCTCCTCCAGGCACAGCTCTTTCTCAGGCAGCAGGTCCAGGTAGGGGCTCCTGGCACTGGGAACCGATGGTGGGATGGTTTCCAGGTGCTTCCTGACAGTTCCTCTTTGCTCTGTTAAAATAAACCATTCCAAGCACTTGGCTGAGCCAGGGAGGCTGTGGTTGCCGGGTGAAGGAATCTGTCAGCCACCCCCTCCTCTCCCCAGTGCTCCCACCCACGGGTGCAGGGCTGTTGTGGCTGGGCTCATTCCCATGCCTGTGGTGGATTAACATTCCCATCATTTGCATTTTCTGATTGGAAGAAGTTCAGCAGCATCTCCTTTCTGTGGCGCTGGAATTTTCTGTTTCAAGAGGCGAATCCCGTTTCTTTATTAAAGCAGTTGTGTCTTGTGATAGCCCTGACACTTCAAAGTAGCAACCCAGTGTCCCATGCTGATTAAGATTTATTCCTCTGCAACTTCCTTGCCCCTACAGACAGTTTCCCAAGTCTGGAATATCCATAGTAGGAGAACTGGCTCCTCAGATAGGAGCTGAAGCCACACAGGTGCCCAGAGCAGATGCCACAGGTGATGACAGAACACACACTGTCACTTCTGGAGACTGCTTTCTCCTAGGAAAAGCTCACCTGGGAGCTGGCTCCACCTGGGAAGCAGATTGCTCATCCATCCACGCTCCGGGCAGGACAGGGCCAGTGTGGGTGACACCCTTGGGTGCCTCTCCCTGAGGTGGCAGAGTGAGGAACACCCTCTGCCCAGCTGTCCCCAGAGGAGCTGTCACACAGCAGTCAGGCTGCTGAGGGTGCAACAAAGGCACTTCCAGCCTTGGCACTGGGGTGAATCACCCCGACAGCAGCACGTGGGGTGTGCTCAGGGCCTCAGGAAACAGCTCCTGCCCTTGGTTGTCATCTTTGGGATGCACCAGTCCTTGTGTTCCAGGAATTACACAGCAATATTAGGTTTGGGTGTGGTTTTTTTTCTTTCTCCCACGTTTCTTTTGGTTTTGTTGCTGATTAAAGGATGAACTGCTCTAGGGTGTAAAGTGATGAACATAAAACTCAAAATCCTACTTACTTCCCTGTGTATTCCCCCTAAGAAGAGAACAGAGAGGATGGAGACAGCCTCAGGTGTTGCTGTGGAATACCTGGAGTGCCTCTCTTCCAGCTGATCCTATTTTTTCTTCTGTTTCCTACTTTTCCCACTATCTGATGACAAAAATTTTGTTGCACAGAGTCCAAATATAAAACCAGGAGAAGCTCAGGACAGGTTCCTGGGGTGGGGGGAGTGGTCGTGAATGCCCTGAGAGCCAGGAAAATCTGCAATCCCAGAGCCTGAGCTGAGCAATGTCTCCTTCCTTTGCAGGTCCAGGTCCTTCTCATCCTCTCCCTCTCCTTCTCCAACACCGTCTCCTCACAAGCCACTGGCGAAGGCTAAAGGGGAATTATTGCCACCTCCTGGGAAGGGGTAAGGATCCATCATCCCCTGGATGCCTCTGAAGAGAGTCCAGACAAGCCCTTCTGGCTTTCAGGGGCCTTAAGCTGAAGGAATGCAGGATTTAGATGGAATATTGGGAAGGAATTGTTCCTGTCAGGGTGGGCAGGCCCTGGATCCCTGGAAGTGTCCAGGGTTGGATGGGGCTTGGAGCAGCCTGGGATAGTGGAAGGTGTCCCATGGCAGGGAGTGGAACAGGATTTTTGAGATCCCTTCCCATCCAAACCATTCTGGGATTCTAAACCTGATTGAGTTTAAAAAAGAAATGAAAGGTGCAAAATACAACCTTTATTGAAGTGATTTTAACTTGGCATATTTAATTAAATAATGACAGTTACTACTAAATCCAAGTTAAACTGTACAGGTATCCGTAAATATTTCCCGTATACAAGTGTTTGAACACATGATTCACTGCTGGAACATTCTGTGTGTGCAGATATATTTGTATAATCTAAATATACATAACAGGAGCTATAAGAAAGTTTAAATTCCTTCCTCTGCTGTGGCTTTGGTTAATCCACGGCCTCAGAATAAAGAAATGGTTCAGCCTCATCAACTTTTCACACTGGATGATATTCACACAGATGCAAACAGCACTGGAGCTCTCTGCAGCTGGGTTTGGCACCTTCTGACAGCCCTGCTGCTCTTCTAAATTCCTGAAATTGCTATTTCACAAACCCTGCAGCACCAAATCACGGGGACATTGGAGGGTGACACAACACCGCAGTGATGTCACCTCTGCTAAGCTGACCTGCAAATAAATGACACCACGGGAATCCCCCTGAATTCTCCACAATTTAGGACAATCCCCTTTGCCACAGTTCTTGTCCTTTGTTATCCTGCCTTTTGGGGTTTTTTTTTCCCTCTGAGGCTGCTGCAGAGGTGTCAGCTCCTGGCAGGGCTGCTTTGGTGACACCAGGGCAGCCTGCCCCAGCACACAGGGATTGTTGGCACTGGATAATGTGCTATGGGCTTTGTCCTGTGTTCTGCAGGGG
Organism: Hippolais icterina; assembly: GCA_013400075.1. Classification (NCBI taxonomy): domain Eukaryota; kingdom Metazoa; phylum Chordata; class Aves; order Passeriformes; family Sylviidae; genus Hippolais; species Hippolais icterina. The sequence goes on from VWYN01026795.1 coordinate 4,174, forward strand.
ACAGGAGGAGGAGGAATTAGCAGTGTGTGTGTGCAGGCAGCACCTCCTCCCCAGTTAATGGGTGTGAAATCAGAGCCTGAAGGGGCTCTGGACAAGGGCCTGGAGGGACAGGACACAGGGAATGGCTCCCACTGCCAGAGGGCAGGGATGGATGGGATATCAGGGAGAAATTCTTCTCTGTGAGGGTGGGCAGGGCTGGCACAGGTGCCCAGAGCAGCTGGGATCCCTGGCAGTGTCCCAGGCCAGAGTGGACAGGGCACCCTGGCATAATGGAAAGTGTCCCTGCCATGGCAAGGGTTGGAATATGATCTTCAAGGTGTTTCCAACCCAAACCATTGCAGGATCAGACTTTGAGCAGTGTCCAGCTGTCAGAGCAGAGGTTGGGGTGCTCCAAGCCCTGAATTGGGCAGCACTGAGGAGCCATTCCCACCTCCCACAGTGGCTGCTGGATGTCACACTGGTGCTCCCATCCAGTTTCCCAAAGGGAACACAAGCCAAGGGACAGATCCAAGGGATGCTTGCACACATTGACTGGTTTGCACCCTCCTGATCTGTGTGCTGGAGCTAAAAAGAGATTTATTTTTTTTTTGCATTAACTGTGCTCATTTCATTCTGAAGCCTGACTGACAGATTTTAAGCAGGTGTAAGTGTCTGGGATAAAAATGATGGAATTAAATGGATAAGAAACAACATTTCCACCCAGTCTGCTTCAGGAGTTCATTTGCAAGTCAAATATCTCCAAAATTGGCTGTTGTACAGTAATTTGTCTCTGAAAAGATGAATTGATTGAGAATATGGGGAACAAATCCCTTTAGGGAAATCTGTTTTGGTGAAACAGCCAAGTGTCTGTAGCTACAGGAATCACATCAGGGCCGGGTTGGATGGGGTTTGGAGTAATCTGGGATAGTGGAAGGTATCCCATGGAATGGAGTGGGATCATTTTTAAGGTTCCTTCCAGCCCAAACCATTCCAGGATTCCATAATCTCTAGAATATTAAACAACAACTAACCCAAACACGTTTCTGAGGATGTCCTGGGTGCTCTGTGCCCATCCCCTGGGATTACACAGCTGAAAATTGTTGTTTTTCCAGGGAAAAATCTGTGAAGAAACTCACTGCCCTCCCAGTCCCTCAGCCACTCACGAAAATTACAACAGCAGCCCCGGAGCCAGCCAAGCCAGGGGATAATCGGGAAGCAAGGAGGAAGGAACGTCAGACAAGGACTCCACCCAGGAGGTGAGAGAGCTGGGGGGTGGAGTGAGGCTTCATCTCATGGGAGATCCAGCAAATCCCAGGTTTCTGTCTCCTGGAAGATCCAGCAAATCCTGTAGTCCTGACTATACCAGGATTGAGAGAGGAATCCGTCCCCTGGGGCAGGGGGAAAAGGGGAAGAGAGCTGGGGTGGAATGTTCCTCATTTGCCATGAGTGGCTCCTGTCTGTGGAGGCTGGGGGGAGGATGGAGTGGGTGGAATAAAGAAAATGTGGCAGAATCAGGGTGGGAGTGGGGAAAAAGGCATTTTTATAAGAGCTGCTGCTCGTGGAGGTGGCACAGCAAGGAAAAAGGAAAGTGTGGGATCAGTTTGGTCCCACACAGACCTGATGTGGTGCAGGGTCAGCAGCTGACCCACACTGGCCAAAGGGTCATTGCCCACCACAGAACATCATTCCAAAGGTCATTCCCCATCACAGAACATCATTCCCTGGGATATTCCCTAACACAGAACATTATTCCCAGGGATATTCCCCATCACAGAACATCATTCCCAGGAATATTCCCTAACACAGAACATCATTCCCAGGGATATTCCCTAACACAGAACATCATTCCCAGGGATATTCCCTAACACAGAACATCATTCCCAGGGATATTCCCCATCACAGAACATCATTCCCAGCACATAAACTGGGACAAGTGGTGGAAGGGACCAATCACTCAGGCAGGGCTGGGCGTCAATCAGGGGGTGCTGAACAAATCTCTGGTTTTCTCTTGTGATTGTCCCCCTCTCTCTCCTACAATTCTCATTCTGGGAGGGGTGTGTGCTGCCTTGCAGGAGGACCATCAGTGGCAGCATCAGTGGCAGTGCCAGCAGCTACAGCGGGTCCAGCTCCCGGTCGAGGTCCTTGTCCCGGTCTCTCTCCAGATCTCATTCCAGATCATCCTCTGCCTCAGCCTCCCACTCTCCCTCTGGGTCAAGGAAATCCAGGTACAGCCCCGAGCCTTTGTGACCTTTATTTAACAGGAGATTGTGACTGTTGTTCCCTGGTTTGGTTTCCTGTGGTGGAAACTCTCTGGAGCTGCAGCAGCACAAGCTGCAGGCGCTGGGAGGTGGGACAAGGTTGGGTTTGTGTTACAGATCCCAGGTCCTGAGTTGTGATGGGAATACAGTGTTGGAGAGGGCATGGAGTGATAGAACATGATATAATGGCTTTAAACTGATGGAGTGGATATTTAGATGGGATATTTGGGGAAAATGCTTCCCTGTGAGGGTGGGCAGGCACAGGTTACCCAGAGAAGTTGTGGCTGCCCCATCCCTGGAAGTGTCCAAGGCAAATTTACACAGGACTTGGAGCAGTCTGGTCTCTTGGGAGGTGTTGGGGTTGGAACTGGATGATCTTTAAGGTCCCTTCCAGCCCAAACCATTCCATGATTCCCTGATATTTCCCTTGTGGTTTATTCAAGGAAATAATCCTGTACTGTATGTCCAATAAGTACCCATTTAACCTAAATGGTGACCAGAACAGCTCCTTCTGGCCAGGGTGATCCCACATCCTAATTAAACTGCAAATGAACAGTTCCAGGCTATGGACCTTGGCACTCCTGAGCCTCTCCCACCTCTGGTTCCTGCATGTCCTTAGGGGAGATGCTTGGCCTGTCTAAAGAGGGAGGTCAGAAAATCCCTAAAAGGCTCCTCAGCTAATGATATTTTTCCTTTGCTGGCAAAGTTGCAGGTCCAGTTCCTTTGTGTTTAGCCCCAAGTGAATAGTTCTAAGCCTGTTGGTCTGTGGGATGTGTAAACAGCAAACTCCTTCCAGCAAAGAGAAACAAAACCACTCTCAAGTCATTCCTTCAGGATTTTTTATCTCTTCACACAGAGGATTCCCTGAATCCTCACATGCAGAGCCTTGAAACACAACACTTGCCTTGCACAGGGGTGTAAGAGTGTAAAACCAGTGTCAAAGCAGTGGATGGAGCAGGATTTGGCTCTGAGCAGCTGCAAATTCCCATCTGTGAACTCTGGAACTCCGAGGTTCAACATCCGCGTTATTTTACGGAAATCCCGGCTTGTTTACTCCGTGCTTGTCACGTTCATCAGCCCAGCCAGGGGTGATGCAAGAGCTTCAGAGAGCACCAGGGCATGGATGGGAAATGTGAGCGCGCTGGGGCTGCCTGTGCTGCTCCTGTGGGAAGGGGGAAATGTGGGAAATGCACTGTGTGCCCACACCGGCCCTGCTGGGTGGCCTGGAGGAGTTCCTGGCTCATCCTGGCACTGTTGGAACAATCCATGAGAGTCTCAGAACTCAGCTCCTGCTGCCAGGGGGGAGAGGCTGCAGAGAGTTGGTCTGTGCTGAAGCTGCCCCAGTCACCCCAGTGCAGCTTCCAGCCAGGGAGCCTGGGCCCTGCTGGCAGAGCAGGTCGGCGTGGCCCGTGGAACAGGCTGGAGAGGCTGCCTGAATATTCATGCAGTGGGAGGGTTTGGCTTGGGAGGAAGCTTAAAGCTCATCCAGTCCAGCTCTCTGCCACCTTCCACTAGGCCAGGTTGTTCCAACCCTGTCCAGCCTGGCTTGAACACTTCCCAGGATAGGCCCCAGTAGGAGATTTCCAACTTGGAGGCATCTCCCTGTCATTATCAGTCGTGACAGTGGCTCTGTGCCAACAGCAGAAACCCTGCCAGGGAACCCTTGCCCTGAGCTGTAACACTGACCTGGATGTGCCAGTGCACTCCCTGCTTTCACTCCTCGTTTTCCTGGGCAAACAGTGACCTGTTTACACATTCCCTTAATCCATAAATAATCCTGACTTTCTAGGCCTGCACCCCACAGCTTTGGGATTTTTCATTCCAGCAGCACCCCAGGCCTCATGGCCTCGGTGCGTCATTACCTGTCGAGCTTCCCAACACCCAGCCACGCAGGGAAATGCAAAAAAGGCCTGGAGTGTGATGAGCTGTTGGTTCTTGGCAGGTCCCTGAGCGTCAGCAGCGTCTCCTCAGTGTCCAGTGCCTCGTCCAGCAGCAGCTCCGTGCGCAGCGCCGACTCCGAGGACATGTACGCCGACCTGGCCAGCCCCGTGTCCTCGGCCAGCTCCCGCTCCCCCACCCCGGCACAGCAGAAGAAAGGTACAGGCACCTGCCTTGCTGGGGTTCTAATTCCTCTGGGGAGCCTTTGGAGGAGCAGAGATCCTTCCCTGGGAATGCTGTGGGCTCCAGGGAAATCATTGAGCAGAGGCAGCACAGGAGCTTGGAGGTCATGTGAAGAAGGGAGGCTTGGAGCACGTTAAGGTCCCCATCCTTCCATCCCTCTGCCTCTGGTTGTCTCATCCCTTTTCCTGCCTCCCCGTTCTCTTTCACCCTTGGGAGGTGATGTAAATCTGGACAACTCCAGTACCACATTGCTCTTCCTCTGCTCCTTCCAGACCTGTGGCAAAAGCCTTTGTTCTTTGTCTTTTCTGTTCCTCTCTGGAAATTCTGGTTTCCTAAATCCTTAACCCCGGGCCCACGAGCTGAGTTAACTGCTGTGAGCTTTTCCATCCCTGGAGCAGCATCCCCATCCCTGGAACAGCAATCATTCCCAGGTCACTACTTGTGCTCTCTGCTTTCAACAGGAAAGTCCAAAAAAGAAGACAGTGCTAAAGAGGAGAAGAGGAAACGGGATGTGCCAGCTCAGCTCCTGAAATCAGCCAAGCCCACCCCGGGAAGCAAAGCCCAGCAGCTGCCCCAGGGCCAGCAGCCCTCGGCCCCTCAGGCACAGCAGGGCAGCTTTAGTGGGCACAAAGAGATCAAACTGACGCTCCTGAACAAGGTGGGAATCCCTGGTGACCGGGATTGGGATTCCCTGGGGGATTGGGATTCCCTGGTGGCTGGGATTGGGATTCCCTGGGATTGGGATTCCCTGGTGGCAGAGATTCCCTACTCCTGGGGTCCTGAGCAGGGGAGGGGCGATGGATCCCGATGGGATGGGGATGGATCCTGGCAGGAGGGAGATGGATCTTGGTGGGATGTGGATGGATCCCAGTGGGAAGGGGATGGATCCCAGTGGGATGTGGATGGATCCCGGCAGGAAGGGGATGGATCCCAGTGGGATGTGGATGGATCCCAGTGGGATGTGGATGGATCCCAGCAGGAAGGGGATGGATCTCAGTGGGATGTGGATGGATCCCAGTGAGAAGGGGATGGATCTCAGTGGGATGTGGATGGATCCCGGCGGGAAGGGGATGTATCCCAGCAGGAAGGATCCTGGCGGGTTTGGGATGGATCCCAGTGGGTTGTGGATGGATCCCGGCAGGATGTGGATGGATCCCGGCAGGAGGGGGATGGATCCCAGTGGGATGTGGATGGATCCCAGTGGGAAGGGGGTGGGTCCCAGCAGGAAGGATCCTGGCGGGGTTGGGGTGGGTCCCAGTGNAGTGGGATGTGGATGGATCCCAGTGGGAAGGGGATGGATCCCAGCAGGAAGGATCCTGGCGGGTTTGGGATGGATCCCAGTGGGATGTGGACGGATCCCGGTGGGATGTGGATGGATCCCGGTGGGATGTGGATGGATCCCGGCAGGAGAGGAGCTCCGTGCTCGGAGCTTTTGGGATGAGCTCAGCCGGGAAGGTCTGGGGCCGGCTCGGAGGGCGGCACACAGAACCAGTCTGGCAGCACACACCCTGTGGTGGCTTCACTTCGGGACTGTGTTGGCGGCTTCCCTGGGGCACATTCCTGCTGCAGCTTCCAGGCTCTTCCCCGCTTGCTCGAAGGTCCCGCGTGTGCCGGGGCCATTCCCACTGGGAGATGCTCTGGGAGCTCTTCCTGTGCCGCACGGGAGTGGGCTGGGAACAGCCAGGCAGAGTCCAGAGGGAGGAAGGGCATGCTGTCTCCCCGGGGTGCCCACCCGGCTCTTCCCCTCCCCGGCGATCCCGGTTTGGAGCCCTCGGCGTGGATCCCAACCCGCAGCCCGTGTGGGGGAGCTGGGGCCTCGAGGGGTTTGGTGCTGGGGCAGGGTGTTGGCCCCATCACGTGGGCAGGTTCCTGGTTTTGATATTTTGCTCCGCCAGCCCAAATTCCCCAGCGCAGTCTGAGGCTGCAGATTTCTCTACTTCCCTGTGCTCTGACGTGAGGAGGCTTTATCAGAGGCAGGAAGCTGCTCCGGAGGGAGGAGTGTGCAGTGACACATGACAGCCTGGAAAAGGCACGGCTCCACATGCCTCCTTCACATCTGCTATCCTTGGTGCTGCTGGAAGGAAAAATAAATCCCAAAAAGCTGCTGTTTTCCTGCTCCTATTCTGAAATTAGTAGAGCCTTAACCCCAGTGCAGGGAGGTGTTGCTGTTGGCTTCTGGTGGCTGGGAATTAGATGGATTCAGGGACTGGTGTGTGCAGAGTTTATTGGGAAAGGTGTTTGCAGGCAGCACAACATCCCAGGGCACGGCTGTGCCTGTTTCCCTCTCCAGAGGGAAGTGGCTGCTCAGCTCCGTTGTTTTAATTCCATTGCAGGCAGCTGACAAAGGAAGCAGGAAGAGATACGAGCCAGCAGACAAAGAGAGGCCAACCTCTCCTCCAGCCAAACGGGCCAACCTGTCACCTGACAGAGGTGAGGCATCAGCCAGCCTGCTGTCCAACAGCTGGGAAGGTCCTTTGCAGTCGTCCCAAAACCTCAGGGATTGCACCAGATAAAGGGGGGGTATTGACCATGCTGCAAAAACACAGCAGAGGTGAGGCCCTGGGCAGGCCAATGTCCCAGGGGCACACTGTGCCCAGTGTGGCTCCACTGTGTCCCTGTAAGTCTTCTCCAAAAAAAGAAAACCTCTTAGCTTTGAAGACATGGAGTTCTCACCTCCACATCCACACCACGGCCTCCTGCAGCCCTTGGATGTGGCTGTGGAAATCAGGTTTAGGTTGCACATTAGGAAATATTTTTCCCAAAAAGAATTGGAACAGACTGTCAGGGTGAGGGGGGGTCCCCATCCCTGGAAGTGTTAAAAACGTGTGGCTGTGGCACCTGGGGACAGTGTTGACCATGGTGGTGCTGGGCTAAGGGTTGATCCTAAAGATCACTTCCAAACCTCAGCCATTCCACGATTCTGAGTCACAGGAGTTTCCTTTAGTGCATCCTGGAGTTTTCCCAGCCCCGTATCCCGGCACATCCCCAGGGAGCTGTCCCTGCCAGCCGGGCTGGTGCTTCGAAAGGCTGGGCTGGAGGGATGCAATCCCTGCCTGCATCACCCAGCCTGGGAAATGAGCTGATTGCCCCACCTCGGGCTGACACAACCCGCTCTGCCCTGGATGTTTAGAAAGACTTGGGCTTTCCAAGTGTTCTCCCGGGCCTCAACCCTCCCCAGCAGCAGGAACAGCTCGGAAAACCGAGCTGGCAGCCGCAGACAGGGACCTCAGTGCCACCCTCCAGCCTTTGCTGTGGCTGCCAGGAGGCAGAGGGGGTGTGGGGGGGAGTTGGCAGCCAGAGGTGGCTGCTGGTGACGTCGGAGCTGCCACGTGATGTTGTTTTCCCTGGTGGCTCAGCTGTAGGTGGATCTTGTTGACTCTGGGTGCCAGCCAGCAGAAGGTCTGTGCTAATAACCTGCAACGTTCACCTCCTGCAAGGGCAGCCTGCGAGGGACTGCCCCAGGTTGAAGTTCACTGGGGTCTGGTTCACACACGAGTGACAGGGCCAGGCCAGCACACTTTCTAGAGAGGCACTGATGTCATCCTCTGCTTTTGACTGAAAAGCAATTTTTAAGCTGTAGCAAATCACAGAAGCACAGATTGGTTTGGGCTGCAAGGGACCAAAGACCAGGGACACTTTTCCACTATCCCAGGTGGCTCCAAGCGCCATCCAGCCTGGCCTTGGGCACTTCCAGGGGTGGGGAATCCAAGGCAGGGAGCCCCAAATCCAGTGGCAAAGGTGCCCTTGTCTGAGTTGGGACTGAGCCCCTTGGCATCCCAGCACTGAACTGGTCAGTGGTGGTGGCCCAGGTGTGTCACCTGCTCTGTGACCTGCCCCTGTCCCAGTGCCCATCAGGAGCAGGGATGCCCTGGCACACACAGGGGCTGCTGCCAGGAGGGACTGGGCACCTTTGCTGCCTGGGCACCTTTGTACCTTTCCAGCTGAGGTCAGTGCAGGCTGGCAGCTCCACAGGCTGCCTTCCAGGTAGAATTCCCTCTCTGTTCCTGGGATAACCCAGCTGCTCCCCAGCATCCCTGGGTGCCCAGGGCAGCTCAGCTGGGGCAGGGCCTGGCAGCTGAGCCGAGCTGAACAAACACGGGGGTGCTGCTGCCTCGGGGGAGGCCCCGCTGGCTCCGAAAGCAGCAGAGCTGCCCTCACCTGTCACTGCTGGAGCCAGTACACCCTGTGACCCGCCAGGGCAGAGCCAGCAGCTCTGCAGGCACAAAATGCCATGGAAGAGCCTTATTCCAGCAGCTGGAGGCTGAGGAAGGGCCAGTGGAAGGTGGAGTGCACAGCTGACTGTGGGGCACAGCCCTGCCTGCCTCCCCCTGGGGTGCAGGGGCACACTGAGGTTTCTCCAGCTGCTGCTGGGCTTGGCTTTGTTGTTCCTTGGCACGATCTGGTCAGTCAGTGCAGGCAGGGGGTGGCTGTGCCTTGGTGACCAGCAGGGAGATGAAGGAATGTCCTTGTGCTCTCCCTCCAGGCTCTCGTGATAGGAAGGCCACCGGGAGACTCTCGTCCCCCAAACAGGAGCGGCAGCGGGGCCAGAACCCAAAACCTTCCCCTGCACAAGCAGACAGGTGAGTGCTGCTGCTTCTGCTGGGCCTCACGCCCCGCCAGGGCCTCCAGCCCTGCTCCAGCCCTGCTCCAGGCTGTCCCAGGTCCTCCCAGGCTGTCCCAGGCCCTCCCAGGCCCTTCCAGGCTGTCCCAGGCCGGCAGTTCAGTTGCCATGGAGCACAGCACGAGGAAGGACGCGGAGCTGCCTGGGCAGCTGCCAGGGGTGCCAGGGCTTCGTGCAGAGCCTCCAGCTGGGCTGTTCCAGCTGGGAGAATGCAGGAGCCAAGTGGGTCAGGAGTGAGCTCAGCCAGTGCCTGTGCAGCTCGTTAGCACGGTGTTAATGAGCTACAGAGTGCGACCCCTTCCCCCTGCCCAGCTCCTCCTGGCACCTGGTTCCAGTGTCTGATTTCCCTTTTCCCAGCCCGGCTCAGCCTCAGCTGCTCCCCTTGTTGCTGTGACACACTCAGATGTGTCCCCTGCATGGGACAGAGCTGTGACAGCCCTGCCTTTGCTCCTTCCCATGCAGGTGCCAGCTGACCAGCTCAGCCAAATTCCTGGCAGGCTGTGCCTGCTGCAGTGCTGGGAATATCCCAGGGCAGGACTGGATGTGAGCTCTGGGGGCTGCAGGGTTGTGGATCCTCTCCGAGGATGTCTGGGAGCAAACATCCCAGGGGAGGGCTGAATTTGGAATTTAGGGGATGCTCCAGGGCTCTGTCCCCTCTGGGTCTCACAGAGCTGCTCACTGCAGCCACGAGCTGGCACTGAGTTCAGCCCTGGGAATCTGGGAATGCCCATGGAATAACTGGCTTTTTACTGTTCCAGCCAGTTTTCAACCCAGGGCCTCCTGTCTCCAACCTGTTCTCTCCCAGCTGCTCCTGGAGCTGCGTGTTAGATGTGGCACTGGTGATATTTTAATTCAGCTCAGAAATTGGGGAGAAATCCTTCCCTGTGAGGGTGGGCAGGGCACAGGGTGCCCAGAGAAGCTGTGGCTGCTCCTGGATCCCTGGAAACATCCAAGGCCAGGTTGGAGCTACCTGATGAAAGATGTAGGAAGAGATGATTTTTAAACTCCTTTCCCACACAAATCCCACAATTCCAGCATGGTTGAGTGCAAGGCTCACATTCCTGCAGAGCCTTTGGGACAATCCCAGCTCCTCTCACTCCCCCTCCCTCTCTCCCTGCAGGAAACGCCAGCTGTCCCCTCAATCCAAGAGCTCCAGCAAAGTCACGAGCGTGCCGGGCAAGGGCTCCGAGCCCGGCCCCGCGGCTGCCAAGGGCAGCAAATCCAGCACGCTGTCCCGGCGGGAGGAGCTCCTGAAGCAGCTCAAGGCGGTGGAAGACGCCATCGCCCGCAAACGGGCCAAAATCCCGGGAAAAGTATAGTGGGCCGTGCCCCGTAGTGACTGTTGATGTTTTTATAAATAGTGGAGAAAAACAAAACCGAGCGCGGCCGCTTTGGGATTTTGCAGTTTTCCTCGTCTTCATTTTGGCCGCGGTTCTTTTTAAGAAAAAAAAAAAAAAACCCCCCCCCCAACAAAAAAAAAAAAAAAAAAAAAAAAAAGGAATTTTTTTTTTTTTTTTTTTTTCTTTTTTTTTTTTTTTTTTCTTTTGTCCGGCCGGGAATAAAAGACCCCGCGATGCAATGGCTCCGGGAGGGCTCCGGAGCCATGTAAATTCTGCACAGAGGACTCCAGCCCCGTGGGGTGCTCCCACTTCTCTCCCGTGTCCCCTCTCCTCTTTGCTAGCCTCGAGTTGTATTCTCCTAGTTAGCCCCGCTGTGTGTTGAGTGTCTTCAGCAATGCAGTTCTAGTCCCGTGTGCCGAGAGAGCCGAAAACTGCTGTGAACTGCTGGCAACGCCCCCCGTCCCCCAGGAAAAGAAATCTATATATATATATTCCTGCCTCAGCCCCCTCGGGAATGACCCGTCGTGTCTTTGGAGCAGGGGATGGGTTCGGTTGGTTCCCCAGGAGCCCTGCAGGTGTTGTGGGCATGTCCGTCTGCCAGGAGGGTCCTTCTTCCTTTGGTTTTTCCCTTTTATTTTTGTTGTTTTGGTTTGGTTCTTTTTTTTTTTTTTTCTTT
>VWYN01026796.1:14072-24903 GCA_013400075.1 Hippolais icterina
CTTGAGTGAGTAACAGTCTGTGTCAATTAGTGGAACTCCTATGGAATTTTTGGTTTCCCCCATTGTTTCTTTCACCTTGCAGTATCTGGCCATATCTACCATCAGGCCCACAGTTTGTAAAGACATTTCCATCTCATTTCTTTCATTCTACTAGCTCATGGTCTAAACAGTAATTAAGAAAGTCGATTACATGGTAAAACAAAACTATAGACTGAAAAGTTACAAAGTTTAAGCAAAATCAAGTGAGTAAAGATAAATTATAAAATGAAAGTTACAACATTTAGGCAAACCACAAAAAAAGAAGTAAAAACAAACTACCAATACAGGCAAAAATAAACAAATTCTTTGTTTAACTCCTTTTGCAAGTCTCACAGGCAGCAGCTGGTCTCAGTACCCCCGCTGGCTGCAGGCACACTCTGGGAAGGTGGGTAGGGCTTGGTTGCAATGTTGGGTATTTTGTTAGGCATCCTTGGTTGAAGACAGAGATGACACTGAGAGGAATGACAAAATTTGTCTTTACAAACAAGCAGTGGGTCTGCTGGTAGATAAAACTAACACTGAGAGATAAGAGAAACAATGGGAAGGATTCTACTGACTGATGAATGGAAAAGAAGATATTTGCCTTTACAAACAAACCATAGGTTTGCTGATAAATGAAACTGGATATTGAAAGATGAAAGAAACAATGGGGAAAAACCCATAAATCCCTTAAGAATTAAAAATTAGAAGAGAGGTTATACATTAAAAGGGGAATCTTAGATCTTAGGCATTCCGGGAAGTCTGTACCTCTCAAGTACCTCAGCCAATGGGGAAAGAAAGAGGGAAATGCAGTCAGGAAATTAGGATAAAAAGGAGGCTGGGTCCTCTAACAATTTGAGAGACCCCAGGGGAAATGCCCCATGGCCTCTCCCTTTATTCAAATAAAGTAAAAAGACTCCTCTGTTTCCTTTTTGGACATAAACCTCTGGCGTTTGTGGATTAATTTTCCTAACAACGCGAACTCACCGAGCGTCCTCATCAAACAGCAATGAGTTTAAGATGGTTGCTCTTTTCATACGGGATTAGACAGCTGATTGTTTGGGATCACTCTGGCCAGAGGTGTGTCTGCATCTAGGCTTCAACAGGGTTGGCAGAGGTCTCTGATGTTCAAACAGGGACTTGTTCTACCTCGTTTCTAGAAAGAGCCAGGTTAGCTGAATGGGATTTGTTTTGGCCAGATTTATCCCACAGCCTGGCTGTGCTGTGACAGCCGGGCTGCTGCGCAGAGAAGCGGCCTGCAGGCAGGCACAGGCCCACACCTTGGCTCTGGACACTCAAACACCTGGGAAATGGGGAAAAAATGAACAAGATTGAAGTGCAGGAACCACAGAGGATCGAGGTCCTGGAGCCTAACACACAGGAGCAGGCGTGGGCACCACATTGCAGGCAGGGCTCCAGTGGGACACAGTCCTGATCAAGTGGAACCCCACAGGACAGGGAAGCAAACAGGTAGGCCCTGATCGCAGTGCCAGAAAAAAGCCACAGGATAACAGGATCTCAGGCCAAGATTACACTTTCAGCAATATCCTCCAGGCCACAGAAAACCTGGACAAAGAGGCTTTTAAAAATGCCCATGTTGAAACAGGGGCTCTCCTCACCCCTGGCCCCACACATATCCAGTCCCTGGCCTTGAAGATACATCAGCCATTTTGGGGCGTACTATCATTTTGGAAACATACTGTCATAAATTCTTAGTCTAAGACCCATTAGAACATTTATGAAGTGTCTAGAGTTTATTTTCCTATAGTAATTTTCCTTTTATGAATAGTTTACTATATTAAGCTAAATTAATTTCTGTCCTCCTTCTTTGTGATATCCAAATCACAAACATTTTTCTAAACCCCCTTCTGTCTAAGCTGTGCAACACAAGGCAATGCAGAAATTACAGTGTCACTTGTGAATGATTATGGTCACACCACTATGATAATTTGGCTGAACTTGCCTAATTTAGACACAGCACCACAGTAAGGTGCCTATTGCCAGTGCCTCTGGACCCACACTATAAAACAGAAAACAACAACAACATAATAGCAGAGTGTTTTCCTACCCAATAATCAATTTTTTTTCCCCTTTGGTGCAGTTACAACTGGCAGAGAGTGTTGTTGGGACACACTGGGATCAGGTTTGCAAAGTGCCCTCAGAATCATCCATCATCCCCCCAAATCCTGAAAACTGGAGTGAGCTTTAACACTTGTGGAGTGACTTCAAGGCTTGAAAATCTGCACTATACTGGGAGATTTAGAAATTCCTTTGATTCAGCTCATCAGAAGGAAAGCATGAAACATCACAGTCTGAAACAAAAATATTTTTCTTTAGGTAAAATGATGTCAAAATTAGGGTTGAGGTAGAGGTAAGAGTGAGCCAAAGGGAGAATTAACTTGTTTAGGTCAATCTTCAGCTGATCTAATATAGGCCAGAGGAACTGTGCTTTTGCAATGCTTCTTTCTTCCCTCTGTCCATAAAAAGAGTCTGTCTCAGGAGTTGGTATCTAGAACCAAGAGCTAAAAAATCCTGCTCACAAGATACATTTTAATACTATGTGGATCACTTGGAAATGGAACAATTTGCAAAAGGGAAGGGGATGGCTTTTTACGCCATTTGCCATCCTTAGATGAAGATTGGGTAATTTTTAAAAATTTTTCTCAACCTGAGCCTGGAAGGAATATTAGCTAGGATGTCTTGGATAGTGATACATAGATGTGACAATAGCAGTAAAAAAAAAAAAATCTGTCCATAAAGGATGAGGCAAATGCAGAGTAATTCAAAATCCTGACAAGTTCTCGTACTGTAGCACTGTGTTTCTTCTATGCCAAAACTTCATCCTGAGAGTTTGATGCCCTTGACTTTGCCATTAAGAGGTAATGGGAATGACCAGAAGTTTTGGGCACATTGTATATCATCTCTGGGTATGATACAATTCAAATTCAGCCACCTGGAAGCTGCCTGAAAGATGAGAAGCCAAACTCTCACCTTTAGTAATGACTAGAAATTGTGCCAATTTGGCAATAAACCAAGTATACCATGATTTTAAAACCTAAGTGGTGCTAGCAAAACAAGAAAAAAGGCCATAAATTTAAAATATTTTTTGATGCTCACTAAATGCTAAATATTCCTTGCATGCAGTTTAATCAAATATCATGAAAATAAATTCTAAGTCACTAGAGATATGCCAATAAAAATGTCTCAGGTGCTAAATCCTAACCAAATGATAAGCTTAGTGTCTTTCTAGAAAAAACATAAAAAGAAAATTTACAGCTTATATTTTCTGTTAAGCTTCTTTTTTGGATTTGCAGTATAAATTGCAGTCAATTTATATGTCCGTATGCAATACCCTGGAATACAGAAGGAAAAATTGCCTTCCTGATTGTTCATTTCTCTTTGGAAAAGCTGGTAATGCTTGCTGTTCAATGCTGTTCAATAGCAATTCACTGTTTCAACTAAATGCAAATGCCACACCAGGAATAGGCTGGTAAAACCTATCAGGAGCTGAAGTCCATAAGTTGTCACCTTCCATGAATGCACTTTTCTTCAAAGGGCCAGCAAAGAAGTCGTGAAACAACCACAAGGAAAATGGTGCAGGAGCTGAGTTAGCTGGCAACAGATTTAACCCCCTACTTTGCTGGAAAATGATTTCTCAAGTGAAGATCACTTGTCAAATAAAAGTTCCTTTGTAATATACAGGAGGTTCAGTAATTGCTGCAGCTCTTCAACCTCTCAGAGGTCACTGGAACCAATAATCCAGCCCCAAAATATTACTGTGTGTGTACTCTGGTGGCTGAATACACCCTTTGTCAGCACAGTGGTGTGTTAGCCTTTAACAGTGGTGTTCACCTTCTGTATGGGCTGAGTGCCTGCACTTCAGTACAAAATGATTGCTTGTTCCAACTTGGACACTGCTCCTTGTCTGGCACAGCTGCCCAGGAGGTCTGGCTGAGGATCTGGGATTCCCTCAGCCACAGTCAGAACTCCTTTGGAATAGTGCATGCAAGGTTAAAGCCAGGCACTAGTGGGACTAGATGGGAAGGTGGGAGCAGAAGGAAAAGGGTCCTAATGACTGAATAGAAAACTTGAGTTTCTTTGGATCTTTGGAGTTAAACTTTTCCTGACCTGCCAGGGGGAATTTCTTTCTACCACAAAACACGGGAAAATGTAGTCTTTGGTACACTTTCAGAAATGTTGCCTTATGCTGTTGCCACCAAGAGGCTGCAGCAGAGAAGAGCACTCATTCCTACCTTGGAGCAATGTGTAAATCAGAGCTGGGGCTTCAAAGGGGTTGTCCATACACTGGGATTTTCCACGTGATCCATGTCATGGGAGAGAAACACAAGATTGGTGCAAAGGGAATTCTAAATGTCACAATTATACACCAAATGCAGTTATTTTTTATTCAATGAGAAAGCAAACCTGAAATTCAACATGTTTGTGTACAGGTTTCCACACTGCTCCTTTCAAGAATGCCAAGAGGAATGCAGAATAAGGAAAACTGTGCAGCAGATTCTTGTGGCAACAGAAACTAAGCACCAGTTACTTCCCCCACGCTGACCTGGTGGGGTGAGGTGAGAAAAATAAAAAAGCAAAAGTAAAGAAAGCAAAGGTAAGAACAGTTTTATAGCTGGAACAAAGTAAAATATAACTATTATTATTGTTATTATTATTATTATTATAGTAAGGAAAAGGAGAGAAAGAATTTTACAGGTTGTTTTTCAATGGGCATTTCCCACAACTCTCCACTCACTGCTCCTTATCATGTTTGGAAAATAGAGCTCAAGCTCAGGTGTAGCATTTAGACAATGTGGATCCTCCCTATGGATCAATCAGAAAGCTAAAGGAGGATGTGGAATTTATTGGAGAGAAAGGAATTTTGTAATGCCTTTCCAAGTTATAAATCTAACAGGGAGAAAGCTTTTTTCCAGTCACTTTTGAAGGAGTCTTAGACTTTATGGCCCCCATGTCTTCATATCAGGAATTGTTTGGAACCTGTGACTGTTCTCTTGGATTTGTGAGGAGAACAAGGAGGCTGGGATTTTGCCAGATCTCAGCTGCACAGGTCAAGAATATATATTTGGTGTTGTTCTGAAGGATTCTTTTTCCAGCTTGTGGACTGCTTTATTAATGTGATGGATGCAGTGTGAGACGTGTGGAGGAGGGAATGTGAGAGAGCTGACAACACTCTCTTCTGAGACATTTGGGTAATTTGGGAGCTGCTTCTATGACTGATGGACCTGCCATGCCCTGGAATAACATTTTTCTTGTTATTCACTAGCAAGACCACTGACATCTCTTGGTTTCTAGAGTGGTTGCCATTTAATGTCTGTCTTTCCTACAGTTGCCGCATGTTCCACTGTGTGGCATCTGATTCAGATCAAGCTTTATCCAAGGGGGCATATTATATAGGCAGAACATGTCACCAAGCTTTAGTGCATTTTGTGAAAGCTCAGGGACAACTGTTTGCTTAAAGTAGTGTTTTGAAAAATCACTAAAGGAATGGGACACTGGAATTCAATAGGACTTGGATGTCAGATTCCCTGTAGGTTCATTTGAAATCCCAACTCAAGTAACTTGGTAGGATTCTGTTTATTATAATCCAAACTTTTAGTGGCAGTTGGATCACTGGAAAGGCCCATGGTCAGTGCAAAAGCAAGGCACAAGGAGCCATTTCCACTTAATTAAATAACCATGTGCCCAAGAGCTTTCCCAATAGGAATATTTCCTTCAACGGGGTTTTGTTTTAAGACTTCTGGGCAGGTCTGCAAAATAGGAATATTGTTTAATTAGGGAGGTGTCATGAGGCTTATTTAATATGGAACAGAGACCTTTTGTATTAGAAAAAACTATGGAAGAATTCTACTTTTGGAATTTGTTTTCTATATGATCCAAGTACATTGTATAAATTGTAGGTTTTCTGTAGCTGCTGTTATTTTGCATGTTATTTGCTGTAATTTTGTTATTTAATAACCTTGCATTGAATGACTACTGCCTATATGATAAAAAAAAATTCAAAGCCCCACTGCCAGGTGAACTTTTTCCTATTTTCCCCAAATCTTTAGGATTAAAGCATTCTGAATATTTTAGTCATCACAAAAAGCCCCAAATTAAATGCAGTGGCAGAGAAATCCTGGCTGTACTTTTTCTTGTTTTACAGGAAAAAGGGTGAACCCAATGAACTTATGGTGCGGCCAGTTTAAAACAAATTAAGTACAATTTTCACAAAGCCTGCAGTTAAATTACTGCCTCCCCTGTTACAGGATATTGGGAGGCCAAAATTCTGGAGTAGTTTAAAAAAGGACCCAGACAGAGGCATACAAGAAAGCTCTGCAGGCAGCTATTAAACACAGCCATTGCACAGTCCTAGATGACCCACTGCCAGAATGTGGGAAAGTATGGTAGTGGCAGGACTCCTCCTCACATGCCTTCCTTGCTAAGAGGGGATATTGGGCTATCCAGGCACTTTGATGGTGCTAGCACAGGAGATCAGGTATTCCTAGGAATTTTGTTTGCTGGAATAAAGCAGAAACAGCGCCAGAATGGATAAATAATTCAGTATGGGCATCTAAAATTTAGGTCAATCAAGTGGGGCCATTTCTCTGTCCTCCCTTGCTCCCTCTCCTTTCAGGTCTCCTGTGCAACTTTTGTTTAGAATTTAGGCACATATGCTATTTCCCAACTGCAGGTACATAAACTCCTCTGGTGCTTTGGGTGTCAGATGTACTTGTATACTCTGTCTCTAGCTGCAAAGTAAGTGCTTTCTTTCTTTTCCAATTTTGAAGGGTAAATGTATTTTTAACACTCCAGAAGCACAGAGGCATTACGGTAACAGCAGAGAGATAAGTGTTTACTAAGAAGCAAAAAGTTAAGTAGCTGTGTAATAGGCTGCTCTGTTAAAGATCCCTGAGGTGAATCTCAGATGATGTTACAGCCATCTACCTCCCCTGGAGTCAGGCTGATGATCAGGGGCCTTTATCTTCATATTTTCATCCCTTTTCTATTCCCTTTTGAGCATCAAGTGTCTCCCTAGATCCTACACCTCAAAGAGGTGTCCCCACTTGTTCTGTGTGCACTAAGAAAAATGCCAAATTCATGTGTTTTCTATGCAACTATTTCACTGGATTCTCATACTCTGAACATGTCACTGATTTGGAGCCAGGATAATTGGATGGGATGAGTAAGAATTAAAGCCATCAAGATGGGGAATAGGAATGCCAACATACCATATTTGAACACCTCAGCACCAGCCAGATCATTCAGAGGGAGCCAGAAGCTGCCCCACCTCCTTCTGTTTTAAAGAAAATGTGTTTTACACTGTCTGTGTTACATCCAGATAGAAAAATATCAAACCAGATCAGCATGGAATTAAGCCAAACATCTGGTTCTTTATTGTTCTGGCACAGAATGAGTATTCAAATAGTTAAAAGATCTTCAATTCCCACATATACATAGTCCTACTCATGAGCAAAGCAAGAAGTAGCATGAGCCTAATTTGCCTTTCCTTCAGAGCAGATGGTCCTTCATATTTCTGTACTGAATTACTCATGTCACAGTGTGTTGAGTATCAGAAAACTTCAATGATGGACAACATACAGTTAAGTGATCTGTACATGGGTTTTTAGGAGCTATTTGCTCTGTATTTGAGATGCAATATTATATTAAAAGTGGCCCTAAACCTTTAGGTGTGAAGTATTCTGGCCTATAACAGGATTCCTCACTGATGTAATTTGTCACTGCAATGGGTTTAGATGAGGTAACTTTTACCAGTTTTACAAACTGTGTGCATTTTTATAACAATTGGTATTAATGCTAATGCACAATGGATAAATCACACATTTAAATTCAGTCCTCTCACAGATGTTCTAGGATTAGATGAAAGTGCTTAAATGCCAGTGGCAAGGTGATAAAATCAGTAATTTCAGTTTTGTGGATGAGAATTCTCTGCTCCAAGAGCACTGGAAAACATCCACTTCAATTTTGTTTCCTTACTTGAGATCCCAGTGTTGTAAGACTGAATTTGCTTCCTCTCTCTTTTCTTCTTTCTGTCTGTTACCAACCAGTTTAAACACAGAAGAGCAAAGAAAACCTAGCCTCTATGAATAAAATGGATCAAGCCCAGAAAGGTTTGAAATATACCCAAAAACGTGATTAAAACCAAACAAGGTTAAATGTTGGTGCCAAAAAATACTGGAAAAAAAAATTATAAGAGAAAAGGAAAGTGAGAAGAAGAGAAATGTATGGGGGGACAACAGGGAGAGGGTGACAAGTGTTAAGTAGAAACATATAATCTGTCCTGTGGTCCCGATGACATCTCGTTGTTCTACTCCATCTGGTCTTGGTGGTAGAGTTTCCTGCCACCTGCCACCGTATGGAAAAGTCTAGAATCCCATGGATGAATATACATTTGGGCCAGGTGGGAATGCCCCCTTGCAGGGGGCCAGTTTGACACTGTCCCTTGCAGCACTGAGGGTCTGTTGCACCATGCTGCAGTGCTTGGGTGCAGGTCCCCTTTGGAGGGCCTTTGATGGGCTGTGTCACCCCTGTGCTGTCCTTCACACGGATGTGGCTTTCCCTGGGGTGAAGGGGCCTCACAGCTGGGCTGCTCTGCACAGCTGAGGATGGGTGTTCACTGCCTCTGAGCAGAGGCTCTTTCACTACACATCCAAAACCTCTCTCCCTCCACCCTTTGGTGTGAGGGTCTATGCCAGCCTGGCAGCTGCTAGCCCTGAAGCTGTGGTCTTCACCCTGAGGGTGCTAAGTTTGATCCCTCTGTGATCAGTATTCTTATCTTCATCAACAGGCAGGGAGCAGTTCAAGGCCCCAGTCAGGGTTTTGGTGGTCTTCTCAGCATTTGTAAAACAGTTTTGCTATAATAGGCAAAGGTCCTTCATGAAGATGTTTAAAACATAAATTATAACATTCCGACAGTCTTTCTGGCTTCCGGCTCTCTCTCAGCAGCATGGCTGAATAACTTCGAAGGTTAAACCCTACTTTGGACAGGTGAGAAGCTGATGTTTCAAACCCTTGTTGTTAGAAAGCTTGAGAGGCTCAGAGTAAAGGAAAAATGGCCAGATTTGGGATTGGGAGGCAGGGCCAGCCCTATACCTGTGCTACAGGACAACACACCACCCTTTGGCTTCATTCACTCTGCTCTTAAAACATTGTGGTGCTTTCAATTAATATATTTTTTTTTATTCAAAACCAATATTATTTCAGACTCACAGAGTCCCTTGTACTCACACAACTTCCTGGTGGGAATGGTACTTTATGATTTATGGATGTGCTTTCTGAAATAATAACTTACTCAGAATTACATTCTGTTTTGCTTAATCTTTTTTAATTGGCATCTCAGAGGCTTTGCAGGAATCTGGCTGCAGATTTTCCACTTTCTGTTGGGGTGTAATTTTTTTTTTTTACTGTTAGCAATGGCATGCAGAGAAAAGCACCCTCTTTGACAACAGTGCCTGCCTGAAGATTCTTAATTAAATTGTACTCAGCATGGTGTAAAAATCACAAGGTTTAGGAAGCATGAGGTGCACGGATAATGTGGCATATTTGCATTTCAGCAGGATTCCATGGCATTTTCTTTGCCTATAATATAAAATACTGCAAATGGAATTGACCTAAAAATTGCATGTACTTTGTCTTCTGCTAAGTTTTAATTGCTTATCCTTCTTAAAGGTGGTTAAATAGGCCTCTTACCATTGATGGTGTAGTGTATACCACATTTATTCATGCATACAAAGCAGATTTAGGATAAATCCCAAGATTACACATGCAAATATCCATTGATGCATGGCTCCAGCTGCTTAATAAGTAGTAAAAAACCCCTCAAATTTCCTATTTCTTTTCACATCAACTAATTTTCTGACCTGTGTTAGATCTTTCCTTACTACTCCAAGACCCTCCCTATTATTCTTGAAATAGAAAGTACATCTCTAGCCCCAAGAATGCTGCACTCCACCCACAGAATTTACTTTATCTATCCATCTGCCACTAATCTTTTGAGCCTCCAACAGTACAGAAAAGGACTACCTCCCCAAATTGCTATTGTTCAGCTGTCCTTAATGAACTATGTCATATGTTACCTTTGCAACACCAGTGAAACAAGTCCTCAATGTTTTTTCTCACAAATCATTGTAGATGTACTTTCCTAAGGTATATTGCCATGGCTGTGGACCTTTTTGTGCTAAAACTGTCTATTGTTTCCCAAGCTTCCTTTCAATTTGCCATAAAACATTTTATATCTGTGAATATTTAATATATTTCAATGTTCTTGGCCAATGTCTACATTTATTAAATAATAAACACCCACTCTGGGGAATATTACTGGTTATATTGCTTGTGCCTTGGAAATAGAACTGTAGTGGCAGTCTCTTGGTGCATTGTCAGAAATAAAAGTGATTTGTGGGTAGACCTTGCTCGTGGCTGGGGATGGTGCATGAACTCTACCACTTCAGAGAGGTTCCCAGAAGTGATTTGACTCAGGCCCTGTGCTGAGTCACAAATCCTCCCCTGCTTCCTCCTTGCACAAAGTGGTGGTTTTCTTCGGAACTATTACCAATCTTCTGAAGTATAAGCATTTCTTCTGAAGTATTAGCAGGAAAAAAATTGCTTCC
This sequence comes from Hippolais icterina, assembly GCA_013400075.1. Lineage (NCBI taxonomy): Eukaryota > Metazoa > Chordata > Aves > Passeriformes > Sylviidae > Hippolais > Hippolais icterina. Next base: position 24,716 of record VWYN01026796.1, read on the forward strand.
CACACACTTGGCACTGGTTAAAGTATGAAAATGTATATATTTGTGTCTATAAAAAATGGTTTTTGCTCCAACCAACTCCGGTCCGGTCTCCAGAGAAAATCCGGTCCGGGTTTTCCCTCCAACCAACTCCAGTCCGGTCTCCGGGAAAAATCCGGTCCGGGTTTTCCCTCCAACCGACTCCGGTCCGG
>VWYN01026796.1:26060-61718 GCA_013400075.1 Hippolais icterina
CAGGGAACACCTGGATGAGGTGCAGGGAACACCTGGATGAGGCACAGGGAACACCTGGATGAGGAGCAGGGAACACCTGGATGCTCCTGGGCATTGCTCAGGGTGTGCAGAGGGACCAGCCCCGTGCCCAGGGCAGCGTAGGAGCGGGAGCAGCGCGCCTGAGCAGCTGGGGCAGCGTGTGAGGGTGCAGGGAAGAGCCTTTTTCTTTCTCTTTTTGATTTCACCTTCCCAGTTCCATGCCAGTGCCCCATGTCCCTCCCAAGTGCTCTCAGTCCCATCCTAGTCCCTCAGGGCACTCCCTGCTGCATCCCAGCAAAAAAAGAGAAGTTTGATGGGAAAAGGGTTTATGCTGCTCACTTCTAGGAGGGCATTTAAATGAGACTGTGCCTGCTCATACTCCTGGTTCAGGCAACCCCATGGTGTAGGCAAAATATATCCCTGCAAAACCAATGGAAGAGTAGACTCAGGGTATGCTTTCTCTGAAGATCTGGGCTACCAATATGATGAGAACAGGAAACTGCCCTGTCCAGCAAANGGAAGAGTAGACTCAGGATATGCTTTCTCTGAAGATCTGGGCTACCAATAGGATGAGAACAGGAAACTGCCCTGTCCAGCAAACTAAGTTTGATCCAAAATTCAAGACACGGGAAAATGTGAGATAGAACTGTGCTTGGCAAGGCCTGAATTTTAGTTCTGAGACCAAAGTCTTAAGAATATTTTAAGCTTTGCCTGTGGAGGTCACTCATGACACACCACTTCCAAAGCAGGTAGCAGGCAGAAATCTGAGCCCAGAAAATGGGTTCAGGTGAAGGGATGGCTAAAACTGAAAGATGTAGTGTTTGGGTCTCGAAACACACTGCCTGAGAAGTGTCACTGTGTCACTTCGACAAAAGTGTCACTTTGACAAAAGCTGCTAGTTCCTGAGAATTGCCACGGCACTTCTAATTTCCAAAGAGCTCCAAAAAAATGCATCAACTGTGCATCAAAGTGCAGGGCTCCTGATTATTGAGTATCCTTGCAAATAAAATAAATCATATTGCTTATGGTCAGGATGAGATTTAAAAAGCCTTCAGGAAGTTAGGAAATCACAGCCCCAGGTGTGGTCAGTGAGGATGAGGAGGGTGTAAGGCAGCCCCAGGTGTGGTCAGTGAGGATGAGGAGGGTGTAAGGCAGCCCCAGGTGTGGTCAGTGAGGGTGAGGAGGGCGTAAGGCAGCCCCAGGTGTGGTCAGTGAGGGTGAGGAAAGGGCAGGCCCTACTAAGGGCTGCTTTCAGGGGAGTTACCTTCTCCTCCATTTCAGAGGGCTTCAGAGAGAAAGTGCACATCTCCGGGGAGGTGGATGCAGTTCAGTGGGTGTGAGTTACACGTGCTGAGCAGCTGATCGCACAGAAAGGTTCGGAAAGGAAGGGTCCGTGCTGCAATTGCCTTTTCTTTTGTAGCCTATGAACTGCACAGCCAACAATGAAACGATTCCTCTTCCTTCCCCGCTACATGCGGGCTCCCATTCTGTCGTGTCCAAGAGCCAGGATACACAGCGGAGCTCCTGCACACGAACTGCTCCCACACGAATGGTGCCGGACCAGAAAAGCGCCTGGCTTTTTCCTGGGCACTGTCAGCGCTCATCAAAATAACCACAGGATGCCGCTGCCGACTCGTAAAAGAAGGAAATGCACCGAGCTCAGCTCGAAACCACCCCCGGGACAAACCAAGTCGGAAACGTCCCTGCTCTCAAATCTACTGTGTCAGCACAAAAAGGTTTCGCTGATCTTCCCCTTCTAACTGCATACTCTTCTTTGCACCGCACTCAAAGGGCAACACGAACTCCTTTGACCTAAAAAACTTTTCCACTCCTGTAGGGTCTGCTAACAAACTTGGAAACGTCTGGCAAAAACAGAGCTGACGAAAATGCCAGCTGAGAAAGCTCTTGCTGCCTACAACTTCAGCTGCACCCATCAAACTACGAGCACACCCCCTGCTACGGGCACTTTCCTTGTCAGCTCTAGGTACCACCCTAAGCCTTCAGCCCCACAGAGTCAGGATCCAAACAGAATGGCACCAGGGACTGCTCACACACTAAAGCTACAAGGATAAAAAGCTCAACAGCTTGGTGTCTGCTTTCCCACTGGCAGTCCAAACTAACTAAGCTCTAACCCACAGAGCTGCCTGTTGGGAAAAGCCTTTAAATTCATTGGGACCACCCAAAGTGCCCGTCCAAATTTGCTTTCTTTGCCAAAGAGAAGAACTGGAAACCCATCTCAAAAGAAATGAGATTGACAGGTATTTTCTAGTAGGTATTTACAGCATACCAGTAAAACTGCTTCTACCCTGTGCATCACATTTTTACAGGGAAAACCTGCAATGTTATTATCAAAACTGTTACAGCAAAGGAGGTGTCACAGCTGTGTGCCAGGATAACCAAAGAACTGACCTGACCTGTCACAATACCTGTGTCAAATCTGCCATCAGACCCAGGTCTCCCTGTTGCAACACAGATTGATTCACTGTGTCTGTGTCTGTCAAACACCCTTTTTCTGATGAAGATCTTTCTGTTCTTCTATTTTCCTTTTTTTTAGAGTACAAATGCCTATCCTGTCTTTGCTGCACCAGCCCTTCAGGGTTTGCAGAATCCCCCTTGCCACTGTGTACCCTGGAAAATGTTTTGTCTGCCAAAGCAAATACCTGAGAGAAATAACTGGAGTGGGATAAAGATGCTCAGGATTTGTCAACATGAAATATCTTTTTTCCACTACAAATGGATTATTATGAAACTAAGAACACAATTTCCCCCTTTATAAGTTGTCCTTAAGACAGGAGATAGGAGAATGAAAACCTCCTTTAGGAATATGACAGAATGGGTGGGTTTTTATTTTTTTTAATCTTTTGACACTGTCAGTGCAAACACCAAAGCAAATGGTGACAGATGTCACCATAGTAACAAAACCTTGGTCAGTGAAAGACTTTCCAACAAGTGGTGATTATGTCCTTCATGTGGCAGAGAATAAAACCCTCATTACATTCAATATTTGAATACTTTAATTTTCACTTTGCTTTTAGGGAAAAGGCAAAATTAAGAGGGAAAACAACGGGTAGAATTGAATTTGTTCTCTGGAGTGGATGGTGGAGTACAATAACCTTGTTACTATACTTCCACCTCAGAAAAAAGGCAAAGGTAAAATATTTCCTGACGCATTTTTAAGGTTGTAAAAGATGAATTACTGATGGTAGTAATATTCTTTCTTCCTTTTAGCCCTCTAATCTCAAATTTAGTCCTTCTGAAAGCTGCAGAACATTGAAAAATCCTTTCACCAAGAGGTGAAAGGCTAAGCTAAGCTAAGATTTCTCCACAGCACATGTGTCAAAGGACAAGAGAACTCTTTTCCAAGGAGCCCAGGGCTGTGAGAGTGTCCCCCTGCTGGCACATGGCACAAGGTCTAGGTGGGAGTCTGAAGGACCTTGAGGCTTTGGGAAACTCGCTGGAAAGCTGAAGGTATGCTGGGTTTTGGGATAACAACATCTCAGGCTGATGGTGCTACAGCCCCTGAGAGGCTGATCCATTTCCCAAAACAGCTGGACTTGCATGCTCCCAAAACTGTGAAAAATGAATTAATAACACACACTTCTGTTACTGCCTGATGAGTGAAAATTTTGGTAACAAGCTGTTTTGCAATGAGATTTTTAGGATCTGGAGGATCTCTATACATTCTTGTTGTGCAGCAGAATGAAAGTTTGTTTGAATGGGTTCCCAGAGAACATGAGAAGACCTAATAATAGTCAGATTTAATATCAATGAAGCTAAATTCATTTAAATTTCCCCTAGAAAATATTTTTCATGAACATTTCAGTTTTTGAGAGGAAAATGAATTTGTATTTTAAAACTTTTCCTTTAACCAACTTGGAAAAACAATTTGGGCCTTGTACCAGCCACTAACCAGCATGCCAAAAGGAAACAGCTTTGAGAAATGCTTCAGACCCCAAAACTCAATGGAGCTGACCTTCTGGTGGAGTTGAAATTCTCTAGCATGTTGAATTACTATAGATTTTGGTATTTTATGCAAAATTACAGTAATTTGTGGGTTTCTTCTTCTTTTTTCAGCTCTATGAATGATGCTCAGCCAAAAGTAATCATTCAAAACAAAGAAAGGTTTAATCTTTTAGAAAACCAGACAAATGCTTAGGAAGAACATTGACTTAATTAATTTTCCTCTTACTAAACACATTTCAAATTCACCTCTGTTGTGATATGACATCACAATGCCTTTTGTATTAGGCAATCTGTGAATAGTATTTTCATCTTCCTATGATTAAAAATTAAGATTTTCCTACTGAGATTGCACAGATAATATATTCAGCCTGGAAGCACAATGTTCTTATAAGAAGTTACAAAACTGGTACCTTCCCCCTCCATAGAACAATTCCCATTCTTTCTTCTAATTTATCATTTGACTTTTGCTTTGGTTTTGTTTAATTCTGTTGGACCAATATGGCAGTTCCCAGATTATATGGCTTCATTTACATGTAGTATTCATATGTATATTCATTTATATGTAATTTGGGTTATACATCTACAAGAAGTGGTTGATGTAGTTGTTTTCAGGCACAGCTCACTCAAATAGGTCATCTAAAGCCATGCAGGACATCTGTCACTCCTCTGTACTGCAGTTGTGATATATAAAAATGTATACATTTTATATGTATGTGTATATTTCTCCATAGATGGAAAGTAGGGCATCTGTGGGATCAGCTGTAATGAAGTTTCTCTCTTTGTTGGTAAAAACAACATGGTTTTGACAGAAATCAGGGAAGTCCTATGAAGTCAGTACTTTGATGTCATTTTCTTTGAGGTTTTATGCCATTTGTGGGGAAGGCACCAGAAATAGCTCTGTTTTTAGAGGGAGCCCAAGGAGCTCTGCAAACTTTTTGATTTCATCAACAGATAGAAAAAGCTGTATTATCCCATGGCATTTCAAAGAATGAGCTGGAAGAAGTCAATTGAGGTGCCATAGTTAGGGCTGTGAAAATAGGTTTTATCATCATCACCAGCAGCAGCATTTTTATTGTTCTATATGCATATAAACCTGGATACATGTTCTGACCTAATTTTACCCATTTGATTGAATAAAGCCTATACTGGCACAACAAAATCAGAATCTTGAGGTGCACATAGCAAGAGGAAAGCTGGGTAAAGTGGTTTGACGTGTTTCCTTACCTGCCCACCAACCCTTTTGCCCTACATTTGCATAGCAGACCACAGCTGTCATACATCAAATGGCTTAAAGAACAGATATATATCAGAAATACTCAGGGAAATTATTTGGCTGACATCTTTGAGATGTCAAGGAAACTGGCACAGTTGTTGTGGATGCTGAAAACACTCAGAAGTGAGAATCTGACTTAGCTCTTACTTCCTAGAAATTACTTCCAAAAAGCCATCTCTCTGTCTGTCCTGTAGAACTGCTCTGGTTGTGGTGACATCAGCTAGGATGTCACTCCTTTTTTCACAATGACTGGTCACTGTCACAGCCACTGACACTCAAACTCATGGTTCACAGACACCTGAGCAGAAAAGCAAAATAATGAAAATGTTTGGACAGTTTTCAATGGAAAAACTGTTTCTCCTTCCCAATAGTTGGAGGATTATTGTAACTTGGCCTAACCTAGGTATATTGACAGGAGAACACGCCAAAGAGTTCCTGTAGAAAAAATGCTATTATATCATCAGGTTTGGACACTGCTCAGGAGACAGATGGTTGAGAGTGTTGTTTGGTGATCAATTGCCAGCAGAAGACTAGCAGGGTTGCCAGGAAGATATGATACGAAATCTCAGAGGGATCAGCATCATCCTTTATCACATTCTTGTATAAAAACATGGGAGAAAGAGGATCAGAAGCTACAGAAGATTCACAATCCCAGCAGTGCTTCTCCCACAAAAGCTACTGGGGAATTAATCAAAACTGAAAAAAGAATGTGGCACTAAGTTCCACAGTCCAGTTAACAAGGTGTTGATCAAAGGTTGGACTTGATCTCAGAGGTTTTTTCCAACCTTTCAAAGCACAGACTTTTTTTTATTGTCAATTCCCTCTCTCTTATTGCTGGTGGACTTTTGAGAACCAAAGCAATGGTAAAGAGAATGTAGTGGACAATACCTGCTCATGCCAGCACTTACAGCCTCTTGAGGCAGAAAAATCCACTTTTTGTGTGTTTATAGAAACTCATTTCTAAAATAACATCAGCTTATGATTTTACTTGGTAAATGTGCATGTGCTTCTGAGTTACTGAATTTCTCCATTCATTTCCTGGTAATGTCATCAAAACCCATTTCTTCAGGATTGTATTTAAAGGCCGTTTACTGAGCAGCCCAAAAGAGGGAGTTTCTCACTTGTTTTTTGACTAGAAAATAGAAGGTATCTCCCAACTAGCTGTTTCATGATTTCAGCAGCACTGTTTTAGATGCTCTGCCTTAACTAGATCTGTTATATGGTAATTATCCAACTGCATTCTGGGTTTTCTTAAAAAGCTATGATTAGGTAAGTGCCTTTGAAAAAACCAATTCATCAACTGAAGTAGGAGTAGTGAAATCAATGTTTTATATGAAATCAATGTTGCTTTTATTGCCCAGAAAAGATACTTTAAAATTTAGGGAAAGCAAGAAGTAAAAGGGCCTGGCTTCTTGGGGTATCTGATTTAACTAAGAAAAATTTGATTTTGGGCTTTCCAAAAGCACACTGCAGGAGTGAGGGCATGGCACAGCCTAGGCTGGGCTCAGCCCCCACACCAGGCTGCTCACTGACCCCTCAGGGTCAGTCCTTGGACCAGGGACCATTGGTGTCTTTGGTCATGAAGTGATTCAAGGTGATAGGGGATGACCCTAAGCAAGACCCCCCGACCCCCTCAGGGAGGCCGAGAGCACTTTTCTGCAGGAGCAGCCTTTCTGGAAAGTGCCATGGCCCAGGAGAAGGGTCCCCAGCAGAGAAGCTGTCAGCCCCTACTCCCAGTGAAGGGCACCCATTGGCCTTGAGCGTGCTCCCGTGGCGAGATTTTTGCACGTCTTCACTGAAGACTAGAAGCTGGGTGGTTGTAAAAGCAAAATCCTTTACTGTATTGTTAAATCAGTCTCATGAAGGCAAAGTTATTAGAGCCCTCAGCAGTATGCAGGAAGCCTTCTAACATAAAGTGTCTAAGTCCCAAGTAGAAGCAGCAACAGCAGCAGTGCCAGCACCCATAGTCTGTGTCCTGTGAGCGTCTCATCAGTAGCAGTCACAGCAGCAGCAAAAACAGCAGCATTTGTGGTGTTTCATGACCCTCCTAGCATTCTCAAAGCACTGCATTTTATTCTATTTTTGGCCAATCAGGTTAAACCATGAATTTTCTCCATCCTTGCTAGGCCAATTCTAAGTTAAGACTGATGTGTGACAATATTCATAAGTTCTTACACAAATTCTTTGCATATGGCTCTGTCTGTTCTATCTAGGAGTGCTTAGCAAGGTTACATTGTTTTCATCATGTCTAGGACTTAGTTATCTTTGCAAAAGACAATGCCACTTGAACTGTAAACTAGGCTTTAGGGCTTCTCTTACTAACACAGGCTCTGATTTGCTTAAGGCACTTAAAAATCCTCTGTTCATTTCAAACTAAACTTGCATTTCTACCTCATGTCTGTGTGGCTTTATGTATCTTGGTTTTTCTGGAAGTTCTAATTCAATCCTCACATTTCTGGGGTCTCCTGGACCTGTGTGGATTTGGCCCAGAGGGATTCATACTCCAACACTCCCATGGATCAGAGTTCAGGAGGATGTCCCTGGAGTTGGGGAACCAAGCCAGGCATGACACACCCACAGCCTCCCTGTATCACTGCTTCTCCAGAGTTTTTACCAGGGTCTGGAGTGAGAGAGAGCTGCCAGTGTGCATTGTTCCTAGCTTAGAGCTACTCCTTGTGCTCTGAGAGCCTGTTCTCTCCTCTACCAGCAAGCCAGACTGTGTCCTGGAACTTCTATGCACAATATGAATCTGACCTCAATGCTGTGCAAGGACACATCTCCCCCTGAGGAAGAGTTAAGAGCATTAGAATTAAAGGAAAATGAACAGAAAATCTGTGGAACAGATAAGGCTGCAAGTTCAGTTGTATTCTTTTTGGAATCAGAATGACTGAACTGTGAAATTGTGTGTGAAATAGTTTGTCCAGATCACAAGGCACATGCAAGAAGGGAGGAAAACCTGGGACTGCATGCACTGTAAGCAGTTTTTAGGTTTTTGGAAGAGATGTTCAGATGTTTGCAAACACAAGAATAGTTTTATTGTGGATTGCTGTGTTACTGAAGGTGAATAAGTGAAAAAGAATGTCTTGTCTTTGTATTAATAGTGACAGAGGGTCAATTTCTTCTCATAAGAGCTATGATTTTTTTTCCCAACTCTTTAATACGGTTCCAGTCTGAATAAAAAAAAATGTGCGCTCACTTCCAGTGTTCAGTAAATAAAAATGCAGTGAATGTCACTAGGCCAATTTGAATTGAGGTTAAGTGCCTTCATAATGTGTCACCTGGTTTGAATTAACACCACGTAAAAACAAGGCTGTAGGAATGAGAGGGCTTCCCCAGACAGTCAGTCATGTGGGGTCACTTCATTGCATCATTTCAGAGTGAGGGATATTGGGAAAAGGACTTGAGCAATGAGTTATTTTCTACCTTTACTGGGAAAAGATAGTTACACCCTGGTGGGAATGGTGACCCAGTGTGGCAGCCATCCAATGCTGAGCTGTTCCAGTTCCTGTCTCTTGTTCCAGAAGTCAAAGGGACTGGAAAGCAAGGGGCTCCTGCTAACCTGCATCTCCTTTGCCTCTCTCTGACTGTCAGAAAAACAGCTGTGTTTGACAAAGGCAGCCTAAATGCAGAAGACAGGCTGCCTTTGTCTCTGCATATGCCCCCTCCTGGGGCAGGAGGGAGAAGGAGTTAGATTCAAAAGCACAGTCATAAATAACAAAATAAAATGACCTGGAGTGTCACGGAGCTTTACACTGGAGCTGGGCATCAGGGGAGGTAAGAAACATTCCCCTCAGCATCTGCTGCAGTGGGGTCCAGGAGCAAGGACGTGGCACTGCTCTCAGCCAAGCAACATGGCCCAAGGACTCATCTGAAAAAAAGTCTTTTACCACCTCAGTGGGAATGAGAAAGAGGGACTGGAGCTCCGGGGTCTTTGTGCAGGTCTGGTAAAGAGCATCAATACCTCCATCAGGCTACTTGTGCAATGCTTACCATTTTGTCTACTCTAACTCTGAGAGAAGTGTTTGGCATTCAGAGCATTTCCTTGCCTGGTTCTCACATAATTCTGTCATGCTTTCCTCTTTTCCTCCAAACACTTGCACTGCTCCTGGATGCAGATGCAGCAAATGAGGCATCTGTGCTGAGGCTTGTACCTGACATACTCACAGTGCTTTTGCTTTGCAGGACAAAGCCATCTGTTCTTTGCTGGTGTTGTGGGTGGACAGGGCCCAGGAGGGACCTTAAAGTAACCCACAGTCATGTCATGTGCTAAAGAGATGTGTCCACCTCCCTGTGCAAACATCAGGGCTCAAACCTCAGGTCTCAGGGCTGGAATGGCCACAAGGCCAGGGGGCCACATGAGGACAGATGGGCTTGTTGTGGCCATGGCTGGCAAATATTTCAGGCCCTAGAGCCTCTTAGTGCCAGAGGTTGCACAGGCAGTGCCAGCAGAGCATGTTGGCCAAAGGAAGGTGATCCCCAACCAAAGGCAAGGGCTGAGGGGGACAAGGCAGTAACAACAAAGAGTAACTTGGAAGAGCCTGGAGAACCCTGATTGTGAATGTCCATAATGGAATTCACCTTGGGGTAGCAACTGAGATACTGCCTTGGTTTTCTCCAGAGCCCCGAAACTACCTCACAGTATGGCAGCTTGTGCCTCATATTCCCTTAGAGGTGAACATTCAAAGCTCAGTAGGATGCTGGCATGCATTGGAGATAACAAAGAGGCCTGACCATGGGCTTAGAAAAAGAACATAAGCGCTTGGCACAGATGAAGAAACTCAGTGACATCATTTTTTTGTAAAAAATTAATCAATTTGATCAGCCGATTTTGATTTGAAGCTTGGTGGTAGGGCAGATGGTAATAGGACTTACAACACTTCCAGTCCCTGGAGAAAATGGGATGGGGATGTGTAGTTTTGCTCTCTTTTTTAGTGTCTGGTAGTGACCGGTTCGCTTTGGCTTTGGATAGGCTCCCATTTGCTCAGCTATGGCAGCCTGTGGCTTTCATTCCTCTTTTTCTTCCTCTGCAGCAAGCAGTGTTCTAGCTCCCTGCTACCACCCTGCAGTTCCCGATTTTTCTGTTCAGCAGCATTAGTTATCACACCCAGTGGCCGTGGGTTTATTCTGATGCTGGAAGGGATTTCAAAATTTCCAAGACCTCCTGCTAGAAAGCTGTAAGGCTTTTCTCTACTGGCACTATTGTTCCAGTATTTAGTCCTAAACACAGTTATGGCACCCCTGTTGACAGAGGCAGGGTTTTCTCAGCTGGATAGGCTGGCATGGGCTTGAACCTTAATGCTATGGGACCAAGGAAGAATTTAGGCTATTGCAGAATGTACCTCTGTAAACTGACAATGACAATAGCTCATATTTTTGTTCTCAGCAGTAACACTCGTTTTTCTTATGTTGTCTTGTGTTTCTTATGTTATCTTTGTTTCTTGTTGTCTTGTGTTTCATATGTTATCTTTGTTTTCTTATACATTGTAATAGCTTGTGCAGGTGAGTTATCTCAAGGCAAATACAGCTAAGACAATCCTGGGTTATTCAGCAGTGCTTCCAAAAAGGGAAAATCCAGGAAGATACACAGACTGATATCAAATACCTGTCCTACAGCAGTGAGGCAATGGAAAGATGATTCTTTTGTGATCACAATTATTTCTGAACCCTCTAAGCCATCACATCAAGCAACAAAAGGAGCCATGGCAAAAGCCAAGCTGCTCCCCACATTAATGCTCAACTTTCTGGTCATTTCAATTTGGTATTGTGTGAGAACATGATTAATAAGGCCGACCACATTTAAAAGCATACACATGATTTGGACACTTGTTTGGGATTTAAGGAAAATCCAGAAAGAATTTAACATTCCTGTGTGACTTTTAAAACCTACAATGACTCTTGCTTCTTAAGTCTTTGTTTTAATATTTTCACTTCTGAACAAAAAGGTCATGTACCCATGACCAGATAACCATCTTGCCCTGGAAATCATCTTTATCTTCTTTTCAGCAGAGTGGTACCTTCAGGCATGTGTTGCTGAGTTTGTTTAATACATGGCTTGAGCTCTATGATATTATCTTTCTGGTGTCCTTTACCAAGCAAGGTTAATGTTTCTAGTGTTAAAACCATACCTTATCTTCAATATCTTTCTCATATATTTGCTTTGTCCCTGTTTGCCAAAACACTTCTGTTTGGAACAAAGACTGACTCTTTTTTTTGCCCTGTTTTTACATTTAAGGGTGGCTGTGCCTGTTTTGATCAAATACAGACCATACAAAATCTGGAAAAATAACTTAGCAACTCTGATGTCTTTCTCCTTCCCTTTTCTCACTTTCAGTAATCCTTTCACTTTCCCTGAAAGGACAGGCATTCACTTGTGCATCCACTGTTTCACTGTCCCCAGGAGGAGAACCAGCTGAGAAACCCAGGTCTCAGCAACTGAGGTGAGGTAGATCACAGCTCCTCAAGTAGGAAAAAATATGTTGTTTAGGACAGAACCATGAGGCCAGGATCACAGAAGAAAATACCTGAGTGTATCAATTGAATGCACCAAAATCACATCTGATGGCTGAAGATGAGCAGACCTAGATCTTGAATGAAAGACCCTCCTTAATCTTTGGGACCCAGGGCAATAATTAAAAAGTTGCACACAAATGTGGCAAATGCCACTCCACACAAATCAAATCTGTTGAATCAACACGGAGCTGCTGTGGGAAAAGGGAGAGGGAATTGCATACCTTCAGCTGGGAAAAACATCCAATTTCGAGCTGTCTAATGATATGCTTCCATTTTTGTCACAGCCAAGTGTCCTTGGCTGCTTTGCATGTAAGCTGCTTTCCTCACCAGTAGGAATTAATTTGATGCTTCTCATGGCTTGTGCCTACACAAAAATATACCCTCAACATTTCAATGCCTGTTAAAATGCTGTCTGAAATTTGGTTTAAAAATAGCAATTGTAGTTAAACAAAACTTTGAATTAGAACTCGAATGAGACAAAAAACCCCAGAGCAATCCTTTTGGTAAGGAATAGAATACATTTGTTTACTCTGCTGCTCCCTTTAGCTTCAATTAGCTTCCATTTCAAAGCATTTTACGCAATTCTGTATGAATGGCAATAATCCATGTTAAAAGGTCTCAGCCACTCACATTAAATTTCAGATGTTCAGTTGCAGTTCCACTTGCAATGGCAGTGTCAGGCAAACCTACTCTGCATTTCCTCAGCAGATTAGCTTGGACTTTCCTACTCTTCAGGTGGCATCTTTTTCATTTGCAAGCTCAGGAGAGTCCAGTTCTCATTCCTTTATCCCTGGAAGATTTCCTGCTTCCATAATAATTGAGGGACCAATTTATTTATACCATTTAACATCTTTCATGTTGAAAGGTCCTGAAGCTCCCAGAAGGCAGGACTGTCACAACTGGCCACAGAGCTCAGACCTGCAGGTAATCCTGTGTCCGCTGAGATGAGCCAGTACAAATAAAGGCAAAAGTGCATCTGTGCAGAGCCCTGTGCACAATTCCTTACCCTCACCTGAAAAGCAGCAGGACTGTGACATGTGTGCAGCAGAAATGTGACTTTAATTCGTGTCATCAGATACAGCTTTAACAGAGTTCAAGTACAGGAGGAGACTCAGTGTAAAGCGACAGTGGTTTGGTTCACACCTGACTTCTTAATAAATGCCCTGAGGAATGTTTAAGGAGCACAAGCCACAGGAGCTTTATTTCATGTCTCTTCCAGAAGATTTGGTACTCCTGAATCACAGCGTAGCTCTTTGTGCAGAAATATGACAACATGCCAGAACTGCAGACAGAAATTTCAGCATATTCATTCCTCATCAAAAATACAGGTCACACAGTCTGTGATAAGATCTGACACTGCTTAATTGCAAGGAGGCAGCTCTATTTATGCTGCTTGAGGCTCTAGGCCTTTTAAGCAAGCTTCATGTGTCAAAGATTCTTTGAACATACCTTGCTGTAAAGAGAGGAAATACATACTTGGTATTAGTGGTGTAACTCTGCATGATAATGTTGCTTTCCATGCAAATATCGTTCATATTGCTTTCATGTACCTTAATGCTGGCTTATTAAAAAAATGTAACTGCCCTCATGATACCCATTCTTTACTTGTTGCAATGCAATATTTCACATGGATTGGTTATATTTGAAAGTAACCAAGGGATTATTTCACCTCCTTTACTATTCATGCATTTCACACCCTGTAAGTCTTGATCTGAGACATGTTTATTAAAAGTGACAGCTGGGGACACAGGAACCTGAGCACAATGAAGACATTATCTACATTTCTTGGAAGTTCTGATCAGATGAGGCTGCTTCTCACAGGATTTTATAATTTGAAAAGTCATTATTACACAAATGCATCCCTAGAAATATTGATAACAAAATTGGTAGAAAAGAATCAATATTTTTTAAATGGGGTATTTTTAAAGCCCTTTTCAGTCTACAGATTTTGAAAAGAAGTAATTTTGTGTATCTGTCACAGTTTGCAAAAATTTTCATGTGAAACAGTCTTTTGTCTTCTGTCTAGTATTCCCTCTCTCATATGCTATTTATCTTTTCATATATCCTTTCCCAGTCTTAGCACACTGCTAAACAAAGGGAAAAAATAAAGGTAGAAAAACTTAAAAGGTGCAGAAAACAGGTTTTAAAAGGAAAGCAATGATGACAAAAAATGCACATTATTCTCCTCTCCTTCGACAGAAAAGGCAGAAAATTGAGATGAAAAAGAGATAAACCACTTTCTTTATAAAAAGTCTTTAAACAATAATTTGCACATTAACGGTAATTAATTAACGGCATTAGTTCCTCCCAGCACCACCACTGCCTTGTGGGCCCACTATCATTCATCTCAGCATTAGAGTTAAGCCCTTCTTCCCCATTCTCAGTGGTTGGGGAGGCAGATTAGGGTGAGGAGCATCACTCCTTTTGATAGCACTTTCAGCTGAGGGACATGTAAAGTCATGAAGCAGCGAGTGCACGTACTTCACCTGCTGCCCTGTTTTCCTACTGTCCTAGGTTACAATGTAAGTTGTGACCAAAGTCTGTATTCTATCCCCATCTTCATGAGCTGTTGAAACAAGGTGGGGCAGTGTTTCTCTTATCTTCTGTTAATGGACCCATCAATGCCGTGCTGCATGACTCATGGGTAACTCCCTCCGGGAGTTATCTCTGTTCAATGAGCCATCAAGGACCCACTGCATGACTCATAGAATGAGATCAGCCCATGGGGAGATGCTCTGCCCAGGGGGAGGAGCCAAGAATTCCCACCTGGATAAATCCAGGGTTTGTGACAGCACAGGCAGCTTTTATCCACTGGACTCCCAGAGGAGACAAGAGCTACCAGACGTTCCTACAGGAATCACTGCCTTGACAAGACCATTTCATCTGGACTGCTACTACCACCCTAACTAACAGGGTGTCAGGTTGTATTCTGACTCTGTCAGTAGTCTTTTGTACTATTGCGTTTATTTTATTTTAGTTTTTGTTGGGTTTTTTTTGTTTGTTTGTTTGTTTTTTGTTTTCCTCATCTGACTTGGAGTCTCTCACTGGTTTTGCTTTCAAACCAGTACACCCACCAGTGACAGTACCAGCTGTTCTGTGGCCAAAGGGACTCCTGCCCAAACATCAGCTTTTTAGGTACAAAGGCAGTCACAGCAGAGAGGAACTACTGCATCCAGGGATGGTTGGAGCAGATGAAGGAGATCATCAAGGTGTTCCCACAGGGATGCACCAAGGACATGGCTTGTGCTGCTTCATTAGGAAGGGACACAGGGATTCAGGCTCTAAATGCAAATACTTCAGTCATGTTTGGGGTGGTGTTGTACTCTCTGACGAGTCCTGGTGATAGAGGTAGGTCTAAATCTGAACAGAGCCCACAGGAAAAGGAGTGATGATCCTCACCTGGTTAGAACTGGCCAGCAGGAGCACAGTCCAGCTGCTCCTGTACTCCGTGTCCAGCAGCACTCAGTTTGCAGCACTTCAGGGGAGAAACAAATGTATCTTAGAGCTGGTTGCTTTGGAATTACATGTCAGCATATGGGGAACACTTTCAATTTCATCTTCTCTCCATAAGAATTACTAATCCATTGCTAAGCAATACCAATCAGTTCTAAAATGTATGAACACAGATCATGGATGGTAGGATGGACAAAAATGCAACTATTCCTCAGCAGAAGCCTAAAAGAGAAGTGATGTCCTGTTTATCTCACCAAAACTGAACAGTTGGAGGAAGACAGGAAAGTCTAAAATTTTAGTGTGCTGGAGAAGGTTTCTTTAAGGGGACTGGGGACAAAAATAGACCCTAATTACCCTGATCAGCCTGCTGAACTTCCTCCAGCCACACCCTCGGGTGCTATTTAAACTCAGCTTTGAGGCCTTTGTTCCCATCTGAACTGTGCTGGAGAAGTTCTGATCCACAGTTACTGCCACCCCTGATCTGGATCTCAACCCATGAACCAAATTCCTGGCCTGGCCTGGGCCCTGCTTTGTCTCTGTGGATGTGCAGCTGGTGGAGCTCCTGGGAGAGTGGGCTGGCAGAATAAGGGGTGAGTAACACAGGAGAAATAGCTCAGGCCACCAGAGCAGTGGTACCTTGGATCAGGTCTCCATACCAAGTGCCACTCGATAGCCCCAGACTGTAGAGCACTTCGTTCCCACAGGTGAGGCTGGGAAAAGGCAGCAGCCTGGTCACAGCAGCTGTCTCTCCAGAGGAGAGAACTGTGGGATGCTTACAGATGTACCCAAGGAATTAGGTGTTCTGCATCAGGCTGCTTGGTCTCCTTGAGGGCATGGAGACTGGGACTAGCTCTCGAGTAAACCATGAAATCATTGGAACTAGAATGTTCAGCTGAACTTTTCCAGATCTCTGAGTGAGACTTTGAACCACTGTTGTATGTACTGTTGATGCTCTAAAACATCATCTACAGCTGTTGTGTCTAATGAAGTCCTGGCAAAAACTTGTTTTAAGTGTGTTAAGAGTACAGCTTACAAAGCTTATTCTACAACTGACTTTCCTTCAGGGGAAGGTTTTCAACAGTGACTGTGACAAGTTTTTAAGCAATTTATCTAGAAAAGAATGGTCAGAGGTGTTAAGGGTGGTTAGGTGCCAAGCACCTCCTGAATAATGAAGCAAGTGCAAACTGGTAATGTAAATCATTATCAGCTCCTGCTTTTTTCCTATAAACTCTCCAGTGTCAATCATGTTTCGTGCTGTGGCCTAAACAGCCTGCATTCCTTCTCTGCAACCAATTCCTGCTTACAGAAAGGCTCTGGAGAATCAATCCCCCTGTGATACTCCCAATTTTTATTGGAAGATGGTATGTCATGGTGAGGCTTGGCTTCTGTAAATGTTAATTTGTGGCATGGTGGAACTTCAAAGCATCCTACATTTCCTATCATGTTAGAAAAAAGATGATTGCCTGAGTGATGGACTTGTCAACTGTTGTCACTGTGAGAGTGGTCTTCCCACACTTATCTCTACTCAAGCCAGCTCTGCTGAGTATTGCTGACTAACTCTTACATAGGTGACACAGAAGAACTCATCCTGGTTTAATATTTTAGGCTATCAATGTTGTTATTAATGTTGATGCAATGCAAAACTACTCTCTCCATTCTCCATATGTTCAGTTAGAACAAATGTTACTGCTACAAATGACGTTTCCGTACCAAGTCACAAAGCTGTAGTTTTTTCTCATGCCACTGCTGTTCATTTTTGCCTTCCAAGTAACTGTTTACACTTCAGAAGATGAAGTGAATCCATCTGTGTGTTGCAAGTAACAGGCCCATGCGTGTGGTGGAGGTCAGCTGTAGGCATGACGTGAAACCAAGGGAGTCAAGATGAGCAGTGAAAGCAGCAGCCACGGTGCTGTCTCAGTGATGGCAGACATTAAATTTGATGCTTTTCCAGACATTTTTTGGGAAGAAGTGCCAATGACTGGTGGAGACATTGTCAGAAAGGCAGAATGCTCCATCCAACTGAACGCTGGGAATATTTTGCTGTAAATATAGGAATAAAGGAAATATTAGAGAAGGGAAGTGAGATGATGCACTGAAATGAGCAAAAGGGTGAGGCAGAACTACACTTGTGCTAGCTTGCAGGATTCCAAATTTCATGCCAACCAAATCTAGGTTTTCTTCTCCCTTATGTAGACTGAAATCTACTTTCACTCAGTGGGGCTGTAACTGAAATCTTTTTTACCTCCTTAACTTCTCTATTCCTCACTTTCTCCCGAGCTGAGTCAAGCAGTGTGGTCATCACTTGCAGTTCCTTCATCACCCAAATGTTGTGTTTGATTTGGCTTTTGCCTTGAGGAGCTCACTGAGCCTATGGCCAGACTTGCTGTTCTGACATCTTTGTTTTTGCCATTGAAGAGGTGGACCAAATGATTTCTAGTCCACTTTTCCTCTACACAGTACAAAGAAACATTCACAAGTTCAACAGAGGGCTATGTCCCACCAGCCAGCTCCAAAACTTTCATCCACAGCCTGATCACCCTCACAGAGCACCCAAAAATTGGAAAATGTTTGAGGGAAAAATGAGAACTTGAAATCTCCCAGATACCTATTGCCTGCCAAAATGTAATAAAATTGATTTACCCTTGGAGTATCTGTTTTTTAGATAATCTACAGGCTTTTCTTATTGGCTCATGGTTCTCACAGTGCTAGTGTTCATTCCTTCTCAGGAGTAGAGATACAGATAAATACAGGAGAGAAATCTGATGTATTTGATGCAATCACGGCCAAGCTAGCATGCCATTCATACCTTCCTGTGTCCTGGGAATACTTTTCTTATGATGATGTATCATCATTCTGTGGGATGGAGGCAGGCTGCCCATTCAGAAATCATCTGAATTTCAGCCAAGGCAGTAAAATTGAATTATTCATGAATGCCTGTTGCCAGACTTGCTTTTTTTTTTTTTTTCAGGCTTTTTTTTTTTTTTTTTTTTTTAAGAGAAGTGGATAAAATCTCTTTGCTTTCTTCAGCACTCTAACTCTGGACAGCTGGAAATCTCCAGTGCTAATCAGCAGTAATTAATGCAAGTTACAGACTGGACAGATAATCATGTGGAATTTATCAGGTACATATGGGTGTTTATTGTCAGGGTGCCTTTGTGCTTTATAAAGGAGGTTTTGGAATGTGCTTGGTCAGCAATAATGATCAGAAAAATCAGTCCGAAAAGAAAAAGGCATTTCTAAAAAATTGGGTTTTTTTAAATAAAAGAAAAAACTGCATATATTGCATGCAGGTCACTCATAAAACAGATGTAGCAATTTACTTTTAATGCAACTCTTCTGAAATGCACAGGATTCATAATTATATATTTCAATTTATAAATAATTGACTGTGGAATTTATCATCAATAATATGAATTTGTTATAACCATTATTTCTGTGACTCAAACCAAGGTATTTAATATTTTGATTCTAAGTCACAGTCTCTATTAGTGTATTTTCTAGGTGTATTGTAGATCAGAGTGGCAGCCAAATGAACACAGGTTTGGATCACAGACTGCAGTTCAAAAACCTTCAGAATATGTGTATTAGTGAGTTTATGCATAAAGGCATCCCTATTCAAATTAAAGCCTATCAGAGTTGCTATCCCTCAGCAGTTACACAGTACTGTGAATATTTAATCCATTTAATTGTTTCAATTTCATAGTGTGTTAAAGCTCCTCCCTTTTAAAACATATTGGCATTTTACATGGGAGACATGCCTGTCTGTGAGTTGTCCCTGACAATATATCTGCAGTTATTTCATCCTTTATTTCTTTGTGATTACAGTTGTGTTTCCAGTTTTCACTCTTCACTCATTGCTTTAATTTCATGCTCATCATTTAGGTATTGTTATATGTCTGATAGCATGATCCCTGCTCTGTTGTAAATAGGCCAGGAAATATGAGACATCTTAAGGAATTTATAATTGAAAATAGGTTGACAATCATAGTTCACTGCATTGCATTCCAAAGTAATCTTCCCTGGCTCCGTTTTCTTTTTTCCCTTCTGGCTTCCAAATATTTCACAAACTGAATTCTATTTAGAGCACTGGCTCTGTGGTTCATAACTGCTCACCAAATCCCTTCTGCAGCTTTTGCAGCTTTGTCTTTACTGGGTGTTGAGGTAAACACTTGTACCTGGGTTTTACATTGCTACTTTCATGGAGGCAAAAAAAAGTGGTACCCAGGCCACATAATTTCCTTTCCCTCCCTGGATATCCAATCTCTGATTTGATGTGCTGAGGAGAAGGGCAGCCTTGCCCTCCCAGTCCTCCCTACATCCCATGTGCTGGTCAGCAGCCTCACTGGTGGGACATCACCTCACTTATCTCAAAGACAAGGAGGTTTTTTTCTTGTTTCTACAAACTGATCTGATTCAGCCCATGGCTGCAAAATCTGTATTAGATCCAATGAAAATAGTGTGAGGATACAGCCAAGAGAGGAAAGAAAAGGTGAGGAATAATATTAAACTACATTACTGAGTTGCACTGAAATCATTAACAGCATTGGTAGGTTTAAAGGCAGTTGTTCTGAGTTGCTCCTAAATCCTTGAATAGGAGACTAGACTATGGAAAAAGAATGAATAACAAGTGACAAATGTAATTATTTACTTACTTGTAATAAAGTCTTCCAGAATGCAAGCTCAAGTCAAAGATACAAGTAGATAATAAAAGGAAAGATTGTATAAAGTGTATGCCATTTCTTTTGGAGAGCTCATTGTATGAAACATGTATCTTTTATAATTTTAATTTCAAACAGGGAGCATAAGGTTTTCTTCATTTAGTAAAAAGCAATCCTTTCTTTTTGGAACTTTTGAAGGTTGTGTATCAGCCAGTATTTTTATTGCTATCTAGATTTCATTTGTCTCACACTTGCCTTTCTGCAGTTAAGGAGGCATGTCCTCAGGTCAAGTCTGCTTTCCAAGGCATGAACAGTTCATCTCTGCAAGCAGATCAATATCAGTATTCCCATTCGTAATCATATTTCTTCTTTGCTTTTCTCAATTTGTTTTCCTTTTTTCATAATCTAATGATAAACAGCTTAGATGAAGAGTGCATTGACTGAGGAGAGTTTGGAGGACCTCTGCATGAAGTGATGTAGGTCTCTTAAAAATATATATCCTGTTCCTTTCATCTGCAAATCTGTCTGAAAGAGGGCTGCCTCAGAGAATGTCTGTGAATAGAGCAAAAAGCAAAACCTGGCACATGTAAAGAACTAGAAAGTGTGGCAAAGATTTAGGATTGTCACTTGCCATATGGGCATGCCAAGTAAAGAAATGCAGCAAAGTCTTTCTGCCTTCTTTGCTGTGGGGGAGGCTGAGGACAAATACCTTAATTGGTTTCTCTTCTGTTGCATTTGAGTTTTCAAGCATAAAGATTTATTTATGTATTTATTTATTTCTGTTATAAAATTATTTCTGAAGCCCACTGGCCTCACTGTTTCCTTGTCTCCTTCTTTAAGAGAGAAAAAAGCAGGTAAATATGGAGCAAATTATTATTTCACTGTGATGTCATTAGAATTTTCACCCTGGCTGCAGATGGCTTAAGGTCTTGCAGGCTAATTTTTGGCAGCAAGGGAATGGATCAAAAGGCCTCCTTTTTCACATGCACAGCTAATACTTCAATAATCTAAGCAGCTTCTCCCATGTAATTTTTTTTTGTTTGTGATGAGCATCATAGGAAAAAAACTAGCAAACTATCCTGCACATTCTACACAAATCTTTTTGAGGCCAAAGAGATGTGAAGATTAGACATATGTTAGGAATCCTAGTCAGGAATCTGTCTTCATTTTGTGCCCAGAATTGCCTGAAAAGAAATTAAATGGAACACCATAGCTGCTCTCTTCAACTTCTTCTTTGCTTGGAATTGTAAATGCAAGCAAATATTTTGCATTTCTAGTATTTTTGTAGGGACTTGTGTAGATTCCTGAAGAGGGAGAGGGTTTGATGAAGTAAAAGCCCTGCAGAATTTGAGGTGAGGGTTAAGGAACTGCAAGTGATGGGGCAAGGTGAGCTCTCAATTAATGCTACAGGACATGGAGGAAGCTCCAGGAGAGCTGCACCCCTCAGTGCATCATTTTACTCCCCAAAAGGGGAAAGGCTCATGCTTATCAAATGAACAGTGTTCACCTCCCCCTTGGGCCCTGGACAGAGCCCTGTTGGACCTACAGACATATTAATATCTCTTGTAGCTACACTAATCTTAGAACAAAATTTGTATTTTTGATGCTAAGGTTCAATGAGTAGTTAATATTGGTATGATGTTCTTGCTTGTGTGTTTTACAGGGCCCAGGTGCAAAGTCTGCAGCAGGTATTATAACACTTAGTGAACCAGCTGACAGGAGCAAGGTGTGGAATGTGTAATAGAGTTATGTTCAGATTGCTACAATGCCCACCCTTGGAAGGATAAAAAGATCTCTAGAATTTGCACTCTTTCCCCTCAAAGTATTGACCTCACTTAATGAGCAGGTGTTTGTGTCAATAGACAATAAATTGAACAAAATAAAAATTCCCTGGGTTGAGGCTTTTGCCACTGATCTTGCTGGAGGACCTGAATACTCAGATGAAAGAGAAGAACAAAGGGTCAAAAGAAAACGTTTGGATAGGAGATCCTGGGTCCCAACTAAAGAACAAGAGAGAGCAAGGAAATGAGGCAAGGATGGTTATGGGGTTTATTACTTTGTGTAGACCATGTATCCCTTGGCCAGAGTCAGGAAAAGCAGTAGTCTTGCAAGGTTCACGTGGTATTTTTGGGTATGTACCTATGTGACTGCACACATATGTTTATGCCTATAATGCATCAAAAAAATATAACAGAGCCAAACATAACAGTTGTGTGTCTGGGGCTGGAGTGTGCTTAGGTCACTGCAGTGCTGGACTTGGGAAGTGATGCAAGTGTAGTAGTTCCCTCATTGCTCACCATCTTAATGGTGGGATACCTCAAAAAAAGAGATTTCATCTAGCTGTGAACTTTTTCAACTTTCAATCAATGCATTTTGTAGAACTATTTGCTACTAGGTTGATGATCCATTTGTATCACAGGTCTCCTCTGTTGGACATTGTTAGATCACTATCAGGTCTGCTCAAGTGCTTATCTTTTGTGATGGAATGAGGGCAGGCTTTCCAGTCCTCAAGTCCCACATTTCATTCTTATACCTTATTTTGGCTTCTTTGAAATGTGGTCACAGGCAGATAAACTGCTGGCTTGTAAATGGGAAAGGGGAAAGTTGAGAGACCATGATCTTTGAATCTTTTCATTTTTGCTATTGAATTTGTCTTTTCCTGAAGTCTGTGTACTTTAAATAGGACAAAAAAGACAAATTCAATAGCAAAAATTTTCAAAATACTGAAAATTTATATTTTCAATAGAAAATACCTGAATTAGACTAGAAATATCCATGGTTCTTAAACTTGTGCCATACAATGCAGGTATGTTTTCCTAAGAAGATTTTTAGAAGTGGATAGGTTTTTTTCCTACAACAACAAGGAGCTGTCTAGGTCTATTTAGTGCCTTAAAATTTCCTGGTCCTTCACA
This sequence comes from Hippolais icterina, assembly GCA_013400075.1. Classification (NCBI taxonomy): domain Eukaryota; kingdom Metazoa; phylum Chordata; class Aves; order Passeriformes; family Sylviidae; genus Hippolais; species Hippolais icterina. The sequence continues at coordinate 48,848 of VWYN01026796.1, forward strand.
ACACTTGAGCTGAACGTTTTTAGGAAAGCTTAATCAAATTGGCTGCTTTTGGCATGAAAAATCAGTCATCCCTTCCCCACCAGGAAATGCAGCCTCTGTTACTCACTAGCTGCACAGGCAGCATAAGCATTACTCCGAATAGAGAAGCAGCTTAAGCAGAATGCTTGAGGAAGCTGGTGTGAATTTTCCTTTCTGGATATGACTGCATGGAATGGTGCAGTGCTGTGTAAAAATATTCTTCCTTCAATGCAGAGTCCTACTGAAGTCAGTGGGTTTGTATTTACAGACTGTTTGAACATCAGGTCCACAGCTTTGGCTGTTAAAAATATGGATACTCACTATAGCCTAGGTTGAAGCAAAATTAATTATTTTTTTTTATATGCACAATAATGCAACTGGACTTCATTATTCTGAATTCTTCTACACGTACACATTTCTCTGTCAATATGAACTATAACAGAAACTCACTGGAGCTACTGCAGAGCACGAAAATATTAGAAATACATCAAACAATATATTTCTATCCTAAAGCTCTAATACATTATGTGGTGTGTATTTGGAAAATGAGGTATTGTGATTTAAGTAAGGCCTATCCTGCCTAAGTTAAATTGCTGTGACAAGGAAGAAAAGAACTGAGAGTGAAGAATTAAAATTGGCTTTTCTGAAGCTCTTCTGAGCTGGAATAAGTATCAGCAATATGATACTTAGAGTAGGGAACTGCCAGGATCTGCCTTATTGGAGTAGAGGAACTTCACAAAAAATCTCTCATGAATGTCAAAAAAGTTGCATTTACTATTCTGGTATGTTGTCATGATTGTGTCTTAGATGCAAAAATCTTATTTGTTCTCTCCATTTCCTCTGCAGAGTCACTGTGGTGGGAGTAGGATCAGGCATTCGTTAAATATTTTGTTCTGTGCTCTGTCTGTCTCCACCTCCCTCTCCCATGCTCCCTTTAATCTTTCTAAGCAATTTTCTCTTTTCTTGCAGGGGTGACTGAAATGATCCTTTGAAGCAACCAGCTTTGACGTTTGGAAAAAAGAATTAAAAAACAAAAGAATGCTCTAATTAAGGAAAACATCAGTTAAAGCTCAAGAAGAAACCCAAGATTTTGATCAGTTCTTTCATGTATGCCTGACAACTGCACAGCATTAGCAGAGGGGCTCATTAGAGGGTGCTCACCCAAAGTCCAGATGAAGGAGCAGAAAGTGAGTGATATGCAAGACTACATGTGGAGGAAAATTAAATATTTGCTACCCTTCACATAACACAGGTTGGGATCTACTACCCAAGTGGTTCAGGAAAAGAGAACTTTTGTTCAGAGTGGGGCTATTTAACTCTGTTTCAGAAGTGAAAACGGGCTCAAAAGGGTGTGTATGTTCTCCACTGTTGATTTCACTGAGAATCAAATCCTCTGGGTCCACGTGCTTGCCCATAGATGTGCTTAACTGTACCTGTGTGACTTAACAAATATATGGCAAGATTAAGAGAAAGGTTTTTCAAGACCATTTTCTTCTTTGTTCAAGTGCTTTGTTCTTCCCCAATGTTATCCCTGTTGCAGGGGCTAATACTGATACCTTGATGCTCACAGTATGGTAGTTGAGGAAGTTCTGAGAGTACAAACCTCACCTTGAGTCTCTGTGTTCTGTGGCCACCTGCTGCAAAGTGCTGAATTTGGATGTTGTGAGAGCTGAGTCAGCTCTTTTGCATACAGGATTCCCCCAGCTCATTGCTCCAGCTGTAATGCCATTGTGGGTAAGCAGTTTCTTTTATTATGAAAATTACACACATTGTGATGGGATTTTGTGAAGGGTCTCTGCAGGGCTGGGGAGGATATCGGGGGCCAGCGGTGCCTCAGCCAGACAGTTCACAGAATCCATAACAATAGTGAGACACAGTTAAAAAATGAATAATTGTAGCATGCCCACATAGCCCTTTCAAAAGCTGTTGAACTGGAATTATATAAATCACTCGCATTGTTTTACTCACTTTCCTTTTTTTTGCTGAGTGAGGAATAATTTTCTTCAGTGAGGTTGTGTGCTGCTGAGGCTTTTTGCAGATACTTTCTTAATTAATTTAGTGGGTTTGGGTGAAAATGTTAGCAAGATGAGTGGAACTCAAAGAAGCCCCTGGTTTCAGCCAATTTTGGGTGTGTCCAGTTTCTGGAATGAATGGTCTTCATTTAGTTATAGGGTTTCTTGCTCTGGGCCTGTAGACAGTAAATTAACTGCATCTTTAAAAATACAACCACAAGGCCTCCTACTGGAAAACTGCACACCCACAGGAGGCATAGTGGATTAAATGAGCACAGAGGCAGAAGGTGACAGCACTCTGGTAGTCCAAGGAGTTTATTGCCTGCATTTATAATATGTATGCACAGGAGAAATAAATTTTGAGAAGTGATGGCTTGTGGAAGTAGTACTATGGTGTGAAGACTTTTCCTGCAAGAATTCATAGGCTTTATCCTTCAGTGTCTGTTTGTCATCAAACACCATCCCAGGGCACCAGGCAGCTTTTGCCTGGCTGCTTCATGTGCTTCTCTTCAGATGTTGCTGCCCTTGCCTGGCTTACACGTGGTTGTAACACGCTCTCTCCATGGACTGCAGAAGGAGCCTCCTCATTGTGGAAAGATTCTTGACTCTCAGGGTGGCATTGATGGGTTCTGCTGTCTTCCTGCTCCTTCAAGGGCACCTTGCAGAAATTGCACTGTTGGGAGTGAGCAACACCCTTTTCCCCTGGGCAGAAAGATCTTTTTCTAGAAAATGGGTTTTTTCCTGAGGACAACAGATGAGACAATTCCTGACTACTCTGGCCATCAGACAACACAGTGCTTGTGCAAGTGGAAGAGCTTCTACCCACTTTGCAGTTATCATGGTGGTGCTCCAGAAATCTCCACAGTATAGTTGAGATGTGGATGCCTGTGTGGCAAACATTTTCTCATGCACAAGTACAGCACAAGTTAAATAAAGGTGCTTTCTGGAAGAAATGTGCTCTGAAGTACTGAAACCCTGAACTGCTAGCAGAACAAGGAGGAGACTGTTCTTTACTTCTTCAGTCATCAGGCTTTTGCTGACAATTATTTTGGCATGCATAGCCAACACACACACACAGTGACTGACCATACATTTATGTAACCTCCTGCAAAAATGAGGATTGTGCTGGTGTGTGATTCTGCAGCCCTATCTGATGCCCACCATGACAGAAAAGATCTAATAGAGTAAGTGGAGTTTTAGTTTTATTGCACACTCCCAGAACATTTACTGGCAGCAGATACGGTGATACCATTTTAAAGCTGACTCCTTTGATATCCTCCATCAGATCTGAAAAAGAAGTCTGTTCCCAACAGATATTTGTTGGGGCTTTTTGGCTGAAGCATCTTCCCAATCTTTTGACAAATTCGACGTCTCAACACTCTGAATCTAACACCCACCACCCCTAAAATACTGTCAAAGCAAGTGGCTTTCTTTAGAAATGCCCTTTTCCCAAGTTTGGGATGCTGCAAATTCCTCTTCAGATGCATTAAGTCTAGCTTGTGGGAGGATCTGATGATGTCCTCTCTTTTTATCTTCATCTGTAGCATATCAATTGTTCCTGCCCTGTAGCCCTGATGGCTGATCCCCTCTGCACACACCCCTCTGGCCTGCCTATGGCTGTTAATGAGGATGGAAAGTGAGTTTCTTGGTGCTGGAAGCTGCCACAAGCAAAGGCTGGAAAGTCAAGTCATGTCACAGGATCATGTGGTGATCAGAGAGTAACAAATCTTATTGCCACCTGCTAAGAGTGACAGTTCTGTGTGACAGACAGTATGCATTTTTATCATCCTTGCTTTGTAGATTATCTCCCTGTAAGAGGAGGGTAGGTGGGTAAAGAGGTGTCTGAAAAAAGAGAGGATGCTCCTTCCCTTAGGGAGCAATTGAATCCGGCCAAGGGAAAGAGATATTTGGATCCTGGGGTAAACCAGAGGAAGCAGCAGCAGCAAAGCAGCAATTTGCAGCACAGTAGGGAAATAAAAGGCTGCTGAGCAAAGCAGTGAGCACGCTGCAAGCTCTGCTTATGTAAGAGAAAATGTCTTAGAGAGCTGAGTGTGCATAGCTCCAACCCACCAAAAAACCCTAAAAGACAGCTTGAGAGCAATGGTCTGCTTTTCTAGGACACAATGGATGGGGAGAGATTTGTTTATAAACCTCTTAAATTATTCCTCTGTCCCAGTGGCTCTTAGGCACTTGTCATTGTCTGATCTAAAAAGACAACAAGTCAGGTTTTTGGTGTAGGGAAGACTAAATTTGAACACCTTCTAGCTTGTCTTTGAGGAACTCCCCGTGAAAGAAAAGGTCAATGGATTTGTATAAAAGCTGGGTCTATCTGGCATTCCATCACACAATCTGGTGATTTTCATAAAATCAATTAGCAATGTGACCAGATTGACAATAATTTTTAATTGTAAATGACACTTTGTTCTCATGTTACCAAAATTTTTGGAAAATCATGGAACTGAATCATCAGCTTACCATAAAGATAAGGTGCTTTTCCATCCTCTGTGCCTGGTCCCTGCTCTGAGGGCCTCGATCTTTGCACAGCAGTTGACACCTAATTAGCTCCTCCATCACGGTGTTGTACACCTCAAACACTGAGAACCTGCCTAGCCAAAATGTTTCTTCTCATTTTGCAATATTTTGGGGTGGGTAATGCTTTCCTCTGACATGAGGGGTAGAGGGCACTGGCAAGTGTCTGGAGAAGTGGTCACATTTAGTGTGTGAACCTTTCCTTGTACGGTTTTCTCCTCTCCATCTCTGTTCCACTGGCATCTCTTGGGGCACAAACTGTTTTGCACTGTGAGAAAGAACCACAGTAAAGGGAAAATAGGTAAGTCCCACAGGAAAAAACCCACACTAATAGTACACAGCTGAACTTGAAAAATGTTACACAAATCACTCTGAAACTCTTCAGTGGATTTGTAGCTGTTCTAACCAGCCTTCCACATCATGGAATCTTCCCCCACATATTATTCATTAAACAAAGGTATTTATTAGAGCAGCATGTGGCAGAGATAACATCTCCAGTGCAGAGGAAAGGAGCTCAAAGGAGCCTTTAGAACACACCTTGCTTTTGTGTGAATGGCAGGTACAACACATGCCTGAGGCGTAGGTGCAGGATTCCCACCATGGCAGCAGGCAGGAGCCAGCCAATGCCCTACATTTGCTCCCACCCACCTCATTCATCTCTGCCTGTTGCTCTTGGAATGCTTTTCTATCTCATTTTTCTTGGATGCTCCATGCAGCAAACTTCCAGCTGCTCCCTGAGGGCAGCTTTTAAAATCAGTACCTTTCACTTCTTTCCCTGGGGGCTCCCAAGTGTCTCTGAATTTCACATATGGGATGTTTCAGACACATCAGTGGTACATTTGTACCCAAAGGTACAAACACAAAAGCCATCCTCCTGGCAGGTGGGTTTTCATTCAGCATCTAGGAGGCTGCAGAGTCACTTGGAAGATGTTTCAATTGCAAAGCTATAAGGAGGTTGAAAACCCCAGTTTAGATAAGAGCAGGAAGGTTATTCTTGTAATCTTGTATGTTTTGGCTGCTTGATAATGGTCATATTGGAGTAAAGGCCTTCTCCAAAGAAATCAAATTACACAGGCAGCATTTCTGACGATACACAGGCATTTCCTTCAGTTATTTGGATAGGTTGTTCATTTTTCTGTACTGATAAGCATTTTTCTCTTTTAAATTTCTTTGAGCTATCTGTCCTCAGGATATCAGCACAAAAAAACGCCTTAATAACTGTACCTTGCTCCACAGTCAAGGCTGTTTCTCTCACACAGAGCTGTTCTTTGCAGATGCCCTGATGTTTTGACCAGAAAACTGAGTTGCTCATGATGGCAAACTTGTCCTTTAGGCAAGAATGCTACATTCCTATCTATGTATGCACTTATCTGCATGGATATGACTTAGCCTTTTGAAAATATAAAACCTACGTTTCAGATCTTGATGGAGTATTAAGCTACCTACTGACATTCTGTTTTGTACATGTTCCAAAGTCTTCAGCTGCTTCCTGAAGGAAATAATGCTCACAAACAGCTGGAATTTTCTCAATCATCCATTATTGCTCCTCTCCCTCACAGTGAGTTGTTCAAAGGTGTCTGTGCTGATGCCTCACTGATTTATGGAGCCAGTAGAGATCAGCAGCTTAAGCTCAAATAAACTTCTAACCTTCAAACATAAGATTTGTATTTGCTGTTGGAGAAAGGTCAGCTACATGGTGTTGCTGCAAACAAGGGTTAGCCAAAGGATAAATGAGGTAGAACAGATCTGAACAGTTCTGGGCAGCCACTGATTATGGGAGCAACATATCTGGATACATTGAGAGATCAAACACTATGGTGGTTTTTTTTTTTAATTTGGAAAAAGTAGTGGCTGTTCAAAGACAAATAGGATATGCTGTTGAAGTCTTAGAGAAATTTCAGATCTTTTACGGTAATTTTTTTAGAAAATTGTTTCAACAAACAGCAAATATGTAAGGATTTATGATTTCATTGCTTTTAGTCTAGCACCAGAGTCATAATGTTATTTATTAAGGTCATTTTGGTGAATGAATTTTAAAGAAGATATTATCATTCCCTATACCATTACTAGTGTGCTGCTATTAATATTTAAAATCTGTTATATAGGGCTACTGTAATTTTGTTCTTCAGGGTATTAAAAACAGTACTTAAAATAGAAAACAGACTCCCTTAAGGAGGAGCCTCAGCAGCAATAAACAAATTGTTAAAAAAATATAAACCGAAAAATATTAAAGTATTTTTGTAGAAAGTTGAAATCCCTGCAAATAATACATGAGGGCTCTTTAGCCAAAGAGACCACTAGCGCTTAAACTTTTAATGATATGAGATGTAAGAATCCCTTTTTGTAATCAGTGCTTGTTTGCTTGCACTGGCATAGATTGTGGCAACCCCTTAGGAGCAAGGCCAACAGCAGTCCAAATTTATTAATCACCTAAAATCTTAGAAAGATGCCCAGAGAAATCCTATAACCAATTTCCTGGACCTGAGTGAGTGACTGATTTTGCAGGGCAAGTGCATGACAGCAAGAACTGTCTGCATCAGTATGTGCAGCAGAGCACTGCAGAAACAGCTTTTATCTCCTGCAAGACTTCAAAATTCAAATTACTATCTTTTGTCTGTTTTGATTTGGATTTTTGTTGGTTTTTGTTTGTTTGCTTGTTTGCTTGGTTTTGGTTTGTTAGTTTGTTTTTATTAGAGCTGCTTTGCTTTTGAAGAGGTCATGAGACAAGTGTCCTGGCTGGCAGAATCCCAATACCTGCTGACCAGGGAGAGGCAGGGACAGTGCAGTCCTATGTGGAACATGTGGGAGGTTTGGGAAATAAAAGGACAAGGGGGCAGTGGTGTGTGCAGCCGTATTCCAGGGTGAGGAAAAGTGACCCTCTCCCTGCCAGTGTGGGTGGGAATGGGGTGAGAGGGCAGCAATAGCTTCTTTGGTAGATTCCTGCTGCTGGTGGATCTTGTGCTGGGCACTCACAGGATTCACCTTGTCACTGTGCAGTTTTCTCATGTCCAATAGAAAGCCTGTTTCTTTGCCCAGTTCATAGTGAACAATTCACACCAAAATTAACAGTTGCAAAGAAAGAAAGACAAGATGGATCCTCCCTCAAGCAGTCAGTCACTGCTGTAGTTTTGTTCCTACCGATGCTGTGTGAGACCTGCCTGCAAAATTCAGCATTGACTCAAAGCAGGACTTTGGGTCCCTGGCATTGTGGAGAAGCATTTCCAGCCCTCAGGTGCATTGCTTCTTCTCAAGGCGGCCTCACTGACAGAGATCAAAAATTTCAGATTTTGCTAATGAATGCTTCCCTCAAAAATTACCCGATCCTGGTTAGTTTACAAGAGAAGATGGAACACAGGAGGATCCCCACTGTGGTTCATAGTCCATCCTGTCTGGGATGGTGGGTTTGTGGCTGTGGGCCCCTGCCAGACTTCACTGAGTGGGTGAAGCAGGGCTATGTGCAAAAAGAGCAGGGATCAACCAGCATCTCTGCAGAGTACCACAGTGCTGTTAGAACGAGTTGTGCTCAGGCTGACACTGCCCTGAATTGCATCGTCAAAGATGCTGGGTCTTGAGATGTCAGCTGAACCGCAGTTCCTCTTCCTTTCTGCTGACTGTCACGTTGAACCTTCTGGTTTCTTTCATATATCTTCTGTTACCAAAGCCTTAAAATGACGGGAGGAAACCACCGGAGCCAGCAGCCGATTTATTACTCAGATAAACATCAGCTTCAGAGGTCGTGAGTTTTTAGAGGTGTAACAAGTGGGCCATGGCAAAAAGAGGTCACTCAGGAGTTTTTAGAGGTGTAACAAGGGGGCCATGGTGAAAAGAGGTCACAAGTTTCTTTGTTACAAAGCAATAGATACCATTCTGATCCAATGGAAAGTTGCCACAGAGTTTATTTTTGTTTTTCTAACCTATCACCTTTGCTTAATTCTGCTGCACTGCATCTACTTTTACCCAATAGCCACACGTACACACATATACTTCTATTGTAACACCTAGACTCATGACTTACTCCATAAAATCACACCAGTACACCCTAAAACTCTTCACCATCTTACCCCAATACAGCCTCTCACTCATTCAAGGCACACTCTTACTTGCAACCACAGGAATATAAGTTTATGATTTTTCTACTTAATGTCTGTGTACTTTTATTATCACATCAATCCAAGGTTCTCCCAAGGCTACAAATCAAACCCTTCACTATCTATGGAAGTTTCTGTCTTTCCATTTCCTACAATCCTCCAATGCTGGCCAAAACAACTCCAAAATAAAAAGTGATTCTAATGTTCAAACCTGTTTGTGGTGAACCTGTGGTGGCAGCCATTTACTGCTGTACTTATGCTTAACTTACCAGGACATCTGGAGATACCTTAATGTTGGAAAGTTCTTGGTCCTCTGAGCAGCAATAGGAGATGTGATATGGGATGTTTCAGACACATCAGTGGTACATCACTGATTTGCTACACACCCTTCAGGAATTCATACCACCTCTTCTGTTGTATGTAAGCTTACATGCATTTTGATGTCTTAGCTATTGCAGCTATTTTGCAAAGTAGTTATTAGCATCTCAGCCAGATGCTAAGATAGAGCCAATTAATTAACATTAGTGAAGCATTTGGTATTCTTGGATAAAAGACACTACAGAAAAACAAATTATTATCCCTTTGCAAATCAAAATTCCCCTCCATTCCTAAATACTTGTATTATCTTTGGCTGATAGCAAAAACCAAGACAGAGTTGCCTGAAGGCATCCTTAATTGGAGATTTTTCCTTTTCAGATGAAGAAAAAAGAATTCTGTAGTGAACAATTTCACTAGCCAAGAAACAACAGAGAGGCTTCTATGCTAAGGTGGTAATTACTTTGTGGCCAGAGAAGGGAAGAAGCTTGAGACAAGCACCTAACTTCTAAGCTATTCAGGCTATGGAGGAAACCAAACGCCTACAGCTCCATTAGAACTAGAAGTTAGAGGTTTTTATCTCAGTTGTCTTACAGTTGAGAAAATTATTTAATCACTTACTTCTGCCTTGGTTGCCTCGCTGAGTTCCCTTTTCCACTCATTGTGCCTGTACCTTTGTACTAAAAGCCCAATTTAAAATGTTGTGATTATAGTTTGTCTTGACATCCCTTGAGCTTCTCATCTTCAGCTTCCCTGACAACAATCCCTAGATACAACAGCAGGGACATGTAGAACCAGTGTGCACACAAACACTGTAACTGTGTCCAATAAAGTAAATCTGGCCTTGTATTAATTTTAACCAGCTGGTGAAAACTGAGCTGTCTCTGCTCTTACTTCAAGAGTTTTAAAAAAAATGACTGGTTTTGAGTTTTTGTTCTTGCAGATGGAGGGAAATATCTCCTCCAGTAATACCTGTGGGATGAAGTTGCCTGGAGTGGGCACACTATGGCTTAACCAAGGCCACTCTGGCAGTCATATTCTTCCACAGGGTGAGATAGCACTTTTCCACAGCCTTTACCCAGTACCAGGATGTCAACCTTTTTTCCATTAACTCGTCCTTCCTGCAGCTCTGTGGTTTCCTGTGCTTGTTCTGGTGTGAATTTCCTTCCATCCACTACTTTGTTATGCAGCTTTTACTTCAGGAGGCAAGAGGTTTGCCTTTGTTTTGATAATTGGGAACTGCTGAGGACACAAAAATGCACTACCAGCCATCACCCTTCATTTCCCAAAGCCCTACAAACTCTTTCTGCTGCCATAGCTGAGACATCTGAAAAAATATGTGCCTCAGCATACGAGGCATCAGGAAACATTTTTTAAAAATTAGCTTTACCAATCCCCTATCTCTTTGGCAGCCTGAGAATATGAGCACCAAGGTCTCCAACTATGTGTGGATGACCATGTTTCTTGAAGACCTGCCTTGAGCTTGGCAGCCCAGCTCAGCATGACTTCTACAGATGTTCTCACTGCTCACCTGGGACTTTACTGCTGCCAGTCAGGCTGCCCTGGTCATTAACACATTTGGCAGGGGAAGAATTAATGCTTGGTTCCTATGTACAGATGACTCTCCACCAGGCAGTTTTGCTGTCCTGGGAACTGGGGCGACTACAGTTATAGCACTCCTAGTCTGCTTCCTGATGCTCTTATATCTGTGTGGAACTAACAGGGAGCAATAAAATCAGCTGATGCTTTCTCTGAGCGATTTCCTCCATGTTAGAACTGTTTCCAGTGTAGCTCTGCTGTACTAAACTCTGCCCATCATCTCTTGCACTTACACTAGCAAGAAGTGTAAGTATACAGATTAGACCCAAGCAGGAAGATGCTGCTAGTGATGAATTTTTTTCTAATGCAGCTGGATTCATTTGAGTGGTATCAATGTATGCCTGGTGTGACTCCATCTGGCACCAAGATTTATTTGAATTCTTTGGTGTTTTTTCCTGATGTGAAAACTAAATATTTCTCACACCAAGATACCACACTGGGGTGGTATTTCACTTACCTGGCATAATCACAAATTAATCCAGCAAAGTGAGGCTCTGATCCCATAAAAGTTTCCTAACAGAAGTTTAGTGCCTATGCTAGTTTCGATGGAAGCCAGCTGAGCTGCAGAGAAGTACAGAGCTCATGTATGATAACTGATGTCTCCTGGGTCATCACTAAAGTTCATTGTAAGTACCAATTTCTCTTGGGTTTTTTGTTTGCTTGTAGTTTTTAATGCAAAGCTTTTGGAAAATTTCCAGAGAGAATGTAAGCTGTGCATTTTTGCTTTGTTGAATAAACAAATGAATGTATTTGGAGCTTCTGATGACAAATTCAGATACCTGTTCCTACCATAAAAGTGTGGCCCAATAGTGATTCTGTAACACTTGGGTCAAAGACCCAGCTCAGGTTCCTTTGCATGATATATAATTGTGTTTTAATCATTTGGTTTAGATTTTATAAAACAGAGACAACTTAAAAGAAAACAGACAGCGATGAAAAAGTCACTTCCACAGACTTCAGTTTGTCCTAGGGACCTACTGTTTGAAAAAAATGTCAGATTTGGAGAAGAAACTGCTCCTCAGTTCTAAGAGTATCTCTTCTTTGCATTCAGGGATAAGGGCAACTAGGGAAATTCCTCTCATTCCTCCACTGAAGATTTGGAAGGGCAAAGCTGTCTTCCCCAGATTTCTGGGTCACTTAAGCTGATGAAAAATCATGGCAATCATGCTGGATAGTTGCTTTATGGCTTTCTTGGACTACTTAGTCATGAACTTGGTTATTTCACCATTTAATCATGAAGGACATCATGAATTTGGCTGGTATATATGATGACCCAATAACAACTCTCACACTGCTGCTGTTTTCTTTGCAGCCAGGAAATAGACAACAATTGCTTTTAAAGTGTAATAATTTGCTCTGAACATTGCCAAGGAGGGCTCCTTAATATGATCCTTAGTTCTCCTCTATTAGATGCCTTCATATATCGTCACCATTTAAAGTCATTCTGATTGGAATGGAAACTGAACCAAATTGTTGCAGTAAGTGGTGGTGTCCAGCTTCCACTGGAAGACTGGGAAGCACAAGCAGTCCCTAAGGCTACGTAGGTTGAAACCTGTGGTACTGTGACGTGATATAGTGGCATTAACACACAGACACAGCTGTCATTTTTTACTTGCTTCTTGGCATTGTCATTCCCACAAGCAGGACAGCTGAAACAGGTATGATGCCAGATACCCCAACCAAGCTATGATTCCATGTGGCTGAAAGTCAAGGTGGGATTGACTTTATAAAACTTCCTTTGGTTTAAACCCTTGCAAGTTTAAAATCCTGTAACTCAGATCAAAGCTACGCCTTCCAGGGCTGGCAAAACCACCAGTTTTGGATGATACAGGGGCTGTGAAGCACACCCCGGCCAGTCCCACGCTGCACCGCTTGCTAAAGGAAAACCCTGTCCGGGACGGCCGCACAGCCGGGTCTGTGTGCCAAGGGAAGGAGGTGCGATGCTGCCTAGCGGCCTTCCAGCTCCTCCAGCACTGGAGCACCTGGAGCAGCATCATTTCCTCCTTGACACGCGTGAATGCGCTGCTGCCTGCACCTGCACCTTCCTCGCAGGCACGAAGTGTTTGTGTCGCTGCCTGGCCGCTACTCCCTTGTTTCCCTGTGGCTGCAGCAGGGCAGGGGCCCATGGGCCGGGCTTGTTCCGCAGGACAAACCGGGGGCTGCACCTCAAGCCCGGCGGTGGCACAAGACCCACTCGGGGGCTGAGGGATTCCCCCGTCAGCCCTGCCCGGCGGGGTTTTTGGGCGGATCCGGCGGCTCTCAGCTCCCGGTTTCTAGCCGGGTTCCTCCCGCCGCCCCTCCCGGCGGAGC
>VWYN01026796.1:61833-135754 GCA_013400075.1 Hippolais icterina
GGGTGGCGGTGCCGGGAGCTCGGGGAGCGGCTCCGAGCGGCCCCGGGCCCGGCGGCGGCGGAAGGTCGGGGGCTGTCGGTGAGAGCCGTGGGCGCGGGGGGCTCCTGGCTTTGTGTGTGGCTGTGAGCTGCGGTGAGACACAGCCCCGGCAGGCTTTCGGAAGGTCCCTACGAATGCTGGAGCTCGGGCTCGCAGGTTTTGCTCCCTGCGTGAATATTCAGTGTTTGTGCAGACGCTGCTTCTCCTTCTCTTCCAGTCTGGAATAGCGATCTCAGGTAACTGGAGTTGGGTGTAAATGTGATTCCTGTGGTCTGACTGCTCTAAGCTTTATTCACGCAAGTAAGATCTCCGTGCATGAGTAGAATATTTTTTTTGCAGAATGATTTTGCGTGTTCCCACCCTGAAGTGCACTGGCTCCGATGGCTCCTGCAGGAGATGGGCTTGTCCCTTTCAGTGTGTGTGTGTCTGTGTGCGGTCGCTGTTAGTTTTGGCAGCTCGTGGGTGATCATTGGTAAAGGTCGGGTGTCTTCGTGTTCTTCAGGAATGCATTAGGCTGGATGTGTGCCTGGGTTTTGATATGACAGAAGCAATAGGAGAGAACAGCTTTAAAAAATGGTTAAAAAAATTGTTTAGCTTTCCTGATGCTTATCATTTCCAGCTAGCATACTTGTAAGCAAGTCATGGTCAATTGCAGGAAACAATCAGGTTTTGTATTTACTAGCGCATTGATGAATAATAAAATACAGGTCTAAAGCTGAATTTTGATGCTTCATTTAAAATAAATTCTTGTCATTTCTTCTGTCTGTTGCACCTGTTAGCTTTTAGGAAAAGATGATTATGAGGTGATGATTAGGCAGCTTTCTTACAACTTTAATTAAAGGAATAGTTCACTACAGGCCAGCTATAGAATAATGGACCACTTGTCATCTAGTACATAGTTGAATGTAGAGCTGTGGTACTGCCTGGCAAAACTGTTCTTTGTCTGTAACTTCTCCCACAGCCAAAGCAGAGCTAAAACTTCATTCTAGGAGTCAGGTGAATACAGTGTGCAAATCTAGTTCCTTTTATTATGAAACGTGTATTGACAGGGATTTCATATCTATAATATACATCGTTGATTCAGTAACTTAATGCTTCATCTCACTGTTTCTTATTAATAATCTAATTAGGGAAAACTCTGGAAGGAATATGGAATTAAGACACAGTCCCAGTGGAACTCACTAAAAAAGACATTGCAGAGCAGACAGAATGTAAGAGGAATTTCCAGAAGTACTTACTCATCACCCAAGACAGAGACAGAGTTTGAACACTCCTAGCTTGTATTGAGGTTCCAGAGTTAATTGCTAGATTTTCAGGTCTTTCTTTTCAGTATTCAAACTTTTATATCCAGAGTGCTTTGGGAGACAGTGAGGGAAATGTGCCTGTTGCAAGCTAAATTCTCAGTCTTCAGTGCACAAGAAAATCACATCCTGAGCACTTAAAAATACCTGATCCTTGGGTTGCAGTCATAACTCCTACCACTTCCATTTAATTTTTACAACAGATAAAATTACAGTTGTAAAATTGTGCCGCAATAAGACACGCCAGTAAAATTACTTTAATTATTTCTTTTTGTAATGTAGAAGCTGTTGGGATTGAATAGCTCTGTAAATACAGTAATAGAACTGTATGTGGCACTTAATCTCTGAACCAAAGTAATAGGTAATGGCTAAAAATAGTATTTCCTCTTTCAACAGTAAGAGTTAAATATGGATATTAACTGCAGCAAGATAGATTGGGCCGAGCTGGAGGCTTAGATCATTCATGCTTGCTGACCTGGCCTACTTCTTTATTTTCCTTTAAAGTATCACTTTTGTGTGTGTGTTTGATAATAAATCACAAACGCAAATCAAAAAGCTGTTCTTTACTGTTCTTTAAAGTGAAAAGTGGAGCTCATTTTTCTGCACCATGAAGGCACTGTAATTTCCAGAACGTGTTCTGATGCCATGTAGCTCAGCACAAACTGCTGAGCTGTGTTGAGGTTGTGCCTCCATTTACATGAGTGGCTGCTCTCACACGTGGATGACAACATCCTTGCACCAGGGGAGAGCTGTTAGGTCTGGTTCTGATCATTTAACACTGTTTGAAGTGGTTCAATGTCACTGCTCAATAAATGCCTTCATAAAAAGGTCAGTGAAAAATTTACCTCTCCAATAGCCCTGTCACAGCCTCTCAAGGAACTGTTGAATTATGAGAGCTGGTGATTATCTGCCTACATCTGTGGCCTGGGACTCACTGACATTGAGCATAAAGAAGAGAAAAAAATGACAAAAGCTTGTCCAGCAGCACATCCTCTCAGATGTGTTTGTTTTCCCCCAGTTTCATAAGATAAGACTGGTGAGTTTGAGGTGTGGCTGAAAGAGTGATTAATTAGCTAGTGCATATTTAGCCCTTGGAAGAGGGAAAATAATGTATGGGGATGATTTGAATTAAATGCTGTTATCCCCTGCTGTTAAAGAAATTCCTTGCCTGCTCTGTGTCTCAAGTTGGAGCTGTAGGCAATTTTAAAGCATTATTTAAGCTGTGGTTTGGATTTGTTTAAAGAGAAGAGTGAGGGAAAGTCTTTCAACAGGAAAAAATAGTAGGTAAAGATTTTCTTGTTTAAGGCTTTTTTTTTAGTAGCTGAAATCTGTGTATATGGGAATGAGGAAAAGGCAGTTGAATGGAACCAAGCGAGGAGCTGTGGTGTGAGGTAAAATTCTGATATTGTTCTCTTATGCCATCCTAGAAATACATTTGCATTTAAAATTTCCAGGCGACCAAGCTGTAGGACCAGTGCAGAATGCTAAATGAAACCTGACGGCTAACTGAAAACGCCACACAGTGGTGCTGGGCATTCCTCTGCTCAGACAATTGAGCTGAAGATTGTTTCTTTTAATGATGATTGATCTGAAACCAAGACTGGTTCTGAAAACAAATGGGATGTCAATTTTATTCTGAGATATTTTCACTTGAAAGATGTTTACTTTCTGTCACGTTACCCCGCAACTGCTTGAAAACTCAGAGAAACTGTAAAGTCCAAATCCCTTTCTGCCCATCAGAGAGCCACAATATACTCCTTTGTATTGCTCAGGCTGAAATTCAATCTGCTTGGGAGGCTGATGAATGGATTGGGGCACAGTTGTGATCCCAAAGATATTGGGTGTCACCACAGAGGTACTTTTATGTTCTTTGTTCGAGCACACAAGGTAGCAGCTCTTTTGGGGAATGTGGTGATGAATTTCCTGTACAAGAGTAAAACATGTTTGTGCTCAGGAGTAGTGAGATGTAGAAACCAGGATGGTGGCAACTGGGGGAGGAATGTGAATGGAACCATGAAAGGCATTGGAAGAGACTGGTGGGTTTTACCTTTTCATGTGTCAAACTGGGGTGCGTGCAGTTATTGGCAATAAACTGTCCCTGTGCAGACAGACCAATGATGCAGAACAATCTGAGGAGACTGAGGGTTGGAAAGAGAAGAAAATGATTGATAGGTTAATGTGTGTGTTGGGTGTGAAAGAGCACCTGCAGTCACAGGGCTGGAACAAACCAAGGGCCTGTGCTTTGCTGTGGCTGCTGCCGTGCACTGTAGTATGGACAGCACAGTGGTCCATGATATCCCAGTTAAGAATAAAAGAATAACAGGCTTTACATATGCAGTGTGGATGCATTTGGCTCCCTGGCATAACTGTAAGGTACTTGCCCTTGGAAAGTTTCTGAGGGAACGGAAAGAGCTGATTAGGAGAGCAAAGTGATTTCTGAGGAGTGATTAAAAATACTTAATACAGATAATCTGAGAAGCAAAGACTCCATTGTTTTCAGGTGTGATTACTAAAGAAACAAAATCTCTTAACCTTTGCAAGAGGATGTGATTAGACATAATGGACTGCAAAAGAGAAGGTAACTTAAACATCAAGAAAAGCTGTTTGCAATGAAGCTAAATAATCTTCCATGAAAAATGGTGGTAACGTTGTTTGGTGTTGTGTAAAACTCACATAGAGCTGGGAATAATGTTCTGCAGGGCTGGTCATTTGGAGTCACATCTTCCCTGGCTGAGCTGTGCCTGGGGATTAGGGTGGAGGTTTTGGAAACAAAGCTCTTTAGTCTGCCAGGTCAGCTCCTCTGTTGGGAGCTGGCTGCTAAGCCCCCCTCTGTAGTCTGCTGGAAGAGCAGTCATTCCCTGGTAGCTTGGATTTGTACAGATGAATTAATAGGTCTCATTCCATCTTTAGCCTCTGATCCAGGAAATACATGAGCATTTGCTGGCATCTGGCACGTCTGCTGTTATTCTGTAAAACAAACACTGGAGCATCTTGAGTTCTGTTCTGATCATGCAGTGAGGGAATATGGGAAGAGGCAAGTGATGGAAGCTGCTCTAGTGGTGAGCGCAGCAGGCTGGGCTAGAAATATTACTGGGTTTGCATTGACTTTGATAATTTGTGTTCTTGGACCCATGCTGAATTCTCCTCTTAAAGAAAGCTGAAAAGCAACAGGCTTGGGGTGTTTCCCTGTTTTAAGTTTCAGCCATAACTGGCAAAACCCCCTAATGGATAGTCTTGCACAGTAGTTGCCTCTTCCTTTGCTGAGCCCAGCAATTGGCACAACTTGTTGCTAAAATGTGAAGAACCATTTCAGAGGGTTGTGCAGCTCTGGGTTTTATGGTGTTACTGCAGAGTCGTGATACTGTTCTGTTTCTCTCTTCAGATACGAGGTTGGTTGGTTCATGAAAAGTCTGATCAGACCACTGAGAAGTACAGTGTATGATAACTGATGTCTCCTGGGTGATTTGATCTTGTAACAGGCAATCTTTCCTCCACTAAATTTCTTGTATCCCACAATAAACTAAGAGTTTACATAACTTAGACATGCTCTTCCTGCAGAATTGGTGGAGTTATAAGGGCTCCAAGATGGTATATTGTTGCTAGATAGGGAGGAGTATGTTTATTCTGATTCATAGTGGCTTCATTTTAAAATTGGAGACAGTTTGTCTGTCTTTAGCATAGATGGTTTATTGAAGGGCAGACAGGTAATACACAGACAAGCATTTACAATGCTGGTTTAAGGATGAGCCTCTTTTCATCAAGTGTAACTTGAGTCACAAAAGTTCCTCAGCTGGTGACTTGGAGTAAGGTTTTCACTTCCTGCATCATCCATTTGTAGTGAAGATTTAGAAGAAAAGAAACTCTGAGATTTCATTGTCTTGGTTGCAAAGGAAATCAGAAAGCTGAGAGAAGTGACTTCCAGAAACTGTGTTAACCCAGTTTGGATTTGCTCATCCAGCCCCTCCAAAAGTCAGTACTGCTGGTTTTCCTTTCAACATTATATTAATTTTTCTCTCTGTAAAATACTTCGTTAAGGCTCTCTCCAGGAAGAGTGAAGGACCACTACTTTTCCTTTTTTAAACTACTGTTTTTATCTAGAGAAGTACCAGAAAACTGATTTGATTTGGCAATTATCAGGTAAATAAACTTCACCTCCTAAATTCCCTTTAAAAGGAATGCCCACTGTTGTCTGCATAGGTGTGACTTGGGTTTATAGTACCGATTAGTTTTTAAAATACAAGCCCCAAGAACTTCAAACTTCAGAGTCTCGGTGCACTCCTGACTGCTGCACTGATGGTTACCATGATTTTGTTGGCATGGTTTTGTTTGTTTGTTTTCCTGTGTTTTGTGGTGTTTTATTTTTTTATAAATTTAATTTTATGTTTGCTGTGGAGGGCTACACAAAGGCTGCTGTCAGTGGGTTATCAGCTGTAACAGGTGATTTGTTTGGACTGGCACAACAAAGCCACTACTCCTAAATAAAATTCCTGGCATAAGTTATCCTGTAGTGTATCCTATTGTTGGAGGCTAGGATTTATCCTTTTTTTTCTTTTCTCTCCTCTTAAAAATCTATCCACGCTAACATCCAGAAACTGAAGGAGCAAGTTAAGGAATTAAAGGTTGAGAACTCAGACTGGATCAGTGAACTTTTTGGACCATGGGGACTTACAGGATGGGTATCATCCTTTGTTAAAGGGATTTTTTGGGTTATAATCATGGTTTTCTCATTTTGCTCATGTTTCTCTGCTTTGTTAAGTGTCTGCAGAAATCCATTGGGAGTGCCTTCTTAGTAAGTAAAAATAGGGGAGTTGTGGAATCCCTTTTTGATATTATACCTAGGAGTTGGCCTCAGCAGGATAAATTAGAAGTTTCCTGCCTTACCTGAGAGACAGGACCTCCCAATGGTGCTCTGTGTACAGTGGTTTGCCCTCGGTCCCCCCTGCCCTGTAGAGAGGCTGGGGCTGTGTTTGTGTTCTGTTTGTTTGCCTTGTCAGACACACACATACTAGTAAAGAACTGTTATTCCTTTTCCCATATCTTTGCCTGAAAGCCCCTTGATTTAAAAGTTGTAATAAATTGGAGGGAAGGGGGTCGCATTTTCCATTCCAAGAGAGGTTCCCACCTTCCTTGGCAAATACCTGTATTTCAAACCAGGACACCTATCAGTGAAAGCTGAATCAGTCCAGTTCACAATGCTGGGAAAAATACATTCTTGTGGTAATTTTGGCATCCCTGACAAAAGAAACTATTGGAAAATTTGAGAGAGACTTCGTTCTTATAAAATATCCAAGCCAGTTTTGTGTAGCTGAGAAACAGCTTGGAAAGTTCAGATAAGAAGCCAGATGTTGGCCCGAATTAGTTAGATTTGGTTGCATGAATCAAATTTGGTATTACAGCATGCTTCCCAAATTAATTGTGTTGTGTATAATTCCAGTGTGAGTTGATTTTCTATTTTATTCTGTATGACTTCTGTTCATTTATCATTATTAAGCTATTTCCTGGAGATACTCAGGCTTAAGTGTGTGGTTGTATGACTACCAGAATTGTCTGCAGTTACACAGACAGAAAATATTAATTCAGGTTAAAAGGTACATTTTTGCAATGTACTGTGTATACTGTGTTTCAGTCACCATTTCTCAGTTTATCTGAATATTTGATTTGAAGAATTATCCTAGCCACAAATAAGATACAAGGTTTATGCTTAGCTTATTGTACTCGTGTACAGTAAATTCTTTCTTTTGCTGTTTTTAACATTGGTAATACACTCCTGGCATCATCTCTTTTAAAATTTTTTGCTGGGAAAAGACATGCAAAAGAATATTTATTAGCTGATTTAAATTCAATTAACTTCATTTCCCTTTCATGGAGTTTTTAACAATGCTTAATGAGAGATGTAACTGAATTGCAGAGCTATTACTTCCCTCTGAATACATCAAGATCTTTCCTGAATTCTTATGAAGGTTTCTTGATCATTCACATTTTAATCCTGGCCTTCCTAATTATTTTGTAGCATATGGAAAATCCCACAGACGCTAATTCTATTAATCTTTGTCATGCTTGTTTAACAAATAGTTCCAGTTCCTCATTTATCTGCCTTAATATCTATTGTTTATTGGTGGGGTTTTTTCTACCTTTAAACCCCTGGGTTGAGGCCCTAAGACCACCCTGTGCTAGGCAGGGTATAAACACAAAGTGCATTCCCCACCCTGCACATTAGCACTTTGGTTTTATGGCTAAATGAAGAAGATTCCTCTTAACTGCCTTGTAGTCAGACCTCTACAGACACTCAGTTGCCACCTCAGTAGCATTTAGAAAGTAAATCTCCAGCCTAGGGGAAAACAATAATTAAAACTGAGCACCACTGTTGCTGAAAAAATTCTTGTGCTTGTTGGAAAATGCAAGAATTTAAGTTTATAAAGACTACCTCTCATCTGCGTGCATAGGCAAAAATGTGATGGTGTTTCTTCTCTGCCTTGCTTTTCCTCTCGTTCAAGAAAATGGGCTGATAAATGCTTGGAAGTTGTGTATCCTTCCTGTTAGCTTCCTTATTTGCTTGCCTTCTTTCAACAGCTTCTCCATTCACAGTGTTAAACAACAGGAGAAAAAAAACCTTAAAAAAATGAAAATGCTCTATTGTCGTGTAATCCTGTGAGGAAGGGAGTCCTGCTTCCCCCACAGGTGGTCAAAGTAGAAAGGTTCCTTTCTTGTCCTAAAGGCTTTTATGGCAAGGAGAATGATAAAAACACACTGAATCTGCAAATGGTTGCACTGCTGAACACAAACTCCTGAGTGTGGAGCACTCTGAACTCTTTGAGGACTTGAGCCTGGGCTGTGATTTTGTGGCCAGCAGGGGTTCAGAGCTTGTGAATGTCAGAGCAGCTAACTGAGCTAGGCTCTTTCCTAAGCATTTCTTAAGCATTCCTTGTTTTTGCTTTGGTTTTCCATGCAGGGTCACAGATGTACATGGATAAACATGCAGACAACACAGTCAGAGCATGACAGCTGAGCCACTACTCTTAAACCAGCAGCCACCGCTCTGCTGGGTGTGCAGTGTGTCCTCCCCAGGGCCTGGTGTAACCTTGTTTGGGGAATCAAGTGGAATATGACTCCCAGAAGCACACATTATGTGTTTCTTGTACTGAGACAGCTGGTGGAAAATGTGTGTGAGGCTTGCCATACACGTTTCAGTCAGGAGAAGGCCAGGAGAGGGCATATCCAGCTGGCCCACATCCGTGGGGATTCCTGCTCCATCCACCTGAGCTTTGCAAACCCTGGTGAGATATATCTGGTAGAGCCTTGAAGAGCTCAGAATGGCTTTCTATCCACAAGTCCTACTGAACAATACATACATAACTTGGGACAGTGATCTGATCTTTGGGTATGACCCAGCTCCTTGTGTCTGGAGGCGGGCTGTGGTTTGGGATGGCCGCAGTGATTAGGAGACCTCCTGGAGGAGCATGAAGGAGCTTAGGTGGTCATTGCTATTACTTTGGCTGGCTGCAGTGCTCCATGCATGCATTCAAAGATCCCAGATACAAGAAAATAAAAGCCTTTGCTTTGGTTCCCCCTTTTTGGTGTTTTTTTGTGTTTTGTTTTTTTTTTTTTTTTTTTTTTTTAAATCCTGCATCTGCTATGATGCACAATCTCCTGCCTGCCTCTACGAATGAGACAGCAGTGGAGCAAATATTTTAAGCTGATAAAAACCAGGAAAAAACAGTGGATTTAGTGGAATTTGAAGACAGTTCATACTGCTGAGCAGCACAGTGTGCTGTGCTGGAATAAAGTGCTGCAAGATGGTGCCCTTGGTAGGATTTGCTAAGTCATAGGGGATATTTGAAGCTGTTTAAGAGAGACTTGCTTTGATTATGCTTATAAAAACCACTTTATTTTGCTGACGACAGCAGAGCCCTTATCTTCCTACCTTGGGAACAGAAATCTTTAGGATCTGAGTGCTGCAGATCCTGCTCAGACCAATATTCGGTTTCGTTCTTAATTTATGATGGTTTTGGCTTACTGTGAGGAGGTTAAATGGATTGTGGCTCTTTGGGTGGTGACAGGAGATGTCTGGGCATAGTGACTCCAGCCCTGATGCAAACAGATCTCAGTGTTCAAGTCTTGTTTTGTGGCTGCTGAGGGGGTGTGATGGACCAGGGCTTGCACTGTCCTTTTGCAGACTTGGGTGAATTCTGGAGGAGTGCTTGGGTAAGAAATCAGTGAGTGTCGAGAAGTTAAATGATGCTTGTGCATTTAGAATAGCCAGAGGTGTCGATTATTCAGCACTCAGTTTTTAGGTACAACAGCACCATGTGCCCTCTTCCTTGGAGCTTTTCCATGCCAACAGTGCTATCTTGTGCTGTAGCTGAGTCCTGCAGCACTGACAACTGTCTTGGCACTGTCCTGCTTCCCATCCCTCCCTCTTCCCCACTCTGATTACATTTCAGTTTCTTCCATGTAAAAACTTGTAGTGGTTTCATGTTTGCCAATTTCTCTTTCCCAAAATTAGTGTAGTGGTCTGAGTGCCCATTGCCCATTAGAATTTTTTACTCCTTTTCTGCTGTGAGATAGGATTAGGAGAAAAGCAAAGCAGGCTCAAAACCTAAAAGCTATAAAGACAGGTTTATTAACAAAACTACAAGAAAGAAAAAACTACACATTTTAACATATGTATTCCCAGAGGCATGTCAACTTTCTACTGGTTTAACTACGTATCAATATTCAACCTTAGTTACTGATTGGGTTTTGCTATAACCTCCTAGAAAAGTCACTTCCAGGCAAAACCACCACAGAACTGTAAATTATTACAGTAAACCTATTACTCTCTGGGGTGATGTTTGTCTGCTGCCCATTTTAATGACTGGAACTGTGCAAAAGCCTGGAAGATAGAATCATTTGAATTAAGGTACTAAGTCATGTTGGAGGCTTTTACTTTCTACTAAATGTAAGAGCAAATATTGCGAGCCTGAAGAAACACAAGGGAAATATTTACTGCGTCCTTTATGCATGGAATAACTTAGGGAAGGATGCAGACTGGCCAGCCCTGCTGTACCTCACCTGAGTGAAGTGCAGTGCAGCTCTCTGGTGCCTCAGTGAAAGATGGATACTGGCACAGCACAGCTGGATGCAGCTGTGACCTTGTGTCTTGTCCCAGCAAGGCTGTGCAGTGAGGGACAGTGCAGCAGGAGGCAAGGACAGAAAGGACTCCCAAGAAAACCTGGGTTTTCTGAAGTCACCATGAAGGTAAAGCATTTTAAAAACTCAAATTTTAAACCAATTCAACCCACCACTACACATAACTTAGATATGATCCAAACCAGAATCTACTCTGTGAATTTGGTTTTTTGTGCTTTTCTAAGGAAAGAAAGAACTTTGTTGTTTTTTTGGTTTTTTTTTAACTAGTCTCNCGAATTTGGGTTTTTGTGCATTTCTAAGGGAAGAGAGAACTTTGATTTTTTTTTTTTTTTTTTTTAAACTAGTCTCCTTTTAAAAGCTTGTGTTTCTTGTGTTTGGGAAGAATCAGTAGCCCAATTTCCTTCCAATACTCTAAGATCTCACCACAAACTCTCTGTGTGAGCACACATATGGATATACACACACATAAATATTTACATTTAAGCCAGATGTTAAAATACTTGAAGCTGATTTACAGGATGTCTTCAGAGTATTGAAAAAAAACATGGGAATATTCTTGATTTCCCATAATGACATGGTTCTTGTTCAGCCTTCTCTGGGGGTAGGGATGGAGGGTGGGGGAAGCAGCTGGGTGCGAGATAGCAGCAGCTTTTCAGTACATGCTACCCAAAATAAATTAGGATTTTCTTTACATGGAGACACACTGCCTAAAAAAGAAATAAACCCATGCATTTTGTTTCTCCTCAAGTTCTCTGCCTGAAAATAATTTGACTAAACCTTTGAGGTGTAGATGTGGTATTTCTTTCCAATCTCCTCTTGTGCTTTTTCTTCTCGCTTGAGGGCTCATTGAAATGGAGAACAGAAATCTGGCCTTTGTTTCAGTTATTTCTGGTCCAGCCACCAAAATGCCTTTGTGTTTGGGCCTGAAGCCAGTCTGGCTAATGCCATCTTAGGGGAAGAGCCTTCCTCTTATGGGAATACCAAGCCTGGGGGTCCTCTGGTTCCACAGAAAATGTCTGTGCTCAAACAGAAACAAGCAGAGCTTTTAAGTGAATCAAAAATCCTTGCCTCCCTCTGGTGTGTTTGCCTACTGCCTCCTGCAGTCTGCAGTTAGCTGTACTTTCGTGGCTCCCTGGCAGTGCCTCCCCTGGTTGCATTTCTTTGTATGTTTTCCATGAGCACAAATGCATCTGTGTTCATCTCCCATTTTGCAGGTGATTTCACATTCTCTCCCAGCCTTTATCTGCCTCCTTTTTCTCAGCTTTGTCCCAGAGTGAAAGTCAAATTTGGTAAAGATTAGAAACAAGAATGTATAAGAGCGATTGACCCAAGTTTTCAAGGCTTGAAGATGACTATGAAGGGAAATAAAGTGCACTTGCAGCCTTCTTTAATTCTGTTGGACTTTTTTTAATACCATGCCAGATCCAGCCCATCCTGTTTCTGTTACTGTAGTAGGACAGGCAGGGCAAGAGGGTCTCTTGCATTTTTTGCTTTAGTAAAACTTGAAGATGTCTGGTCAAAGCCCATTCCCTTAGATAGGCAGCATATTAAATCAGCTCTTGAAGGCCTGCCTACACACTGCTCCATCCCTGAAGAAAGTGGACTTGGAGGGCTGGGAGGGAGGGAGTGTTCACTTTGTTTTCATTTTGTCTTTCACTTTTGAGGGCTCCTTTTGTTTGTCCTTTTTTTTTTTTTCATTTCCCTCAGCAGCACTGTCATGACAGAAGTGTAACCTTTTAGAAAGACTGTCTCTCTTCTCCTGCCCTTTAATTAGCAGGTGAGAGCTACTGAACATCATCCCATCAATATTTCTGCAAAATCAGGATATTTCTGGTGTGTATATAGAGTAAACAAATGGAAGGAAAACCCAGGATTTAATAGCAGTCACACAGTATTCATAGAAGTCTCTCAGCTCCTTCTGAGGCTTCAGAATTAATTTTGAGGCAGGGAACTAATTTTTTAATTACCTTTAAGTAAAGTGCTGCTGAGGAGTAAAAAGCTGCTTTGCTCTTTAGTGAGATGCTGAGTCAGCATGGCATAAATGGAGTCCACCAGCCTTTTGTGACGTCTTGTAATGCCTTTTTCTCCCTCATTGTTTGAAAATGAAGGGATACAGGAGTTTTGAGGTTTGTTTTTGAGTCATCTGGCTTCCTGCTGTGAGATTTTGTGGGAACGCTTTCACTGTTCTTTAGTTACCCATAAATGATTGTGCCTAGAATGTATCCTGGGAGAACACGTGCTTCTCTCTTTGCTTAATGCTTAATTATCTTTCTTTGTGCTGCCTTCCCACAGCATCTACCTCTGTCAGATTTTGGTCTGTGAGCCTGTGACTGAGGTTCCATAGTTCGAGAATAATGGAAAAAACCCCCAAGAAATAAGAATTCTAAATCTTTCAATACAACTACTTTTATGCTATTTGGAAAATGCTTAGGGGCCTGCTCAATAAAGCCTGGGGAGAAGAATTGCCTGACTTGCAGTTAATTTTAACTGAGGTGTGATTGCCCTTGAAGGTCAGAGAGAGTTTTCCCTGAATTAAGCGTCTGAGAAATGGTTCTTAGATTTGTGCAAGATTTTGAGCATCTTTCAGGTTTGGGGTTAGTTTTGGGAGGGTTTCCCCTCTGAGTTTGCTTTGCCTGGACCCTTGGCAGCTTCCCAGCATTGTTCTCTGACCTGCTGGGAAGGACTGGAGAAACAGTGCTCCCAAATTCAACAGAGGTTGGGAATTTTGTGAAGGTTAAAGCTCTCACAGGTTGGTATTGTCCACCATCACAGATTCAACAAGCTCCCCAGTATGCCTCAATACCCAGCTTCTTCCTCCTCTTCAGTTATCACCTAATTTTTTACTGTTATAATTTTGTAGAATTTTCCAGAGCTTTCTTTCATATGTAGCAAAATCTTCTGGTTGGGTTGTGCCACTAGATCTAAAATCCTAAATCGTGTTGTTGTTCTTCAGTTATTTGTGATATCGAATCTCTGTAGTGTTTCCTCTGTTTTCATGGAAGCTTGAAAACTCTGCAACTGTATCATCTTTTGCTGAAGCAGCAGTTTAGCTCAGGTTTTGAATGACTTCTGCTACTCTCACAGGGTTGTCACCTGCTTGCAACAGGGCAGTGGAACTAATGTTTTAAAAGCTCATAGGTTTGTGTTCTTCTTGCCCCATCAGAAAATTGCATTGAGGCTTTTGATGGGTGACTCGGATAAAACACAGCAAAGGTGATGCACTGCCACTGACTTTGCAAACCACTGCTTCCAGTTAAAATGTGGAGAGGCCCTTTTGCCTTGGCTGATTGGTTGTGCCCCTTTGCCAGCAGTTAGTCTTGCATGTGTCTGTTTGGCAGAACAGAGCCAGTGGAGGTAAAATCAAAAAGCTCTGGTTAACCTGTGGATAGGAGCTGCTTCAGAGAGGGTGGCTGTTCTAGTTCTGCTGTGGCTGCTCCTCTTCTGGCCAGGCAGGAGGGATCCCCAGGCTGGTGACTTTAGCCCTCCTGCTTGCACCCACTAAGGGATCTCTTTGCACAGGGTGACAGTGTCCAAGCAGAAGCTTAGACTGGTTTAGATAAATCCATTTAACTGTTTTGGCAGAGCTGGAGGGTTTCTGTGAGCTTGGACAATGTGTTAGTCTGCAAAATGTTCACTGTTACATTCCTCTCCAAATGGTATTGTTTTTCTGTCAGTTCTTTTCCTCTGTTTTGCCTGGTGAAAGGCTGATACTTGAGGCTGAGTGTCTTTTTTGTCCATGTGCCTTCGTACAGGCTCACAAAGCTCACAGAGTGCCCTGTTAGTTGCAGGAGGCCTGTGTTCTCCCAGGAGGTCATAACTCTTCCTTTGCTGGAAACAAACTCATCCATCCTTTCATGTGTGAGAATTTCAGTGGTCTTGGAAATTTTGGTGGGAATGACAACATGACAGTGAAAGTCTCTGAGGCCAACCCGGCATATGAAAATGGAGAAGCAAAAGACATCACCACCCAGACTGGAAAGGGTTTTATTTTAAAAAGCTTGAAGTTGTGTAGAACTTCAGCCAAGCTGGCAGCCTGTTGAGTGGTCCAAAATAACTTGTTGCTTTATCAAGTGAAGAAGAATGGGGAAGAAGTCTTAGGTTGTTCTTTATATTGATGAATTGGGGTTCCTTTTATTACTTTCTTTCTTTGGTAAGGTTATTTATCTTTAATTCATCTAATACCAGTCTTGCCCTCAAGATGATCCTGAGGCATTCATATTTGTGTGCCTACAGCCGTGGCAGCTTGATGCCAGTGAGGATCTGAGAGCCTCCTTCAGTCCTCCAGTAAATGCCCAGTGCCAACTGGCACAATCCAAGAATTAGTGGACTTGTGTATTAGGCTTTTCTCTGATTAAACCACCAGCCACTCTGCAGGAGCAGCTTCCAAATCACACTGCCCTCTGCAACAAGCAGGGATTTCTTCCTTGATTCCTTTGCAGCTCGTGAGCCAAACCAACATCACACCTGCCTGCCATTCATCTGCCAGCGCTGCTGGTGCCACACCAGCTGTGCAACAGCAGTTGCTTTCTGTCTGGGGTGAGGACAGATGGCTACTACAGAGACTGAGAAAGCAATTGGATCAAAAACATAATTTGCTCTTTAAGCACACTGAGGTGCAAGTAGATCTCCTTCCCCCCACCAAAAGAACTGGAGGGGAGAGGGGGGGTTGGATAAAATAAGATGATGGGAGGGAAATAAAGGGAGGAAAGAACTGAGCTGCATCCTCACCATCTGTCTGCTTGGAGTGGTGCAGCTGCTCTGCCATTGACAGGTTGCTGTCACTCCACTCAGTGCAGACAGCCAAATGACTTGCATTGTGAACACAAATAGCTGAAGATTAATACAACTAAATAGCCTGGTCACAAAATCTACCCCGAGGCGAAGCCTCTAGCTGCTTAAAAACTTTAAGAATCCTCTCCATCTTGATTCACACTTCAGAGACTTCCAGAATTTGGGAGCCAAACATTTCAGCACACGTGCTTTTCCTGGATCAAATCCTGTGTCTTTGCAGCACAGTCAGTTTTGGAACATTGATAGGTTATCTAGAAACAAAGGGGGATGGCCAGTTGGAGTTACAGTGGTACTGCTGCTGTGCTTAAAATTAGTTAAGGATGTGTTTAAATGCTTCATTAGCTCAGGGTCTGTCTGCTACCCAGGGCTGCACAGTTTCTGACAGTCCCAGCTCCAGGGATATGTGGAAGATGCTCTCCTTTTAATTGTGAAGAAAATGCTCTTTGCGTTGAGTGCTGTGGAAAACAGGCAGGCATGAACTGCAAGGTAACAGACACAAAACTAAACAAAAATTCCAAAGGTATAGTGTGTTCCTGTGAATGACTGTAAATACCTTTGTTGAAATGTCAGCTGGGCACTCAAGAGGTGTCTGAGGGATTCACCCAGGGCAAGGAATGTGGGGTTTACTTCTCCTCTCCCAGAGCCACAGGCTTTTTGAAGTGGTCTCATTACAACCTGCGTCCTGATCCAATACTGTTGACATCCATAGAAGAATACTTTGTGTACCCAACCTAAAAAAAACCACCAAACCCAGCACAACACAATTTTGGATATCCTCTCATGGTGCTATTAATGATGATAAAGATTTTCCAGAGATGAGTCACTGGCAAGTGTCCCTTCCTGAGCCTGAAGGACCACTCAGGCAGTTGTTAATCCCTGAGAATAGCTCTGCAACTGAGTCATTACAGAAAATCTGAATATGATTTAGGGGCTCAAGGTGTCTCATAACTGTTCAGAGAGGTCATGATGGGATGGCAGTCTTTACATCCCATATATTTGCAGTGTAGGATAAATTAGTGATGGTAGGAGCACAAAAAGATAGCTAAATTGAATCCAAGTGCTTTTTGTGATAGCCGTGTAATTACTGCTACTTCTCTTCAGCTCTTCTTTTTTGTTAGTTTATTTTCCACAAAACCATGCCCTACATACTGCCCTCCAGCACACCAAGTCCTGACTTTGGTGCATGTCTTATCCAGAGCCATGAACTTGCCAACCTCTGTACAAATCCAAGCCCTCTACCACCCCAGACTTTGTGAACTAGGAAATGAGAGACCTCTCCTGTCTCCTCTCACAGTAATTTGTTCTCTGATGTCCAGGCATATCATCCTCACTGGAGAGGAGGCAAAAGCTGCTTTTATATCCTTTTCTCCTGTTATTCTCAAGGGGTTCAGGCAGTAGTGTGTGCTCTGAGAAGGGCAGCAGATGCAGGCTGTGTTCTCATATTTCTGGGTTTCCTGGGGAAGCTTTTGACTAAGCAGCTGCCATCTCATGCAGAGTCAGACTCCGAGTCTCAGAATGGGGTAGAAATGTCAGAGGAAATATAAGAAGTTGCTGCCCCCAGCTATTTGCTGCCTTTCTTCAAAATCTGCAAGGGCTGCTGGAGCAGAAAGTATCCTGCTATTGCATCTGGCAGCTTCAGCGAAGCTTCACCTCCCCTGGCAGCAGAGCTGATACCACTGCATTTACACAGCAACAGTAAAACACAGCCCCTCCACCATCCTTGCTTTGGTAGGGCAGGAGGAGGGGCAGAAGGGATAGTAGTGGCATCATTTCTTAAATTTCTCTTTGCTGACTTGAAAGCCATCACTAATGAGCTTAGGATGAACTGCCTACTTAATATTCTTATTTATTTTTTTTCCAGTTTCTCTCTCATACTATTAAATGCGAGTGACAATTACTTCTGCTTTCAGGATTCATGATGGTAGAGTACTGTCCATGTAAGGACTGAACTCTTTTTATTTTTCCTTTCCTTTTTTTTAAGTTTCCCTGTAGTCATAGTGGCCCTGGAAATTGAGAATTACAATTTTCCATTCCTTTTGCTAAATCCCTGCCATCCACTCAGAGTTTTTGTTTGCCACTGAGGCCTTGTGAGGATCTCTTGTAAAAACTCCACTGCAAATTCTGCATGTGCCTCTATTGGGTGCCATTGCTGGCATCATCAAGCTCTGTGATGGAAATAAGTAAGCCCAGCTCTGCTCTGAAAATAGAGCCATGTGAGAGGTGAATCCCTGAAAGGTGGTGTGCCAGAAGCCTGGTGGTTGGAGTAGAGATGTTCATGATAACCTTGGTGATCCTTAGAGCATGTTCAGCAAAGTCTACAGAAGTGTGAAGACACAGATAAAGTTGTCAAGGGGGTTTGTGGGTTGTGACTTAGTAATTCCTTTTTGCCATGCAGACTGTAAATTCCTGCTGCACTGGAAGTCACTCTTGGCTCTGCTCTGCTGTCAGATGCCTCTCTCCCCCTCTCCTGCTCCTTCCAAAGCTTGTTCACTGCTGGCCATGCCAGGAGCAGTGCCTTGGATGAGAAGGGTGAGATTTGTTTCTCTGAACTGTCTGTGAGTCCAAGTTGCCCAGGATCCATCACTGTTAATTTCCTTAGTTGCTATTGTTCTTAATAGGAAGCTGCTATTCCTGAAGATGTTTTCCACATGGGGACTGACACCTCAGCAGACAGGCTGGCCTCACTGGGTGAAGATGATTCTGGCCAGGACCTCCCCACTGTTCAGGAATTGCTTATAAATAGGAGGACAAATTGACACGTTCCCATTTTCTTTTCCCACCTCCCACAGCTCTTGGGAATGAGGAAGGAAGCCAATAAGAAATGTTGATGTTGGCATTTGGAGTTTTAGTCAAAAAGGAAGATGAAGTGGAATGCTTTTTTATTTTATTTTTTTTAATGGTGGTGGTGGGCAGAGAAGTGTTGCTGCAGAGGTAGTGCTAGGCTGCTGCAGAAAATATCCTGCCTGCATTTGTTCAGTTTTCATATTCAGGGGGAAAACAGTTTTTGTCTTTGAGATTCCTAAAGTGACTGAGCCAGCAAAGGAGACCCAGCGGGTTCTCAAGTGAAATTCTTACAAAATGACCTCGTTTACACTCACTGCATCCTCTAGCAGTAAAAGCCTTTAAATTCTATTTCAAAAATTCATGAGTTCAACTGCTTTAATGGCAGCAAAGGAGAGACTTTTCTGTTTTGTCCTGAAAGAGCTCATGAAGAGTTCAAAGGGAACTTTTAGTGTCTAGTTATGCTGCGCCGACTCACCCAAGAGCTCTTCTCCTTGAGTTAACCTGAAGCTTTAATGTTTTATTGAAATCACTGTGGGATGTT
This sequence comes from Hippolais icterina, assembly GCA_013400075.1. Classification (NCBI taxonomy): domain Eukaryota; kingdom Metazoa; phylum Chordata; class Aves; order Passeriformes; family Sylviidae; genus Hippolais; species Hippolais icterina. The sequence continues at coordinate 80,419 of VWYN01026796.1, forward strand.
GACTTTAATGTGAGACTTGTAAATGGGCAGCCTGTAAACCAAGGCACTAATACATCAAAGGTGAATTTAACTTCAAATTATGCACACTATAAATAGGAATTTCTAGTTTTTCCCTGCTGAAATTGCTCAATATTTTTCTATGATTTTCACTAAGGCAGAGCTAAGGCAGTACAGAAAGATGTAAAAATCTCAGTCTGTACAGACATTTATTAATTTGAGGAACATTGCCATCATGATGATTTTTTTATCTGTTTTGTTAAATTGTAGTTCACCCCTTGAAAAATGTGTTACTCTTCTACCTCTGGGATTAAATTCACAGCCTGCTTGCAGTGTGAAAATGCTGGCAGTGATGCAGTTGCATTTGGGAGCTTTGCTTGTGAGGTGTTTTCACTTAGCTGAATATGAATTAAACTTGGGGTGCTGTGAAATGCAGTTCACTTGGTGCTCTCTGCAAAGTGGAGCATCACCACTCTCACCCACGTAAGCAGCTGGCAGGGATCTGTGCATCATTGTTCCTGCAATCAATTAGTCCTTAATGTTTAAGAGTCAGTCTATGGGAAATGAAGAATGAGAGAGATTCTAAATGTGAATTTCCAGAGCTGAGAGTGTGAAGAGAGCTTTTAAGCAGGAACCTTGAGTATTGAAAAAGTCATAATCTGAGATAAGATGGGGGATATATTGATGCTTTTAGACCATGTTAATCCTGTAATCAGCCCCTTAAATTTTCATTTTTGTATTTAGTACATTCTAGCTTTCTTTGTCTCCAGAGTTAAATTTATAGAGCTTTCTATAACTTTTTCATTTGGCTTCTTTTAAGAGTAGCACAAAGGATTTTCAGGAGAATTATTTCCTTTAGGTTTCGATCTTCATTCGTTTATGTCCTCAGAGATATAAAAGCAGATTAAGTGTCACTAATGCAACAGAAAAGAAAGTCAGAGTACATGCAACAGAAACAGGCTGTCAGCAAAAAAAAATCTGCTATGAAATGTCAGCCTAATTATTTGTCTGAGGTACCACGTTGCCCCAGGGAAAGTCAACAGGGGCTTTTCTATCTTCTCTAGCTGGATCTCATCAGAATCCATCCTTTAGTTGTAATTTGAATTTATAGGAGGAACTTTAATTCCATTAAAGTAAAGCGTTGTTTTGAAGGAGAAAGGTCGGGGATGTAAAGCGAAAAGACATATTGTTGTCTTCTTATTGCTGGTAAAAAAAGAGAAGAAAAATTCTTTCACAGGTTTGAAAGAAGAGTGAACCATGGTGCTTGGGAAGCCAAGCATAGGCTGAACCATGTGGGTCTTTTTGTTGGTACCAGTTGTAGGCTGACTAGTTAAATGGTAGGGGAACACCCAAGGCCATTGAAATAAAGCTCAGCTAGCCCAAAGGAAAATCTACATGCATGTAACTTGAAGAATAAAGCCAAGAGTATGGATGGTGCATTTTATATTGATGATTTTACATTTATATTCACTTCACTCTTGCCATGTGCTTTTTTCCACACTTGTGGTTGATTGAGCTGAGCTGGCAAAATTTTCTAAGTAGTGACCAAGCCAGCCATCAATACACTGCCCTGCCATTGCAGCCCCAAATTAAAATTTTGCAGTAGGAAAAGGTCCATAATAGACCCACAGTGGGTTTTAACACAACAGACCCTAATCACATCCCTCTGCCAGGCTGATAAGAGTTTAATTGCAATCACCACTTGCAGCCAGAGCACACTTCCCGGCCACCAGGGGCCAGGGCTTGGCCAGAGCCCAGGCCTTGGCTGGGAGGGTTTCCTGTAAAATATGGTACAAGCAAATATATGTTAATGTGAATTGGGAAAATTTCTTAAAATGCTACATTTCTTGCAGAAAGATTATGTGAAAGGTAGGCATAAGCATCTCAGTCATTTATTTTCAGCTAAATAATACTGATGGTGTCAATCACATATTGCCCAGGGTCCAGCTTGTAAATCAGCAAAGGAGATTTCTCAGGCCTCAGCACATCAGTGGGATTTCTAATTCAATTAGAGCAGTTTTTCATATACCCATGCAATATCCAGCTGTGTCTACAGGAATTGTTGTTGCTGTGGTGTGACTGTGTTTGTATACCTTGTGTTTTTGCACCCCATCCCTCTTGTTGGTTTTGTTCACTTGTTATCTCCCACGTGCTGCTGAGAGGTTGCTTTCCCTACCTTGGCCCAGGTGCTCAGGGCACCAGTTCAAAGCTCGCCAAGCTGAGAGTGATTTCTCCAGTTCTGCAGCTCTCCTCTGAGCTGCTTGTGTTTGTGCTCCTGAATGCATGGCAGGCAAAATACACTGACTTTGCCCAACGCTCTGACTTAAGCTAACACCTCCTAAGTCTGCCTAAAATAAGTGGTAACAGGATGAAGCTGATACCCGTGGAGCAGACAAAGGGGGGAGTATAATGGGATTATTTTGTTCTCTCAAGCACAGGAAAGATTAACTTTAAAATACATATTTTTAAACACATGCAGTCACATCCTTGCAAAGTGAGTATGAAATGCCAAAAAACAAAAGCAAGAGTGGTTTATACCCAGGATGAACTAAGCCAAAAGGACGCCAGTGTATTTTTAGTTAAATTTAGCAGTATGTTAGGGTTGGTACTAATGACTGTGCAAAGTGCAAAGACATGAAGAACTGTACTCAGAATGTGGATGCATGTGAATACACTGTATATCTGTGTGTATGATATATGTATGTATTTTATATATATATACACATATATATGTATGTATGTGTTTATATACACATATATATATATATATATACACACACATATATTATTTACCTAATAGTGTTCTATATTTATTGACCAGTTATTTGCAGAAATAATATTTAAATTATGAAAGTGTTTATGCTGGGGTTAGAAGTCTCATAATTCTTAATTCTGTGCTTCACCTGTTTATTGACTCTGAGGTTGCTGACTGTGTTAATAGTCGCCTCAAAGGGGCACTTTAAGACCAGCCCAGGGCAGGCAGTGATACTGTACCCATCATTTGAAACTCTAAAGAAAGAATTCCCAGTATTTCTAAGTGATGCATATAAGACTTTCTTGAGCCTTCCAGAATATCTGCTCTCCAAAGCTGATCACAGCAGATCATGCAGCATATTTCAAACCTTTTTCTGTCACCTCCTTAATGTTGGGACACAGAACTGCTTGCACTGTCTGTGCCCATGGAAGCTCTCTTGCTTTCTTTAGAGATTAAGTGTAGCTTTTAATGTTAGTGCCAATGAATTTCTCCCCATGAACAAAATAGAAAAGGGAAAAGTGCAAGTAGAATTATTTGAGTCAGCAGTTAGGTAGAACAGCACTGATTATTGTACTTGTTTTACTTCTCTGTGTGTCATTATGGGTTTATTTGTGCACTCTTGAAACATATTGTAGAATAGCAGTATTTACAATACTGATCTTTTGTTCATCTTTTGTTGCAGAGGTGACTTTTTTGCAAGGGCCTGACTTTTTTCAACCAGTTTGTATTGCCTGTCAAGAATTTTCATGTTGACTCTTGGAAACCTGCTGCAGTCTTCCCTGTTTACTATTCAGTCCTGTTTTCTTCTTCCTTTAGCAGGTAAGCACACGTTTCTGCAATACTAATTCCAACTGGAAAACATTTCCAAATTCAGACCTGGAGAGTTCGCTTTGTTGGACTCAGTAGGGTTAACATCTCTCCTCCAAAATTTCTGCCACAGGAAAATACCTGAAAAATAATAATGCAGTACTTTGGAGTCTTTAGCATCAGTGCATGTCTGCATCCATCTAGCTTTAATGCAGCTGAAAAAAATGCTGTGCGTGAACTTTCAGCTGGGAATCTATTTACAGCTGAATCAGGATTGTGAGCGAGCAGTATAGAAAATTGCTCAAATTGTTGCTGTCTGAGAGGAGCCTCTAAATAACTTGGTGTCCTTGAGGAAAAAAGCCCTGAAGAGGAGAGCCAGAGTGGGTGATGGAGAAGCTGGGGTGTCACCCACCAAGCTGAACGAGAGCATTCAGCTACTGCTCACCAAGATCACAGTCAGTGTTGCAGAAACAGATTTAGCTGCCCTGGCTGGCTGTGCACTAAAGATTCTCAAATGACCCATATATAATCAATATAAATATATATGGGTGTGGTAAGAAGGGACACTGAGCAGCCGAGCTGTAGGAATATCTTACACAGCTGCAGCTGTTCTGCAGGGGGGCCTGGCCAAACCATTAATATTCATTGTTAGAGTCAGATTTGTGTTGGAGATTCAAGGTTTTTAGGAAGAAAAACGTTTTTAATGATTTCTTGAAATCAGTTTTGTCAAATGCTAGTCATCAAAAGAGAGTGTGTATGGCGGTGTGCAAGTGCATTTATGTGGAAGGAAAGTAAATGTGCTTATTCTGTCTTTGATGTTGTTCTGTTTTCCTTTTAACATTGTCATCACATGTAGGAACTCTTGTTTTTTTCAAAACAACTTAGAAATTTTCCAGGAAAACAATTGTCAGTTTCCTCCTGCAAAAGGATTTTCTTTCTGAATGTATAGAGATTTGTTTACTTTATCACTAAACTGCAGAATCTAACCTCTGCCACGGCTTCAGCTTTTTTCCTGTGTTTTTAAAGGAGTGAGGTCTTTTCTAAAGGATTGGCTCTTGAAAACTTTTATTTTGATTTTTTGGTAGTAATGCATGCTTTCTTCCCAGTCTGTATGGAGTGGGAGTGGTGGGAATTCCTGTTCTATGCTACTTAATTGCAGTGGTAGCTGGATTTTCCTACAGTGTTTTTTGGTCTCATCCCAGGCTGCAGGAGTAAATGGTCCCCTCTAAGCTGCAGTTTGCCAGAACCTTGCATGGCTGTAATCATAGTCACAGTGTTAGGTTGGAAGGGACCTTGAGGATCATCTTGTTCCAATCCCTCTGCCATGAGCAGGGACACCTTCCACTAGGGCAGGTTGCTCCAAGCTGTGTCCAGCCTGGCCTGGAACACTTCCAGGGATGTGAAACCTGTGTCACAGGTTTCAGACCTACAGCAGAATTTATCTTGTTCTGTAAACTGGGCACAGATGTTTCAAACCGAGAGAAAAATGAGCCCACTTGTTTTCACTTGTGCTGCACTTTTTGTCCCTTAGGATTTCGAGGGTGCAGTTAGGTGCTGCACCTGGATTCCCTGACACGTGAGCTAAGGATGTCAGTAGCAGAGAGAGGATATTGTAAAAAGGGAGCTTGATAGTCCCAGGTCATGAGGAGTATGGGCATCGCTTTTCTCTTCATAAGTGATTCATCTGAAAAAGGTGAGGGGAGAATTACTCAGGCAGGAAATCCCTGCTACCTCTGCCTGCATTATTTCAAGCACACCCAGAAAGTTTCTGCTCCTGAACTTTACAACCCTTCCTAAAACAAATGCCCACATCTGCTCTTAGCTAAATTAATAGTCTACCAACTAATCTGCTACCAAACATGAGTTCTGTCAGCTGCAGCTCCAAATGCAGCTGCTAGGAAGTTTCAGCCACTGCCAGCAGAACTAAAAGCTGCTTTCATGCTTCACTGAAGCATTTTAAATGTTCTCTGTGTACAATCCATCTTTGGTTTGTTCATTGTTAAACTTTTTATTCTTGGTATTCTAAATAACTCAGAGTAAACAGAGACACATGTGTGAACCCTCTGCTCTTAGTGCAGCATTTGCAAACCATCCTATTATGAACTGTTTATAGATTGCCATGTAATCTGTAACCTTAGTGTGATGGACAGTGAGATCAGAGTTCCCACCAGGCGAGGAGACATTATTGAACATTATGCCTTGAGCAACTTACCAGCACCCTGACAGAGTGTTTGCTGACTGGAAATGTCAATGTCTTCTGAAAAATCACTGCCTTCCCACTGCAAACCCAGTATTTTATAACCACCTGGGGTTTTCTCTTTGCAAAACTTGGCTGGCAGTATAGTAAACTTTAGGCAATGCTTACAGTTTTATTGTATTCAAATTTTATATTCAAACATATTATTAGAGTTATAAGCATTGCTTGCTCTTCATTGTGGTATGCTATAATTTAAATGTCTTAGGAGTCTGGCTGTACTGTAACAGGGGCCATAAAAACAGGTATTGAAGGCTTCAGACCCCCATTAGTTTATATCTGCAGGCCACAGGCTTTGTAAATGTTTATACATAGGCAGTATATGTCGAGAGGTTTGTACATTACTTTCTGGATGTGTCTTGTGTTATTTCATGGAAATGTCACAGCTTTCAAATCAGCACATGCAGAAGCCTTGGCGTGTCAGGGCAAATCAGAAATGACAAAGTGACACATTTGCTGTCCTCATGAGGAGACAGAAGTCAGTAGGAGAGTGTTGAGATAGTAAAGGTTAGAAGGGTTCACTGAGTCACACAAGATGAGCACTCATTTCAGTAGTAATTAGTATATGGGAAATTCCTGGGAAAGTTGTAACTCTTTGTTTTCTCCCTTTTTTGCCTCCTCCAAATACAAAGAGGAGAACCTGGCAGTAATTTCATTTATTGTTCAATTCTTGTTCACTGCTGGAGGGTGTAACTTGAGATGAAATGTCCCTAAAATTTCATTTGATTCCCTAGCCAGAGGTTCTTAGCCAGTCTTTTTGTTGAGGCTGTCTCATGAAAGCCTTTGTCCTTTTTCTCTCAATCTCTCAATGCCTTTGGTCAGCAGCAGATTCTCCTAGAAACACTATTTTAATATCTCCCAACTTGAAATACCAGCTGAGCTTGTACCAGTGACAGCTCTCAAAGATTTCTTCATCCAGGGTCAGAGCATGTACTTGAGGAAATTAAAAATTCATTAATTGGATGCCAGATTATTTACACTTGTATTATGATCAATCAGGCAAAAAAAACATTCATGTCATCTAATTTTAGATATTTAGAGCTTGGAATCCCATATCCATATCTGAACCACTCACATTATAATCTCTTTTTAACCAGTGGAGAAAACAGGCACATACCCAGCATGACTTTCTTGACCAGGTTGAAATATCCTTTAAAGGATGCAATGCATTGCACTCTGAATGGGCCCAGTTTCCTCCAGCAGTTACAGAATGAGATCTGGATTTTCCTGTAGATTTTCTAGTAGCTAGAGCTGAATGAGCTTAAAGAAATGGAAGGCCAAACCAGAATAACAGAACTTTATCTCAAGAGTGTCTTAAATGCACCTTCCAGTTCTGACCTCCCAGGCCACTGCACTGCTTTAGCTGTGGTCATGAGTGTCTTGTCTTTCTTCATAGCTCTTAAAGAGAATTTAATCAAGAGGAGGAAAGTAATTCAAATGCTGTTTCCAGTTTTCATCCGTTTACTTATTTGCCATCTCATGAATACAGGTAGTAGTAAAGTGTAGATACAAGCATAAATATTCTATCTAGAGATCCACCTGTTAATACTATGTGAAATAATTCTACCATGTAATAGCTTAAGTCTTACTTTTATTACATTGAATTTTTCTATTAGTAAAGAAAGGTAAAAATAGTACCTTTTTATTCCTCTTCCATTTTCTCCAGGAGGACAGGTCATGTCACTGAGGTCTGAATAATCTTCCAAAAGTTAAATGATGAGGATTACCGAAGTAGGGCTTCAAAAAAAAAAAAAAACCAAACAAAAAAAAACCCAACAAAACATCATGATATGGGCTGGAAAATTGATTGGGTTTTTTATAATGTCTTTAGAACTTGTGTTCTGCATTTGAACTGAAATGGGACTTCTAGCTGTTTCAATGTCTGGCATTGATAACTAGATAGCATTTCTTGATAAAGGTGTAAGGAAAGTGTGAAATGCAAGTGAGTCCTGGTTATGTTTTCATTCAACCTCTCAACTAGGTCTTAGAGCATCTAATAGTTTTGGATGCCTTTGGTTTTGACTACAAAAGTTTAGTCCCTCTCATGGGGAAGGACAGTTATATGCTGTTAATAATCCAGCCTTTAAAATTTAGGCTTCTGTACTGTTTATTGGTTTGTGTTTGGGGTTTTTTTTAACACTGCTGGGCACCAACAATAAGTTGGAAAGCCTTTTGCCTTTTTTAAAAGAATACTTGAAAACATTTGAGCAAAGAAGATTTTTTTTTTGTTGAAAGCATTAGATAGAAAACAATACACTATAGTAAAAAAACACTGAAACTTTCTATTTTATTCCAGGAGAATAAGTTTAGATGTGTTTACGTTACAATTGACATGTTAAATTCTTGTACAAAACAAGTTAAAGAAATCCAAATTTAGTCAATGAATCAAATTATCTTTATGCTTGTTGTAATCAAAAGTTCAATTCTGGATACTCTCCTTCCTCAGACAGTTCAGATCTGGATCCCAAACTTTCTCTTGGAACTACTCTCTGTAACAATAAATGATGAATAAAACCAACATAATGACATGCACATATATACATGCACATGTGGAGGATTAGATGAGGGCCAGGATAATTTTAGATTTATTTAATGAAAAAATGCTTTGAGTCCTTTCCCTGTCCTCCTCCCTGACTCCTCCAGTCTGCTCAAATGTTTGTGCTGCATAGACAAACACTGCAGACAGCAAGACGGTTTTATTTATTTTTAGCAAGAAGATAAAAATTTTGGTTTAATTTCTTCCCCCTGTGTTCATCAATCAAATCATTAAACAGATGACCTAAAAATTGATGTAAACAAATGGCATCCAAAGTCCCTTTGTCCATTTTGTAATTGCACACAGCTATGCTTACAGTCCCACAGAAGGTATTTTGCATTTTCTTTTCCTTCCATACACTGGTGATTCACTCCTTAGAAGGGATTCACCCCTTTTAGGAGAGGGAGAATTGACTGGTTTCCTGACCTTTTGTTTCTGCGAGTAGAAATGCATAAACTCACTTGGAAAAAATATGAACCAAGCCAAAACATGACATAGGATAAAATTAATTCCAATTCTGACCATTCTGAGACTGAGAGGGGGAAAAAAGGAAACTTTTTTTTCCCCTTTTCTGTCTTTTGACTGATGCCCCCACAATTTGAAAGCACCAAAATATCACAGCAGGGACTCAAGCTTTAAAAATGCAGCAAAACTGGAAGACTCACAGTGGGGCAACCACTGTTTCAGGTATGTACAAGGAGTGAGGGTGGAGAAACCCTGTGTTCCATATGTGGAGGACACAGCAAAAGTGCCAGGCAAGGAGGTTCTGTTTGTTTGCCAGGGTCACAGGGTGTCCTGTGGGAAGCATCTCACACCCAAGAGGGGTGCTGGCCCCAGATTTTTGTCCTAAAGAGGGGATGGCACTGGGCTGCTCCCTCAAGCTGCCTAGGGGAGAAGGGTAGCAGAGATTCCTGTTGTGTTTGCCCTGCCATCACTGTCCTTTCCATGCCAGCTGGAAAACCCAAAGAGGGGCAGCTTTTATTTAAAATCCCACATGTGACAAACAGCCATTGATTTATAAATCTTTGTGGGAGTTAAGCTGTTTTGCCCTGTGCGGGTCTCATCAAAGAGTTAAAGTGTAGTTAGAAGTAATATCCTAGGGAACACGTGTTCACAGACAGGTGCATGTTTTATTGGGGATTTTTGTGTTTTACCTGGCTGTTTTCTGGGTTTATTGGGGATTTTTGTGTTTTACCTGGCTGTTTTTGGCTGGGATTTTTATGTTTTACCTGGCTGTTTTCTGAGCTCCCTCCCCACTCACCTGAGGCTACTCAGCCCCAGCTCAGCTGTCCTTCCAGGTGGCCTCATCACCTCAGATGTCATTGTGTTCCAGCCTTGCACAGATGGGCCTGAAATGAAATTTTAGAAAAAAGTAGGTTGACACAAATGGTTTTGCCAGATTTTAAGAGTCAGGATGAGCAAAGGCTGCAGTTTTTCCACAGGACCAAGGTTTGTCCATCCTCCTGTGATCCTCCCCTCACTGTGAAGATGTCGCATTGGTGGAGTTTGGCATAAGCTATTTATAGAGACCAAAGTATCTCAAAAGGACTTGAAACAGATTTGAATGTGGAGATTACCACACTTCAGGCTTCACCACTCATTAAAAGTTTTCAGTTTGGTTTTTTTTTTTGATGATACTCCCAAAATGGAGCATGCTCCACAGGAAGCAGTTCACATAAGTGCTGGCTGCAAGTCTGGGACTCCCTGGCCTATAACTGTCTGTATGAAGGAGGTGTGCATTCTAGAAACGTTGCTTTTTGTAGCAGCATCCCAGCAGAACATCGGGAGCCTTGCTCAAGTTAAGTCCTTCAGCTTTTCTGTTTCAGGGTGTGGGAGCTCAGTCCGAGTGGTCTTGAAAACTGCTGGCTCTAGAGCAGCCAGCCTGGAAGACCCTGGATGGCTCAGAGCTTCCAGTGCCATGAAATCTAAAATGTTTGTGGTTCCAGCAGTTTTCTGAAGGGCACCCAAAAAAGAAAAAAAGGGAAAAAAAGCATGCCTTTAGAGAGCTTGAGCTGCTTTGCAATGTAAAGTTACTACAGCCCAAGTTTTGAGAAGAGATAATTTGAAATGATGAAATGGAGCCTGGCAAACACAATAGCAGAACTCACCAGGAGAGAGAGAAAAGGGACACACCATAACACAGATGAAGACACACTGATCTTCCAAATGACACCTCTGTTCTTCCACTGCATCCCCCAGCAGCTTGAGGAGGCTGCTGTTTATGCTGATTTTAGAGAAGGAGGAGTACCTCAATTAAGTATTTATTGTTGCTAACTTGTGGGGAAAAAATGTTTTCTGTAAGGAAATGTAATGGAATGTGCTTTACCTCCTCGATAATGAGGCATTCCTCCTAGGTGATAACTCAGATGCTGGTATCATGTTGTGTCTGATTGAAGGCTGAGACTGGCTAATGAGCTGCAGTGATAGTGAAGAGTTTTTCCAAACCTTGCTGTGGAGTCTAAAAAATTCCATCACTCGGCTCTTTGAGATAAATTATTTCCGTGAGCATCCTGAGAAAACACTCAGAATGTGATACATACTGGAGAGGTCGTAGTACTGGACCTGCTGACCTGGTGAAATGAAGATTTAAAGGTACAAGTGTAAAATAACTTGTGCAGTTAAGGCTTTTTATACTCTGGCTGTTTTCCAGTGCCCAATATCTCAGTCTGCAGGGACTGTCTCAGCGTGGGAAAGTGTGAAGGATGTGTGTGTGAAGGATAACTATTTTCCTCCATTTTAAGTTCCTGTGGAAGTTCCATCAGACTGAGTGCTGCAGAGTCCAAGTGCACAGATAGATGTTGCAATTCTGGATTGTCTTTTAAATCTCTCTGGTGATTTTTCCATTCAGAATGATACCCTTGTGAGGCAAAGGGAGAATGATGAATTTTCTTAAAGAATCCATTTGTACTGAACATCAGGTTTTTGTTGGTTCTTGCAGGACTACAGGATTTGTTACAATGACCTATAGTACCGTGCAAATAACAGCAGTGTAATACCACCAGAGTCAAAGATTCCCCCAGTCTGCAGAGCTTGCTCTGGCAGGTCTGAAGTGACTTCCCTGACTTAGGCACAGTAATCTCAAGGCACAGTTCATGTTTCTAGCCATGCTCAGAGAGAACATTACACAAGTGATACAATGGCTTTGAGAGAAAGGCAGGATATTACTTGTAACTAACAGCTGCCCACCAGTGCAGTTCATTACAAACTCACTGAGTTGCTGAAGTGTGTTCTTTATCTTGGTGACCTTCCAAGACAATCAGAGCCTTCTTGGAAGACCTTGAATCAGAAATGTTTGGGTATAAGAAAAATAGCACTGTGCAGCACACACTTGTGATCTCTCAGGGTTCACAGATTTGGAAGGCACAGTACCATATATAACTGGAGAAGACAGCACTGAGATACTGTAGCTGCTGCATCAAGGTCATGCTGTTCTGGGAGCCAATTAAAATTATGCAAGATAGGCAGTTCAGGAAAGAATTCACATAGAGCTCAGGAAGGCAAAAAATCATGTATTATGAGCTCAGATACTTTGTAAGATTAATTTTCCACTATCTCATAGTCCTGTAATAAGAGCAAAAAGTATTTTAAATGTTTGATTTACTTATTGACCAGAACTCTTGAGACCTTACTTTCTAAATCAAAATTTTGACTTCCATTTAAGAGCAAAGTTTTGAGCTTGTCTTGGAGTATACACTGGCTATGATGGGTTCTTAATTCACTGAGTGGGCAGCAGTAATACCTGAACCAGATACATTTGGCACTCAGAACCCCATCTTCTTTCCTGGTGGCAGGTGGGTGGGAGGTGGTAATGCCAGAGGTCATATAATCCAGAGCATTGGTCCTCACTTCCTCCAGCAGAACCACTGCATTTTTTGGACTACTGCACTGTCTTCAATTCCCAGAACCTTTACAGAGATAACTAGGAGCAAAACTACAAGCCAACAGAATTGATTTATCACGGAAAGCTTGATATTTTGGATGGAAATGTAACAGGCCTATTCCTGTCTTAATTCTCTCCTAGTGCCTTTATCCTGGAGAACAAGACAAAAAAGATTTAGCTGTCTACTGTATTTTAAGAACTGCTTTTATTGCTATGTTGTGTAAAACCAAAAACTGCTGACAAAGGGGGTGGGATTTCATGGATGCTTTCAGCAGGTATTGCTCAATTCATGACCTGTGTTAGATCATGCTGGGGACTGGGGTCTGTATCTGAGCTGTGGGGTCTGTTTGCTGGCTGAAGCACAGAGTGAACCCCCAAAGTTTAAAGGGTAAAGAAGAGCTCACAGTCCAAACAGGCATACTGAAGCCTTGACTCCCTGAGAGCCAGCTGAGGAGTGGTTTGCAAATACTGTGTTAGTACCAAATAACTATTTTCCTTTCCCTTTATGTTTAAAAATCACCTGAGGAAGAATTAGCTAGCCAAGAAAGACAAAAAACAAAGAAAGAGTACAAAAGCAAAGGGTGAAGGAGAAGCAGGAAGGGAGCAAGGTGGGGAGGTTGAAGAGCTCAGTGTACAGGTAATAAATGTCATCCATCAGCAGACTGAAAAGAAACTAGAATTGGATGGTTACTGCAGTCTGGATGGTTCAGGCCTCTCTGCTGAGAAAATCTCCTAGAAAAAATCTCCTAGGCACACTCATGCTGCTCTGCCTCACACTAAAAAACTTCTGACAGGGAAGGTCCAGGAGATGGGCCCTGATCATCTGCAGGTTGCCATGGCATGGATGGCCATGTTTGGTGGAAGCCAGTGTATCTGTGAGGCAGGCAGGGACACTGCAGCAGCTGTGAGTTGCCTGAAGGTCAGGTGTGAAGCTTTGCAGGATGGACTGTTAACTGCAGAAGTGGCAATGGGGCAGAGCATCCCTTTCTAGCCCTAGTCAAAGGGCTCTTCATGGGTGTCACCTTGTGATTGCTTAGGAAGGAGATACTGTCACAGGCATTTCTTTTTCACAGCCTAAAAGACAAATGCCATGTGTGAATCCCACATGGAGCTGAAGGGGCAGAAAGCCCAACTCTGTCCAAAGGGAGGCAGCTGTGGTCATTCAGGCATGGCTGGTCACAGGATGCAGAAGTACAGGAGGTGTTCCAAAAGTTGGGAAGATGTCTAAGGAAGGCCAAGTCCCCTCTTACAAATCAGTGCTTGGCTGTGGCAAGGGCAGAAATAAGATAAAGAACTAGCAAGACCAAGGCTGTCCTAGGACTAACCTCAATAAGCAAAAAGGTGTCCTTGAGAATGCCTTTATCTCCAGAGGTTGCAGGGAACCAGTGGGATGGAGGAGGAAGGGTGTAAATAGACCCTCTTTGGTGTCATACTTTCTTTACTCTCTTTATTCTTTGTTTTCTGATGATAAAGGTGCTTTATGTAGCAGAGGAACTGATGAGTCATAAGGTTTACAACTTCATTTCCTCCTGGCTCTTTATATTTTTTCCTGATGGTTGCATCTCCTTCCTTTCTGCCTCGCCCCTTGTCTGCTGGCATGGCAGGATGTGCTGTGCCTTTAAGAAGGCTGTGCTGTTCTGTCAGAAGGGTAATTCCTGAGCTTTGGCATGTGTCAAGGCATGCCTTAAGTTTTGTGGTGTAGTTTATGGAAAACTGAAATGCATTTTTCCAGGGAGATTTTTAACTCTTTTCTGCCACAGAGACACTTCACCATTCTCTTCTTTGGTTGCAAAGTGTACGCCACTCAGCATCACTATAGGAAGTTCTGCTCTCTTCTCCAAAAGAGGTAGGGAGATAAAATGAAGTAGTGGGCTGCTTTTTTTCTTTTCTAATTATTATTTATTGAGTTGTTTTTTTTTCATGGCAAAGCTCTGAATGGTAAATAAAGCTGAGATGGCAAATTCTTACTGTTTATATCCTCCCACTGGTACTGATACCACTGCAGTGCTCACCTGTCATTGCAGTAGCAGAGTGGTGTAGTCTAAAACTCGTTGACCCCTAGCAGTCACAGCTTTATTATGAATTTCATCTATTGTGAATTTCTTAATGTTTCCCATGGTGAACATTACTTTTTGCTTCTTTTTCATCTCTCATCATGGTCAAAAAGAAACTTGTAAGCAGACAGTACAATTAAACTGTAAAAATAAACATAACATTAGGTAAACAAAATGTAAGGTTCTTTATTTTTCTTTCTTTTTTTTTTTTTTTCAGCAGGTCTCATTCTTTTGAAACCAAGTGTATGCTTGGGGAGGACTGCCTGGATTTTTTTTTTTCTGGTGTTTTCTAGGCATAGCAATACAGTCTTCAAACCACAGGTCCCAGCAGGAGTGTTGCAGACATAACTGACATATCAAGAGGTAGCTGTGGAGTAACCCGTGTGATTTTAAAAGCAGTGTTTGATGTAAGATCCTGGCTCTGTATGTTAACATGGTTTTCTAGTAAAAGCATAAATCCCCTTCAACTTCCAGCTTGTATTTATCTACCTCTATATTGTTTTAGGCCTTGAGACAGAAGCAAGTCCAGGTAAGCAGAAATTCCTCTATGACTCTGGGACTTGCTGTGCAGTCACTCGCAGGATGTGGGCCCCACAGATCAAGGAATTCTTTCTAGTAGAGACAGGCCTGTTTTTACAAGGAGAAATGTTGGAGGGGAAGAGAAGGAGCTAGTAGGGCTGGCAATGCCTTCCTCACTGAGGTGGTTGTGTGGCTCTGATTAAACGACTTAACCTTTGAGCTGCAGGTTTTGTGTGAGCTAAATAGTGGTATTAGTACTGTGTACAGCATGCTGGGTTTAAATGAATTAATCTATCCATGCTTTACAGTCTGAGCCCTGTGATTGTGCTGAGTGCAGTTGTTCTGTTTAAGAAGCTTGTAGTGCTCCTTACTGAGCCTTTAGGAGGTCTCCTCCCAGTGAGTCTGACAGCTCTCATCCCTCTGCATGGCCAGTGGCGAGCAGTCTGTGCTGCTGAGCTGCTCTGGAAGCACTGCTGGATTGGCAGCACTTCACCAGGGGCTGCAGAAGCACAGCTGCAGCACAAGCCCTTCCCAGTAGTTCTGTCTGCTGCACTGCCCTCTGGCCACCTGGGCCCCAGAAATCCCCAGCTGCCCATTCCCTGCAGCATCCACTCATTCCTCTGCTGGAATTGGAAACAGATCAGGATCTCCTCTCTGCCACCTGCTTATGGGGTGGCCTGGGCAAGTCACACCACCTCTGTCTTCTTCACTAGTAATGCTGAAGTGCAGATTTTAATCTTCTCTCTCCATGCCCCAGAACTGCTTAGGTCAAGTTAATGAATGACCTGAAGTCAAGCATGTCTGTGGGCTCACAGCATGGTATAAATGTGAAGTATTGCTCTGTGATTATGGGTGGAGGTAGCCCTTGTTGGAAATTATTTGTTTTATCATAAATCAACATTTGATCAGGTGTAGTCATAGAAAGGAGAAAGGAGTGTAGAGAAAGCCTGTCTGCTGTGACAAATTTTTCAGGAGATTGGAATGCTGGCTCACCTGTGTTTTTGGTGCATGTGTTGACTCTAACACTGGTTACTGAGATTGATGGGTGGCATATAAATAGAATGACTTCTACAGCTGTAGTATTTCACCATACAGATGGAATTAAACAGGTAAAACAATCCAAGGATTTAATCCAGTATAATGATGTCTTGCCAAACCTATCAAATTCACAGAAAGTGAGAAGCAGAAAAGCAACCGAGCTAGGTGGAAAATGAAATTAGAGGGAATTATATTGCCACTTGTTTATCTAACTAGTTGTTTCACTTCACAGGGCAGACCAACATTTTATCTGAGCCCTTAGCAGAAGCTTAGGCCGAGTTGTGTTCCCCTGTTCCCTAGCTGTATTGTCCACAGAGCTGGAGTGCCCACCTTCATCCTATTTGGATAAAGCAGTGTTCTGCTGGAGCTGTGTTTGCTCCCTCATTTGTATGCTGTAGAAGACACCCCTTAGAATATGGATATATAAATATATAGTTGTTTTTGTTTTCCTTTTGCTGCCATATACCTGGTGGATTGTTGTTTGTTTGAAGGATTTAAACATCTGGAAGAGACTGGGGATAGTAATGTCTTTGTCCCTAGGTTAGATGTGGGGCCGCAGGTCCCTTCCAAAGGGAAATGTTACATGCCATCTACTGTTGAGAATTTTGTAGGAAGGGCAATTAATGCAATGCTAATTCAAGCAGCTGGATAAAACCACTATGGCAAAAACTGGCACAAGGTAAAAATAGATTTATTTCTCTAAGTAGTTCTGCAGTTGGTTCCCATGGAGCTAACACCAAATACAAATTTTGGAAGTAAATATTTGTATGCAGTAATCTTATCTGACCTTGGTTGAATAGTGAAAGGAATTGGTTTTTTACTAAAACGTGTCAGTATATGATGCACTTAGGGCAGAGCTCTCTGTGAGAAATTGAGTTTTCCTGTAACGTAAGCTTTGCCATGTTATTTGGACACCAACAAATCTGGTTATTGCCTGAATCTAGACAACAGGCTATCACAGATGAAAAGTGTTTGTAGAAAACAGAAAGAAAGAAAGGAGGAAAAAAAAAAGGAGATAAATTCATCTATTACAGCCCCTTTGCAGTGAGTGGAGGTTACTCTGTGAGGAGCCTTTGTGGCTTTTACCAGACTGTTTGCAGATCAATGCTGTATGAACAGAAGAGCAGTCCTTATGTTCTGGCTCTGTCTGTTGCAAACTATCCCAGAAGATTAGCCAGGCACTCCTGGATTTAAAACAACTGCAAATGAATGACAGCAAACTAACCATGGGGTGGAGCCTTGTAGCAGCATATCCTTCAGCTCCACTGCTGCAGTCAGAGAGAGAAAGATTTTTCCTTTGAAGATAAGACACCTGGAGCTTTTGTAGAAACTTAGTGCAGCTGTTATCGCAATTCAAAAATAAAACAAAACCAGTAAAAGACAGAGACAGGCAAAGCATCTGGCTGTTCTGTGTGCCACCGAAAATTCCTCCAAATGCTAAACCTCAGAACATCACTTCTCATTGTGCAGTTGTGTTGCTTGCCAATCCTTTGTGTGAGGCTTTGAGCCAGAGCAGCCTCTGAGGGTGTGGATGGATGAGTGTGAGTGTTCAGTGTCGTAATGTGGCAGGGCACAGGCGATTATGAAACTTCTCAACAGAGTCTCAGTGCGTCAGTATTGGCTGCTTGGGTTTTCGTTTTTGGGTTGGTTGTTTTTTTTTTTTTTCCCTGTCTGTTGCCCTCCAGTTTCGTTTCCATTTGTGAGTGCCGGAAGAGGGGGGAGAGGTTGGGAAATGCTGCAGGACACCCCCCAGGCTGCTGGAGGAGCCAGGCAGTTCCCGTGACAGGTGGAGCACCGCAGTGCTGAGCGAGATTCCCGGGACATGGTGCCCGGGGCCACAGGGAAGGGAAACCTTCACACTTGGGGCAGCTGTGGTTACAAAGGGCCCCTTCAATGTGCTGCAGCAGCAGCCAGAAGTTTGACTTTATTTTTTGAAAGGACTGGAGAAATTATTAACCACAGTTGATGACGTCAAGAGTTGATCTGATTAAAGGTTTGTTTTCTTGCTGGCAGAGGTGTGCTCCGTAGAGACTGGTTCTCTCTTCTTTTTTTTTTAAGTTTCTTTTTTGAACAGCAAAACGGAGGGAACCGCTCGCGCCACCGCTGCTGCCGCCCCGGCTGCGTGTGTATGTGTGTAAACAGGATGGTGTATCTGTAGCTGCCACACGCAAAACACACATTTGACCATGAGGACTCTTCGCAGGTTGAAGTTCATGAGTTCGCCCAGCCTCAGTGATCTGGGCAAGAGAGAGCAGGCAGCCTTGGATGAGCGGGGGACCCAGCAGCGCCGGGCCTGCTCCAACGCTACCTGGAACAGGTAAGGTCACACAGGCGCTGGCTCCCGGCGGTGTCCCCGTGCTGCTGCCGTGGGATTGATGTGCAGAGTGGCTGCTCCCTGGGCTGCACGGCTCCTGCCTCGGCAGGCTCACAGGCTGCCTTGGTGCATGTACTGGAGCTCCCCCTCAGAGAAGCACAGGAGTGCCTTTTCCCCCCTTAATATTTCTCTGAAGGCTGGTAACAAAGAGACCCTGCCTTCCCTTCAGCCTTTGTGACTTGTTTCACAGGGTCCAGCTAACAAATACATCTTTGTGTCTGTCTAGATATTCTCATTCAAACTTTATTTGGCTTAGGTTATTCTTTTTTTAATTACATGTGCACAACTATTAAAATCCATTTTATTTGCATATCTATGGCTATTGCTGGTGGTTGATACAGTTATGACAAAGTCTGCTAAGTTTACTCATGTTAGTACAAATAGATGTGTGCGTGTGTGTATGTACACATGCAAGCACCTGCACTTTGGACAGGGAAAATAAGCCCTGATTGTTTTCTTTATTGTGTTTATACATTTTAATTCTTTGGCTGTTTTACAAGAAAACGTATGCAAACATTATGCTGTGAATGTATCAATGAGCTCAGTTATTCAGAAAGCATTTTAATATCCATTTTGGTGACTTAATATCCACTTTGGTGAATCTTAAAAGATGAATCTAAGTCCCTAAATTGTTAGGAATTAGATTCTTAGGTCATTTTTGAAAATGAAATGTCACTTCCTGGATCACAGCTTGGAAAGTGTCATCTGTAGTATTTTATAATTGTGTAGTGGTGCAACTGTGGGAAGAAAAATACCAGTGATCTACAGATGCATTTGCTAAAATTCTGAGAAAAATAAAATTTATAAAATATCATATCATCTGTCCTTCTCACCACTCGGTTTGTGATTTCATGTCTGTATTAATAATTAGTTGTGGAATGCCAACAGTGCACTAAACTCTGAAACAGTGCTGATCACAAAAGAGACTGAGTTTCTTCTCAGATGTCATGCTGTTTGTGTGATCCTGAGTTGTACCTGATGTGTGGATGGATGGTGATGGTAGTTCAAGGATAGATTGGGCCATCTTGAGTGGTGCCAGCTGGGACTTTATTTGGCCAGGAGCCATAAGGGAAGCAGCAGAGAGTAAGAGACTCTTGGGTGGGGATCAGGGTGACAGAATAGTGTCCCCAGAACCTTTTTGTGATGGTGTATACAGCTTTTGTTGGCAGGGGTTAGCTTTTCCAGGTCTTGCCTGTGGGGAGCGATCTGCGGAGGCAGATGTGAATGGAGAGGAGGTCAGGCACCCAACTTGCTGGAAGGCAGAGAGTTCCAGGCTTGGGGCTGCTGATATTCAAACTAGAGAATTTTCTTAGCTGAGATGAAGTAAGAATTTGTTACTTTTAATTTGGACAGGACAGGTACAGCTCTGGCCAGAGGTGCTTGCCAGTCAATGAGCTGGACACCTGCACGTTTCATCCAAACAATTACACAACTGTCCCATTGCCTGTTCTTGAACAGGTGGCCGTGAGTCTTCTTGTCACTGCTTTGCATGAACTCAGACCTAACCATGGGCTTTCCACCCCTGGGTTGCCTTTCCCCGATGTCCTTTTTGGTGGCATGCTCCCCTGAAATGCCTGAGAGCACTAGTGGGGTGGCTGTGTGGGTGCAAATCAAGTGGGCATCATGGTGTGCCTGCATTACCAGCTGCCTGGAGCTAGGGCAGGTATTGCAGATGTGAGCCAGTTGCACTGCATGGGCAAAGGGAGGGCCCTTTATTTCTTATTTAATGCAAGGCTTTCTTCTGAGTGAAAGAGAGAGTGAGGATAATTCTTCTTTCAGGCTCAGAAAGACTTGTATCATCTGTTGCTTTTAAGAAACTCAGATATTCTACAGGCTGTAAAACTGGGTCAGGTCTTAAATGAGACTGAATTAGATGGATTAAGAAATTATCCACTATAGCTTCTGCCTATCACCAGTGCATGCCCATCGTGACACGTATAGCAGGGTCTAGTCTTGAGGGAATCTGTTCTTCTCTCCTGGGAAGACTGTAATGTTCGTGGACATCTAAAGTTTGACTCACCAGTTTAACTGGGTTTTTAAAATCTTGGGCTGTGGAATTTCTTTTATTTTTTCTGCTGCAAAATTGAAACAAACCAACACAGGACACTTCACCTACTTTGGTTTACAGGAACATTTTCCCTTCCAAATGAAATTATTGTTTGTGTTGTTTTATTCTGTGTGAGCGTAAGAGCTTGCTGATCAAGGAAGTCAGGATGCACCAGCAGAGCTCTCCCTTCTCACCAAGCCTGGCTGTTTTATATTTAAATGTCTTCTGTTTTCTTGCCTAATGGTAGCAGCTGTGCCACACAGGGTGTGGCATATGCGTATCTGCTTTCCAAAGAAGCTTTGAATCAAGTTTGTGAGAACTGAAGTGGGGAGAGTTGAAGCACAGCACATGTCAGGTTTGGCCCTGCACAAGCTGGTGGATCCCGTGCTGAAAGGCAGATCTTTAGGCACAGCAAGGGTGCTGCCCCTGGCCATGCCAGGGACTGAAAAGCTGAGGTGCTGCTAGCGGGGTTTTCTGCAGGACAGCAGCTCTGTCACTGCGGGTGTTTTCAGAGGAGGGGGTGGGTGCATGGCTGCCCTTCTGCACTTGTTCTTTGTGGCCACCGTGGTGCAGTGATGTCCCCTCCGCCACCTCTGCCCCCTTCACACCAGTCTCAGCTCAGACTGTTCATACCTGAGGATTCCTTCTGCATTTTGACACTAGGGGAGGACAACCTGAAGGAGCCTAATTCAGCTCAGTGGTATAAAGGAAGGTCACCTCCTCCCTGATGCTTTCCCTTCGTGTCTGAATGAAAATGCAGTGAAACTTCTCAGCACTGTTACATCAAAGGGAAACTGGTGCCAAGCTGCTGTCTGCTATTAGGCAAATGAGACTTTATATCTTGTTTTTTTTCAGAGCTTGCTTTCCCATGAACCCCAGATCTGTGCAGCAAAACACTGTTGGTGCAGTTAACTAGCAACATAGCGGAACAATACACTTCATTACCGCTCACAGAATTTGCATTGGATTAAAATAGTTCAGATTTTTTCACTAGCACTGTCTTCAGTTCATGTTCTCCCCCCCAACCCCCATTTCTGCTTCAGGCAAAAAAAATGAGGGCTGAATGCTGACTAAACCAATTGGACTGAGAAACCCAGGAGTCTTAATCCTGGGCTCACACACCAGGGGGCCCACTCAGGCCAAATAAAATCCATGGCAGGGTTTTCATTCTGACTGAGCTAGCACAGACTGCCTAATCAGGAGCTGATACTGTCTGAGTTGTGCTCTGGGAAAGCCTCCAGTCAAAGGCTCTTAGATCCTCTTTGATGTGAGAAAATACAGAAAATTCACAGAGGCATGAAGGAGTTGGAGATAGCAAAGAAAAGGTGAAGAAAACAGGTAAGTTGCTCGTGACATTAGTGAGATCAGCAGTAAATCTGAGGAGACATACCAAATCAGAAAGGATTTTATGGCCTGGGCTCATTTTTTACAGGGTTGTAATAAGCACAACAGCTTGCAGTAAAATAACTTTTACAGCCATGAAAACCGTATTTCATCTTCTAATTTAAGATGAATGCTTTTTCAGATCACAGGGAAGCTTCTCCAGTGGAGAAAATATTCCAGACCAGCATATTTTTCTCTTTCTTCTGTTACTCAGTTTTTATTTAGAAATATTTAAAAATATTTCTGCCTGTCTGAGGATCACCCTTTTTTTTTTCCCTGACCCTTTGTTTGAAGCCCTCTTTGGAGCATTTGGTGCTCTGTGTGCATGGGGGGCTGACAGAATCTCACTGTGGAGTGGGAGGGAGGACAGGGCTGGTGAAAGAATTCCCACTGCCCCAGCTCTCCATGGAGCATTTTCCAGCCATGACTACAGTTAGAGAAGGTGATGGTGCTGGTGGTAGGGAATTGCTGCTCACTGTAGCCCTCCAGAATAATTTATACCTCCTTGAATGCAGAAAACCAGTCTTCTTCATCCTACAGTCCATAGACTATATTAGTACTATAATACTATTAACTCTTTTTGCTATTACTATTAACTCTTAGTAACACCTCCAGGAAGTCCCCTCACCTGTCTTAATTTCTTGGTTTGTAAGAGCAGTGATTATAGTTGGTGAAGTGAGTCAACTAATGCCTCCCTAACTCTTTGAAGAGGGAGTTTTCCAGACCAGCTTATTTTCACTTCTGTGACCAAGTGCTTAATTGCAGCCTATCCCTCTTTGCAAGTTGCCTTACCTTGGGTAGAAATTCCTGGAACATAAGTGAACTAGCATCTACAAGCTTATTTTGGAAGGGTCAAGGCCTTATGGAAAGCTGGTGGAGTTGCAGCTGGACTGAAGCTGTGCAGAAAATGGGCTCTTCCCAGTTGGATTAAGCTAATTGAGAAAAATGATGTTTTACTCTGGAGCAAGGGTGTCATCAAGAAGGTTTTGATGCAAGTATATCAGGTTAATTATTGTTAATTAGCTGTTCATGTAACTGTGCAGAGGAAATTTGCCCTAACTAATTTAGTCCCTTTTGAAAGTGAAAATGTTGTCTTTAACTGCCTGGTAGTCAGAGGGTGTGATTATTCACACAGCATTGTTTTTTCTTCTGGACTTCACCTGGAGCTCTGGGAAGGGGAGAATTTGCAAACACTGCATAAAAATCACTGTGATATTTTCACCTATGCTGTTTGCACACAAAGGCAATGACTGCTTTAGAGAAGTAAAATTATCTGTGTGATGTTTATGGGATGTCAACATTGGCCAGTC
The DNA here is from genome assembly GCA_013400075.1 of Hippolais icterina. NCBI lineage: Eukaryota > Metazoa > Chordata > Aves > Passeriformes > Sylviidae > Hippolais > Hippolais icterina. The sequence continues at coordinate 103,373 of VWYN01026796.1, forward strand.
CTGCTGCTTTGCCAGGAAATGCTGAGCTGGGAGGGCCATGACCACGGTTGAAACACACAGAAGATCAGGACTTAAAAGACTTGCAAGCACAGCTTTGGAGTTGTTCCTCATCTCTGTGGCCAAACTAATTCTGACCTGGCAGAAAACTGTTTTAACTGCAATAGTTCTTCCTTCTTGGCTTTGAAATGTCAGTAAAAGAACAGTTATGGGTGGTACTGGAGGGAGCCAGGCTCCCACCCCAGTGGTGTCTGCATGGACAAATAGCAGCTCAGGAGAAATGTATGTTTTATGGTATTGAGCTCTGTAGGCAGTAGCCTTTAATAGATTGATACTATGCAAAAATCAGAATAATCCACCCTACCCTGCCCACCTTGACCCTACCCCTGTTGGGCACAAGAAAGGAGCCATCAGCAAGCATCCAGCTCTGTGCTCCAGGGATTTACACCTCCCAGATCCCTTCATGGTGAAGCTGCTGGTGAGGAAATCTGTGCTGTGTGTGCTGGAGCTGCCATTCCCCATGTTTTGGTCAGCTGGAGCCACCTCCTTCTCTGGAGGTTCAGTCAAATGTGGAATGAGTTGTCTTTTAAAAGAGATGAAGTTGCTTAGGGTGCTGAGTTGATTTTTGTGGCTGTGAGTGCTGCCTTGGTTGTAGGTAGTTTTCTTTGGCAATCTAGCTACTGTGGGATAGATGAGTACAATGCATTGCTGGAGCCATCTGACATTTTGTTGTCATTCTAAAGGCAGCCCCCCAAAAACCTGGTCTTCTCAGTTTTCACATCCTGATTTCTCCTCCTCCAGTGAGCCTGCTCTGTAAAGTTTTTTGGGCTCTATTGAACTCTTGTTTCCTGCAGTACCACATTCCTGTGCACACACACACAAAGCAACTACAGAGGTGTTCACAGTAATATTAGTGCGTAAGTGCACCCATTATTAACTTTCATGTTGTAAAAGAGTTACAGAAGGGAGTTTGCAAGGTATTTTTACTTCAGGTTAACTATTGCAATATAAGCTTAATTATGTGCATTACTGACTTAAGCCTCAGTGAAAGCTGGTTGCAGGCACAGGTAAAGTGATCCACCCACCTCAAGCATCTTGCAGGACTTTTTTGTGTAAGCAACAGCTCAGATTTTCTTTACACCAAAAGGTTGAACCATTCTGACCAAATCTTTTTAAATCATCACTTTTTATAGAAACCAATTGATTTAAGCAAGGCATGGGTTTGGTTTTTTCATTAGCTTGAGGTAACTAAGAAGATTTAAGCAAATTTTTCATTATCTTGACACCTGCTGAGGCCACCAAGAGGATCCTGATTATTCCCACTCCTCTGTGTCTGCTCTTAAACAAGTGTGGAGGGCCAGTTCCAGTGCCATTCCCACTTAACCTGCAGGCAGGGGTATATCCTGCACCCTCCATACAGGCACTGCTATTTGTGATGGGAAGAAAAGGCAGGTGGTCAACTTAATGAGGTCAAGACATTTTCCAGACAAGGATATTGTCCCTCACTACAAGGAAGATCCCAGGCAGGTTAAAAGTTCACTGCTAGGATGTTTTATGTAGATGCTGTTCTACTACACAGACAATAAGTTAAATGCTCATAACATGTCCCCTTCAGTTCTGGTTAAAAAAGCTTGTTCTCTCTTATTTCTTTGAGGAATAATGATGGACCTGTTAAGCTGGAGAGAGAAGACCTCTCCCTCATTCAGAAAGGGATGCCAGAGGGAAAGAGAGAGAGCACGTTGCCTTTTAGGAGAGATGTTTAGTCATTCTTCCCTGCAGAAGTCTGGCAGGGAACACTGCAAAGTTCATTTCTGAACCAGAAGAGCGTGTAAAGACTGCTTGTTTTACTCACTACATTAATCTTATTTCCCATATTACTCATAATATTAAAATACCCAAGTCACTCCACTGTATACCAGAGATATTTATCTGCCAATTTTCAAATAATCACAAATTGAGTGTGTCTGTATGAGCCAGCCAAAATAATCTGGGTTAGATCATGAATGTATGTCTGTGCTTCTGAGTAAAGGGGGGAAACAAGGACTGCTGTGGCAGCAGTTGTGTGTAAGACCTTGGAAACATCTTCAAAGGAACAAGAGAGAGAAGAGGATCATGGTTCTTACATTTGTCTGCGTCTGTATTTCTTCACAGTGGGTCAGACCCTTCACCTGGCACTTTTAGTTTCCTTTTCCCTCAGATGAAGGTGGCTGAGCTTTTCTGCTAGTGCATCTCTTTGCTGTTGTGTGCCTGCATTTTGAATCTCTCCGTGAACAGTGTTGAGTTTACCTTCCAACCAGTCCTCTGCTCCCAGCTGGCATTGAAAGGAGCTGTCTTACATGGGCCTGGGAGCTCTCTTATCATGGGCCTGGGAGAGTTTAACATGGACACTGGCATTCCTGAGGCACTCCCTGCTGCTGCCTGGCATAGTTCCTGCAATGACATCCCCTTGCAGCCCTGTGCAACTGGATCTGGCCCTGGATCAGGCCAGAGCTGACCAAGTCTTCCAGCACCTGAAGGGAGCCTACAAGAAAGGAGGAGAGAGACTTTGTACATGTGGTGACAAGACAAGGGGGAATGGCTTCACAGTGACAGGGAGTAGGTTTAGATTGGATATTAGGAAGGAATTCCTCCCTGTGAGGATGGTGAGGCCCTGGCACAGGTTGCCCAGAGAAGATGTGGCTGCCCCATCCCTGGAAACATTCAAAGCCAGGTTGGATGGGGCTTGGAGCAATCTGCTCTAATGGAAGGTTTCCCTGCCCATGGCAGGGGATGGGACAGGATGATCTTTAGGTCCTTTCCAACCCAGGACATCTGTGATTCTATGATGAGCTCTTACATCAGCAGGAATCAAACTTCCTTCCCCTGGAGACCTTATGAGCAGGTACCAACCACCTTTAGCTCTTCTTCACAAGACACAGCAACCCCACACCCTCGTACCTCCAGGATGGGCAGATCTGGTCCTTGTCCTGCTTTTTAGAGCTCTAAATCTGATTGCTGCTGCCTTGCACAGACTCCAGGGCAATGGAAGCTGTTGTCTCTGCAGTGAGCCATAGAGATAAAAACTATACTCTCAAATACTTGAAATATACTTAATGTGTGAATGTATTAAAAGTTATAATTGACATACTTAAAGTACTTAAAAACATTGGCCTAAGTTTTTGCAATTACTGATTTCAGATGTGCAGCTGTTGAAGTCACTGAGTTGGAACAAATCAAAAAGAACTGATTTTCAGAGATGTTACCTGTTTTCTAGGCAGTAATTTCCTTTTAGGCATCAGGGATGAGTGGAGTACGGGAAGTCATCTATGACTTGTAAAAGGTCCTGAAGTGTCTAGACAGAAATGCTGGGATAATTGTGGAGGTGATGCCCTTCTCGAATCTTTTTGGGTGCTAATGACTCCTCTGTCCTCTTTCAGCATCCACAATGGAGTGATAGCGGTGTTCCAGCGTAAGGGTCTCCCAGACCATGAACTTTACAACCTCAATGAAGGAGTCAGGTAAGAGAATTTCCAAGGTGTTCTCAGCCTGTTCTCAGCACTGTTTGCCAGCCCTCGCACTTTACAGCTTCTGCAGAGCGTTGAGGTTTTTCTCCCCATGGCAGCTTTGACCAGCACAGTCCATTTTGCCTCAGCGATCGCTGCTGATCAGCATCTCACTGTGGGCCAGGGCTGATCCCTCTTGCAGGAGGATTCAGCCCTGAGCAGTAGGGTTTATTTCAGAGTTTCCCTTGAAATGCTAAGGAAGGGAAAACTTGGACCCCTCTAGGGATTCAGCCCAGTTGCAGGCAGTGATGCTGCCATTTCCACAGGTGCCACTCTCAGGTGCTTCCCTTGCATCCATGGAGGAGGTGAAGCCTCCAAGCGCTCAGTGAGACATGGCAAGGAAAGATGCCCTGCCTGGTGGTCCCTTATATCTGCTGCTCCTTCCATACAGCATGAATGTGAGTGAAGTGACAAAGCTATCCTGTTAAACACCATGGCCTGAGTAACACTGTTTGTGTTTCCAACTTCTTTCCCTTATTCTGAGATACTGTCTGCAACAGACTGTCTGCCAGTGGGATATATAATAGGAACTTTCTTCCCTTAAAAAAAAAGGTGAAAATCCTGCCATTTGAATCATTTAAGTTGGAGTTGAAAATTTACCAAGCTGATATCTGGATTTACAACACTTCACATTTTACTACTTTTTCAGCACTTACTATTACTTACCAAACTCTCTCAATGGCAAGGGCAAGGTAGCAGATTTCCTTATAGAAATTTTTCCAATCTTTTGTAAAATAAATGGTGGAAAAGAATCTGCACTTAGAGAAGACAGACAGCTTATTACATTGCCTAGCTGTCTTCAGATCTAATCCTTAGTTATTCCCTTAGTTATCTGTCTCAGTCTGATTCCCAATCTGGGATAGTTGGCCCAGGCTGGTTCCTTTAATTGTGAAAATATTACCAGAAGAGTCCAGCCAGATGATCTTTAGCCTGTGCTTGCTCTTTCTGAAATTAAAATAAGCTTACTCGTCATTTATTTCTTACTTCACTGGTGAGAAAATGACGTACAAAAAATAGCTTTTCTAGGTTGTCTGTCAGTTGGCATGATCCATCAATCATGTTGAGTTACTTACTGGAATAATGGTTAATCATTATTGTTGTAAGTGCCATTAGGATTCTTCAGCTTTATCTAAGTGACAAAAAATGGTATTCTGGACTGAGATTTCTTGGCCCAATGCATTTCCCTTAATATGCTCATCTGCTGGTGAGAGACAGAAGAGGAAAAATTTTCTGCTGATGTGTCAGACAAATATAATCTGGTATGAACCAACAAATAAATAGAAATGTGCCCAAATTTTGCTTTAATTTACTTGGCTATAAACCCTGCACCATGATGATGCTTGGTAACATAGCTGAGTTGAATTTATTGCAGCATCTCATGTGGCTGAACAGGCAAGCTGACTAGAAATACACTGATTTTTTTTTCCTGTTTTTGCTGCCCCTTGCTAGGCCCATTTCTTTTTGTTTGGGTAGGGATAATGGTTTGTTGGTATCTCAGCTGATAGCTCACTTCAGGGAGAATGCCTGGTGCCTCATACCTGAGCTGATGATGAAATTACAGATTTGACACCTGCCAAAAATACCTGTCTTACTGCTTTTGTTATTGATTTCAAAATAACTTTCTTTGGGTTAATGTTATTGTTGAGTGCAAAAACACCTGGTACATAAACATGACCTCAAAAGTGGAACAAGTGTATACTTGCCTTACAATTGTTTTAGATGCATTTTCCCATGAGTACAAAATGAGAAGCAAATCCATTATTTCCACTGGGCAGAATTCAAAGGTGGAAGTGTTCAGGTGAATGGTTAATATTAGTGAGTTACTTTTTTGAATTGTTACAGGGCAGTAAAAGAAGTTATTTTACTTTACTACTTTAGTTAGAACAGATTCTGGAATATTTTTCATAATAAACCCCTGAATATCCAAGCTGGCTCACAGATCAAGTGTAAATATTTGAACAAAGTTTGCACACCATTGTTTTGACTCAGGAGTGTCACAAATATTCAACCACCATGTGTCACCTACATGAAACAAATATGTAAAACAACTTCTGATAAGAGCTGCCACTTGTTTACACCAATGCCTTTTGACACCATTCTTGCATTCCTGTGGCATTAGAAAGTGGCCTTAAATACAGAATTACATACACAGCCCTCAGAATATTGCAAATATTGCAATAAAACCAGTGTGGGAGCTGAGTCTCTCTCACACTGCTGGAACTCCTGAATTCCTCTGCTAAAGCTGATGAAGCACAGTAAAGCCCCAGCAACTGGGAGTATAACCAGTGTGTGGCCTGTGCACTCCTTCTTCTCTGGGCCCTTACTGGGTGATTTATTAGGAGATTGAGTTAAAAAGTCTAATAATAAAAAGCTCCATGCATATATGTACTATTCAGTTTTCTCTTGGTCCATGTCTGCAATATTAATAATCAAATAGTGCTTTTTTCCCTTTTCATTTCATGTGACATATGTCATTTCAAAGTGTTTGTTTTGACCACTTTTAAAACAAAGAAGAAAAAGGAGCAAAGGGAAATGCAGTGGAAGCTGGATGTCCTGTATTAATGTGTATTTATAGGTTCCTCTTTTCTGAGTTTCAGGATACTGATGTGATGCAAACAAAGCACATTTTAGTGGCATTTCCTCTTCTGCAGCCAGAGCTCAAACCCAGCAAAATCACTTGTTTGCTTCATTTAACTTTATTTAACATCTGTTATGCAGTGTTACACTTTCCATTCTGAGTACTGCTGCAAGAGTTAATTTTAAAATGAAGCAATGAAACAGCATCAGGGGAAAAAAAAAGGTCAGGAGCTATTTTAAGGGAATTTATATTATCATCTTAATTTATTAAGTTGTTAAACAGGCAGTGAAGACCTGATATCAATGATAGAGAAGCTTTATGAGTGCAAAATGCCCACTTTAAAAATCAGATGTACTTGAAATAAGATCTGCTGTCTGATCAGGGATCTCTCTTAGGTTTAGTCAGATTTTTACCTGGATTCCATCATGATGTCCACATGTCTAGATAAGGTTGGTCAGTAATTGAAGTTGTCCAGGATCTGACAGCCTAACTGGTTTTTGTTAAAGGAAATGAAACAAGGATGAAAAAGAAATTGCAAGCAATGCTTTGGATCCACCTTTGTTGTGGATCTCTTTTAAATGAATAGATACAAAGAATATCAAACACCTGTGTTCTGATCTGGCCTGAGGGCCTCACTGTTTCACTAGAAATTAATTAAGTAGCTTGAAAAATCTGTATTATGAGGGATTCAAAAAGCAAGATGCATGAACTGTGCTGTCAGTTCTTCTGCCCTGTAAACAGGGATGTTAATGTAGGTGTAGAGCTGCCTGGTGTGGTGCAATCCAGTACATATAATTACCTACAGGCTGGTTGCTTGATTTCACTTGAAAAGTGGAAATGTGGTGGAATCTTGTTTTATCAGAGAGCTGACTATTGGATAAGTAGAACATACATTTTTATTTCCTGACCTAAATACCAGAATTTATCAGTAGAACCTAAAATACTTAAGAGAAGGCAGTTGCACGTCACCTCTTCAAGATTGTGAGGAATCCATCTGGAGCTGCTATCTTGAGGAGAGGGTAGAAAATTAAGGAAAATCTGTCAGCATAAAGTACCAGTATTTTCTTGAAACAGTGGCACAAAGAGATGCATGAGAATAAATTGTCACTCTCATAGGAAAATTCAGATCTGCAAGTTCAACCTAGAAATGGTCTGCCTATCCATGTTCAAAGTAAGATGAACCTTTGGTGTCATCACCTCTGATATAGAAAAAAGTCACCTCACTGGGCAGTAAATCTCCACTTGGAGTGAATATGCTACAGTTTGGCTGTCACAGCTTAAGAGAAGTCACTCCTTGACTTCTCTTAAGGCACTGGAACTTGAGCATCCTCTGAGTGAGGTGGGTTTTCACCCCTGTCAGGGGCTTGTCAGTATTTCTGTCGAGAGCAGAGTCTCAGGGCACTGCCAGAGCTCTCCTCTCCCCCACACTGCAGCCACTCAGAATATTGTTCTGAGAATAATGTGCCAAGGGGGCTGGTGATCTAACAGCTCTTCAGGACAACAGGGGACCTATGGATAATATCTCAGCTGGCTTTCAGAACTTTTGTCCATAACTACTTTGGCCAAATTAATTAAGTTTCTGGCTGAAAAGGACTTTGATGCTTAGAGCATCTGAAAATGCCCTTCCTTCTGTTTTATTTTTTATTTAATTTCTGCCTAGACCTTCCAAGCTGTGAGGTCAGTGTGGACATGTGCTTAAGGATAAATAAACCAAGATCCCATATTTCAGCCTCCTCAAGACTGACATGCTCCTCTCTTCCCTGAACTTCCAGGAGACCTCAAGAGGCTGTGCTGAAGCATGTGTTGTAAAAACATCAGAATCAAGTCTTGTAGACTGTCACAGAATAATATATATATGCTGGATTTGGTTTGGTGTCTCTTTGTTTACTAGTTAAATAATTTGATTAATCAGTTGTCAGTTAAAGATATAACACAAAGGGATAGGTAACATGCTGTTGAATATATAATTCACATAATTACCCTGATTGGAGTGGGTGTTCGGATTTTAAATCACATTTGACATCACTTCTTCATGGGACCTGACATGGTCACACAGACAGGTTTTCAAAAGAGATTTGTTCAGAAAACTCAGCTGGGGCTATGTTGCTGTAAGTTTTGAGCTGTAGTTTATGCATCTAAACAGTGACCTGACTGAAGAGAAGTATTATCTAGCATCCAGTGTGTGAGATTTAAATTTCACAGCTTTTTAGCCACGTGGCAAATTTTACCTGGCTACAAACAGGCTTATGGACCAAGCTGAATTCAGTTTCTGAATTTGAGAGTTTGTGGGATTTCATTCTGCATGGGAGTTTCAATTGCTCTCTGAGGTTGCTTCGTAGGTTTTAGTGGAGAGGAATCGTGAAAGGCAGAGCTAAACTGTTAAATTCCTGCCTGCCTTTTCACTGAAACCATATGTAGGATGTAGGATGGAAAGCATCCTCTTTTCATCAAATCTTATTTTCCTTTCATATGTGCAATTGAGGCATCTAAAATGACAGCAAATATTTTTGAACACTCAAAAATGCTGGTTTGAGTCAGTATTGTTGACCCTGTTTGCCCTCTTTGTTGTTAGTCATTAATGACAGTCTCTGTGCTCATACTAAAGTAATTTGCTGTTAGTGACTTCCCCTCATTCATGCAGTGCACAGCTAATGTGATTTGCTGATTACACAGATTCTTTTCTTGCTCTTTTTAATACAGGCAATTACTGAAAACAGAACTGGGATCATTTTTCACTGAGTATCTGCAGGTATGCCTTTGTTTTCTTTATTCAAATCCAATTCTGTTTTATGGTACTGAGAAAAATAATTTTGCCCACTCTAAATGATGACCTGGGGACCCTTGAAACCATTCAGAGATGTCCACTGACTTCTCTGTGTTTTTGAAATTACCAGATTATTGAGATGTGGATTTTATATACATACATATAGATAGTGAAAGCCCAACCTGTCACTGTGTTTCTGTAGGTCATTGCTGTCTTGCTTGAGGTTTCAGACATTGTTTATTTAGCTTAAAATTGAAGTCCTTGAGTAAACCAGTGAACTTGATTGCAGTTACTAGGAAAGACTTTTAGAAGTACCACTGTCTGTTGAAGCAATATTCTTTCTGCTTCTCTAAGAACATGTTTTGTAGGTCAGTCATTTGAAGTCTGAGAAGCACTTTGTACTGCACAAAATACATCCTTTGTCCTAAAACCAGCAGGTGATTATAGCATCATTTCACAAGTGTCCCAAGTAATTTAAATAAGGTGGACGCAGCAAGAGTCCTTTGATGATTAATTTTTAAAATAAAAGACCCCCTTCCCTGTCTAAAGTTAAGAATGAACAAAATGTGAAATATGATGTCTGAAGGGAAGCACAGAATTGAGTAAATGCAGTCTATATTTTATTTACAGAATCAGCTGCTCACAAAAGGCATGGTGATCCTAAGGGACAAGATCCGGTTTTATGAAGGTAACTTGGCTTTTATCATGGCTGTGTATGTCACAGGTGTTTTTGCAAATGCATTCTGGAGGCACTGGAATGCTTTCCACTGTGTTCCTGGGACTGTGGATTAGCACGCTCCAATCCATTCCTACAGCCTGTTGGGTAGGGTCCTCCTTGGTGCTCTCATTAACCTTCATAAAGGGGAGGTGATTGCCTAGAGCAGCTTTGAGGGAAGGATTGCCTCCAGCAAGAACACTTTCTGCTCCTTCAGTTATATCCTGCTCAGGGAAACTGAAAATAGACTAAGATATGTAATAAACAAAAAACTAAGCACAAAGATTCCAGTTAGTTTGAGTATCTAAGTCCAAAATAATGCTGTAGCTTGTTTTAGGAGTTATTCTGGAGTCATGCTGACGTAAATGAGGTCAGGCACTGTCTCTCTCTTGTTTTAAAGGCAAGGCTCCATTGAACTGTCTGCACCTTCTGGAGGTGTCTCCTCTGGAAGCAACATCAAGGATAAACATCCAGCTGGTGTGTTGCTTTATAGTCCCCAAGATTTTGTCTTATGCTATTATGTGGCAATTATAAAATAACATTGTTATTATTACTACTACTACAGCTACAGCTGCTAGAGGTTTTTCGACTTGGAAATACTTGCTGTATTTCATTAGAACTAATGAAAACCAGATTTTTTTTTAAGGTTTAAAAATGGAAACAGAAACACCCTTCTCACTCTTGCACATGAGTGTGCAGGACAGAGAGAAGTGCTGCCTGGTGGTGCTGAAAATAAGACCTTGGTGTGTTCCACAAGCCAGCAGCTGCAGTATAGCCTGGTGATCCACATCTGTCACTGAAAGCACTTAAAGTCATCAATCTGGAAATAATTCAGGAGTTGCAGATTCACCAGAGCTGATGCTATTCATCATGTGCTTAAAAAGGCAAGGGGATGAAGTATCCCATAGTAAAGATTGGCAGTTGGCTAACTCAGAGTGCAGTTAGCAGTGTTGGTGCTTTCATGCATAATTGCTTTGTGATATGTGTGTAATTCTGGGCAAAATACTCCCTGGCTGAGGCTCAAAGTAATGCTCTAATACAAAAATTAAGAGTAGTATCATATCCTGACACCAATAGTAATAGTAATTGATTGATTGATTGGTACTGAATTTGCTTCCTGGTAAGTTGTATTGTCTTGTCTGAACACCTCAGAATCTCAGATGTCTTTATCTCCATAACACTTGATGGTGGAGGTGCTGGGGCATTGCTCTCCTCTCACAGTGGGGTTGCGGGCATAGGGATGGTGAAGAGCTTGTCCAAGGTCACATGGGCCATTTTGGGGAACAGGGATCTGAAGGCAGAACCCACCTGTTGAACCAGATTTCCTCTGTGGATCTTGGCTCCTGCATTTGCCTCTGGTGTGTAAAATGTTCTGTGAGGAGCTCAGTGTCCAACTTGGTTGTACAGCCTGGCCAGATTCCTTCTCCGGATTCCACTGGGGAGGATTCCAGGTGCCTGCAGCTGGGGAAGGAATGGACATGGAGGTGGCCTTGTTGTGAGGACCATGGGGAACTTGCCGTATAGCAAATTCTAACTGCATTGCTTGAAAGTTAGACTAAAAATTAGAGCCTTAACATGATTTTTCTTTTCCAAATATCTTGGGTGAGTTTTTCTGTGTAAGTGGGAAGAGCTACAAGGGATCAGTTTGAGGAGATGCTTTACAGAGCATCTCCAAAGAGTGTGGTTTGATTTATTGCCCTGCAGCTTGAAGGGCAGGAGAGAGTACAGTGGGGTAAATCCCTCTGCAGGAATGCTTCCACATTTAATCTGATGTGTCCTCCCCCTGTTCTCCTCCACAGTCCTGTCCAGCAAGTATTACTGCAAGAGGAGAACATAACCTGGGCTATTACTCTTTGTTCTTCACAGGGTTTTCCTAAGTAACCTCAGACTCTCTGAGTTTATTAACACCATTAGATGAGTCACCTGAAAAGACACAAATATGGAAGGATCTGATACAGCAGTATGGAAAACTAACTCCATACTGCTAATAGTAGCTGCTACATGATTCATCTTAACATACAGTAGCAGATTCACATTGTTTCCTGCATGTTTTACTTTTTGCAGCTAGCTGATTACAACCAAGACTCTTCACTAGTTTGTTTTGTGTTTTTGCAGGGCAGAAACTACTGGATACCTTAGCTGAAACCTGGGATTTTTTCTTCAGTGATGTCCTGCCCATGCTGCAGGCTATTTTCTATCCTGTGCAGGTGAAAAAATTACTCTATTATCATAGAATCTTGAAAAACTGGAAAAAGCAACTTTACAGGTCCTTCAGCAGATTGATGCAATCCTTAATTCTCTCTCCTTGGAACAACCTCCCAGTGCAGCTGTTCTGTTTATTCATGTCATGCAAATAAGTTACTTATGCAAAGGATTTGAAGTGCTTGGGTGGAAAAGATGAAGGGGAGCTTTGAAAACAAAAGTGGAGTGCAGGGAGGGCTGGTTAGTCCATCTGCCAATCACACTAGAAGTCAAAAAAGGCTATGAATGATAAACTGAAGTGTTGCACAGTGAAATAAGTGGAGATGTGTTGATTTAATTGTATGCATTTCCTTCTCTGCAATGTGACTTCTGTCTTTGAAGTATCTCTGCTTTTGAAAAGGAATTGTATTTCTGAGATCAAATTCTATGCTATGGTGACAGCAAAAATCAATGGAGTTTGACCAGTTTAGACGAGCACAGATTTTGACTCCAGTAATTTTAATTTTAAATGCACAATAGATACTTGATCTTCTAATGTAGTGACAGCCAGAGAGTATTGTTTATCACTGAAGTCTCAAGGAAATCTGTACCAGACAGGTGCAAGGGATCTTTGCAGTTGCTATTAGATGCCTACAGATTGTAGTGGTGCCTGAAGTTGGAGAAACTTCAGAAACCTTCTCCCATTCTTTCAAATGGACTTTATGCCTAAGATGATTGCCCAAATATTAACAATATTACCATTTGCATCTTCAGACAGTTATAGGTATGAAGTCTAAATTTCAAGGAAAAGCTGCTGTTTCACACTGAATTTTATTCTGAAGGGGAAGAGCTCAGAAAACATAACAGGGCTGCTTCACCCAATGACTTCTGTCACCAGTAGAAACTCTAAAGCAATAGAAATAAGAAGTTATTAAAAACATACTAGACCACAATGGGAGATTTTTCAAAGTGCCCTGTAATTCAAATCTAAGATATTTTGACTCTTAGAGATATAGGTAGGCTCTAAGCCTTTTTTCATGAAATGCTTGACTAAATTAGAACTCATCAAGTTGTTTTTGAAAATTGCACCAAACATCCCTCTTTTCCGCTGTGTTTCTGAGGCCTTTGAAAATATTTTGGCAACACAAGTCTTATCCTCTATCAGATGGAAATAATTACTTGAATTTCCAAAGGAACTTTGAGGGTTTAAGAGTCCCATGTAAATTCAAATAGATCCAGTTGCTCATGTTCTGAGATTTCTTCCAAAAGCCCAATTGGTGCTTATAATGCTCTTGTAAATTCTATTAATTAGCAACTGAAGCAGATTTGGGGCCTTCTTTACTTCAGTTTAAGTAATTTAGAAAGCAAAAAGGAATGGGTAGGGTTGGGTCAGGCTTCTTTATTCCAGACTTAAGTCAACACCAGTTGAATACCAAACCTTCCATGTGTACAGCCATGTATACCCAAGGAAAAACCCCTAAGGCCAGAAAGAGAAACAGTTTCACAGCTCTGCATTAATCTCTGCAGACACAGCTGGAGTTGTGTTCTTCAGCTGGGAGTTTTCCTCAGTGAGAAGGTATTGTTGAACTAAAAAGAGATGGCTTTGAAAATGCAATATGAAACCTCAGCTCTGCTCCTGCCTTAAGTGAAGTCTCCTCAAAGTGTACAGAGAGGAGGATCCACAGGTAGGCTGAGTCAGGATTCCTGCCAAATTTGAAGACAGTGAACAGGGAGTACTCAAAATCTTACAAAATAATGGAAATTCAACCAATCTGCAGCCCTGCCTTTTTTTAAAACTTATGATACATTTAATTTGTGATGTATTGTTAAAATACAAAATATTCATATATCATACAGTTCTCATCCCACCCCAATCCTTCATCCTCTCCACACACAATCACACAATCTTTAGAGTTCATTACTGCCAAATCAGATTTACTGTGCAGGCTTGGGGGCTGCTCTCTGTCCTTGGTTATGTTTCCTTCATGTTTCATTTAGGTTTACCATTCCTGTAATCCCTCAGGAGTGGAGGAAGGAATTTGAACAGAGGATTTTGAAACTCATTTTCACACTGCTCATAATCTGTCTTGCTTTCTTTGTGTTTCCAAGGGAAAGGAGCCCTCGGTTCGGCAATTGGCTCTTCTGCATTTTAGGAATATAATTACCCTCAATATAAAATTGGAAGATGCATTATCCCGTTCCAGAGCCAGAGTTCCACCATCTATTATTCAGATGCTGTTAATACTTCAGGTAAATTGGTTACTTTTCTCAGCGTGTCTTTCTGTGCTGCATTGCTGAAGTCTTCTTAAACCGTCTCTGATTTTGCTCATTCATTGAAAACTTCTTACCCAGAATGCCAGAGCTTATGTGCTCCTGTGGTCATAATATCTAAATCCTAATATTCTAGTGTCTAAATATCCTAATGTCTAGTGTCTAAAAAAATCTTATTAACCTAATATCTAAATTATCCAACAGTATAATAATAGTAATAATAATAATGATAATACACTCTATTAATATAGAGTCGTATAGTATATGTCATATATGTCATATAGTATAGAATATCTGATAATATAATAGCAAATAATGTGACATATAATGGTGTAATAAAATAATATAATCATTGTAATGTAATAATTAAACTGTCTAATTATCTAATATCTAAACATCCTAATATCTAAAAGTAGGGACTGTAGAGATGTTGGAATTCTGGAAACTGATCTGCTGTAAGATCAGGAGAGTGTGAGAGAACAGACTTGTTTTGCAACAAGGCCTTGAAACATGAAGTTTTGCAAGCTGACAAGTGTGTGGGGATGACATGATTTCCATTAGATGCTGTGTGCTGCTGCATTAGCAGTGAAACTGCTGAAGCTTCACATGTGGAATAGGCATCAAAGTGAATATACAGTTAATACAAAGGTGCATCATGGTCATATTTGGTCACTAGGACCAAATTCTGTCAAAATTGTTGATACAAAAACATTAAGACCAGATAAGGTGTTTGCCTTCAGTGTTAGATTTTTTTCTGTGTGTGTGTATATAGTAGTAGGAGAAACAAAATGAGGAATTCCAGGCAAAAGGCAATTTTAAGATATTTTTATTTGCTTAATTAAAGAAAAACATGAGGTATGATGTGGAGAAAAGGAATGAGGCAAAAGGGAAAGAGAACCAGGGGTGGATTTTTAAAGGGTGAAGAAATTGAGATTTTCATGGCTTCTAAATTTTTTATAAATGTTTCTTTGCTCTTCATCACAGTATGAATTAGTTCTGCATCTGAAGTTATTTTGAAGAGCAGGATATTCTTAAGAGGGCAGTTTTGCAAATGAAAGAAAGGAGTAAGATTCTGTCTGGTGGGTCAAGAAATGGGATTTCACCTCTCAGTGAAATCAGTGATACCTCAGCCATCTCAGTGTCCATTTGTTGGAGTGTTTAATGGTGTGTTTAACCTCATCTTCTCAGAAAAAGATCCTTATCATATAGGAATGTCTCCCTTCTCATAGCTCCCACCTTCCAGAAGCTTCTTGAAACTGCTGGCTTATTGTGACCCAGTGACAGCAGTGTGGGAGTCTCATGGACACTGGCATCTGGAGAGAGGAGAGGAGCCTCAGGGAAAAGCTGGAGCATGGAGTTAAGTGTGTAATGATGCATCAAGGAATTCACATTCCATGAACCATGAACCCAGCTGCCTTTGCAGGCACCAGAGGTTCCACATGAGACAGCACCATTGCAAAACCCTTGCTCACAGCCATGTTCTTAGGTGTGAGGTAAACTACCCATTCTAAATCAGGCTTCAGCAGCCTTGTTGCTAGCAGGTCTGCAAGGTTTTTGTGATGACTTTAGGGAGTCTTTGTTGGCTGTGTGCAGGATCTGGCTTTGAATGGATTCAGTGGTGAGCTGGAAACTGAGTAACATCCTGATTTTTTCTTTGCAAATCTGCTTTTTTCAGCAACCCAAAGTGTTAACACCGTGGATGCCTGTTAAGGGCAAAGGGTCAAATCCATTCTTGTTGCAAAGCTGTTCATGGAAATCAATAACCAAGTGAGAGGGAATTTGCCCCTGGGTGTTTATTTCTGCATGCTTGGCCCTATGGTTGTGTGGTGGGGATGGTGAAAGTCTTTTCTCAGCAATAGCTCTGCTAATCTTGTGGTTTAAAATCTAATGGGAATTGTGGGAAAAGGTCAGAAGAAAATCTGGGAATTAGCTATTTACATACTTAGTGATGTTAGTCAGTAGCTGGAATTCAGAGCAAGGACTTTTTTCTGAACTCAAATGTCATGTTAAACAAAAGCAAATTTTATGCATTTGTGACATAATGGAATTTTCTCAATTTAGTTGAACTCCATTTGTTAATAGGGTTGGAAGAGAGCAATTCAACTGTCCAACTTGCACATGGTGGTCTTGTGGGCTTTGATTTCCTGGACTGAGAGATGATGTCTTGATGGGGATGTTGTCTAATCCTGATTTGTGTCCACTGTGAATAACACCTCTTCCAAAAGAAACTTGGTGGCTGGAGCAGACTCCCATGGATAGAAGATGATACCAGTGATGTTGGCTCTGGACCAAATGTTGAACCTTAGTTCTGAGATTTCCTCTTTGTGTCCTTGACAGCCTCATGCAGCTGTGTGATGTAGCTGAGGAACAGCTCATATTCTTTAAGACAGCAGTTGTAATGTCAGAGGTTGAAATGCACCACTCTGTTCTGTTAGACTGGATTAAAGTGGCAGAGCTTTGGGAACTAATGCAAGGTGCATTTGGTATTATGTTTTAGCTTCTCATGGTGTAGGGGAAAGGCTCTGTTACTTTGTCAGGAGAAGACACTTTCCTTATTGGACAGAAAGGGATTTTTTTTTAAGACTGCTCCATTTTAAGACTGCTCCAGAGATCAGTCCTCAGGTTAATTATTAGACTTGAGTTCTTCAGTTCAATAAGGCTACTTCTCACCAGTGCTATAACCTGGTGTAATTACAAACCAGCAATCTTTCAGAAAAGAGAGAGCTGTGGGAGGAATGATATTGCTCTGTCAGTCAGTGTTATCACAGCTTGGAAGCAGGGCCTTATATCACTCAAACTGAGTTGCCAGCATAGCCTGACTCAGTTACAAAGCAGAAACTGCAATACCAATCCTTTGTGGCTGCTCACAGGCAGCACTAGCTCAAGTGCCTCCAGGATGCTCCTGTTTAAGTTGCAGGGAGTTCAAGAGCAGAGCTATGGGTGAAGAAAGTAAAAGAAATAAAACTGCTTTTCAGCACAGAATGATGCACAGGAGCTCAGTTTGGGTGAAATGAGGGTGCTGGAAGGAGAGGAGTAAACAGAGGAAGAGTTTAGAAAAGAACTTTCTGAACCAAAGAGCAAAACTACCACGATCTGACTTGCTTCCCAAAGTATGTTTTCAAAGATTACCCTGGCTGCAGAAACTGGAGCATAGGTACTGGAAGGAGTTCTCCTAAGTTCTGAGAAAGCTGAAAGAGAAAAATTAAAGTGTTCATCTTTCAGTTAACATCAGGATTATTTTAATTCACAGAATCTCTCAGGGTGACCTGACATATTTAAAAAATTGAGAAGAGCACAACACAATATCTCTTGTGCTGAGGGAGGAGGCTCACAAAACAAAACACAGTATGTCTCATGCTGGGGGATGAGGCCTCACTCAATAGAAGCTCTGAAGAAAAAAATAAAACCTGTGGTTTCCTCTTTGGCTCTCTGTGCCTCGCTTGAACTCCCTTGCCTGTTGTCTCTCTCTGTTAAGGAAGACAAAATAAATACATAAAGCTGCCCAGTGTGACCTTTTTGTTATTTCTGCAAAGTTCCTTCCACTTTAAAGGAGTGGAAAAGTACGTTGCAAGATCTGAAAGTGAAATGCAGAGAGTGCTGTTTTTCCATCTCAGCAGCCACACATCAAACCAAGGACAGCATGGTGGTTTAAAACAAAATACCCTTTGCTATCAGAAAGCTCCAGCTATAGAGGTGCTGTGACACTGTGATGTAAATTCTTTATGGCCACAGGTTTTCACAAGTGGTGGTTGCTTTTGGGAGGTTTTCTTACTGAGTCTCTTAGACCTGAAGCATACGTTGAACAAAGTGGTTTGGGTGTAGTTTCTCTTTACCTTTGTCTGAGTTCCTGGTTTAATTTCCTCTTAAAAGAGGAAATCAATAAATAAATGTGATGTAGACCTTATTTAAATATAAATCACCATATCAAAAACTTATGCTTTCTATGGGTTGTGCATAAATTTGGATGTTTTCTCCTTCCTGGTGAAAGGGTGATATTGTTTGTGTTGATTGCATCAGCCCCATAAAGAGTCAGGTAAGAAATCTTGCAGCCAGGACACAAAGGGAAGAGCTCTCTTTTGCATTTTTAGAGTACCTCATGTTAGGTGAAGTGTCAGTTCTGTGAAGGAGGCCAGTTACTTAACCAAACATATGTCTTCAGGTAGAGGTAGTTAAACTAAAATAAATATCTCCTGGAGTTTGCCCCTAATGATGAAACCATTAGGGGCAGTACAAGTACATTGCTGGGCAAATCCTTAATCCTTGCCAAAATAGAGTGAAATCAGTAAAATCATTCTTGAATTAGCGTGTCATTCCAGACCCTGTAACTTTGTTGAGTAAGAGGGGGAGAAGGTTTTAACTAATTGCATTTATCTGTACAGATGTCTTCTGTGGACCCATTTGGGCTAATTGACTAAATCTGGCATAAAAGATAGCATAGAAATTTTTACTGTTGAAAAACTCTGAGCAGGAAATGTTCCCACAGTGCAAGAGTCCTCTGAGTTCCTTTGAGTCAGGGTGCTTTAATACTGTAATTCATGAGTTGTCTACAGGAGGAATAGAAAAAAGTTAAACTAAACTGCTTTTTAAGGAAAATTAATTAAGTCTCATTAGAAGTCTGTATGGACGCTCATTCTGAGAATTAAAGGAGTAAGAAGGGAGGCAATTAATGGTGCTTCAATTCTCCATCAGAAGCCTAAGCATAATTTGTCTTAACAGATTTCTGTTCTTAATTCAGTTAGTATAATTTCATTTCCCTGAATGACTCCAGGTAGATAAAGGCAGAAGGGAATAGTGGCTTTTGAATTGCCCAGGGCACTACAGGTGGGCTCCTCAGGAGGTGACATCCATTTTGTGATTTTTTTATCACAGACCAGAGCCTTGAGCTATCCCAGGTGCCCCCAGCACCCTGTGGTGCTTCACCAGCACCTGGCACAAAAGGTTTTCTCTCCCTCACTGAGCTGTGTCCATGCAGGTGGCAGGAGCAGCCAAGCCTGTGGCCAGGGCTGCTGCTGGAGCACCTCCCATTCTGTCCTGCTGGGATTCACTGGGCACTGCTCACAAGAAAAATGTCAAAAGGGATTTCTGACAGTAAAGCTGCACAGGGTCATTTCCTAGCATTGCAAACACGGTCTTTCCTGTGGTTTTGGGAGCCAGGTCACCATCAGCTCCCAGCACTGATCTGGGGCAGGGTGTGCAGTAGCTTGGCTCCTCCCTGAACAGGTGCCACCGTGCCTCTGCCTTCTTACTGCCCAAAGCTTTCTGTCCAGGCACGAGAGAAGCTTCCTGCCAGGAGATTGAGAGGCAGGCAGCCTGTGTGCTCCTTCTTCTGCTCCATGAGCCTTTCCTGTGGCACAGAAAGGGCTGCACAGTGCACCCTGCACTTTGAACACTTGCTGATAGCACAGCTTCCTCTCCCATCACCTTGCTGGCTGTGTTGTCACCTTTTACCTTCCCATATGTTGCCTTCTGGCTCTTTTCCTCCCTAACTGAATTTTATTTTCCCATGGGAGTGATTCCTGGGGTTTTGATGCTTGCCTGTTTCTCTCTGTATGCTATAGAATTTTATTATTATGGGAAGATGTGTTTCCACTTAAGCTAACAAGGTGAGCAAAACAAATTATATAAAATGTCTTAGCTTTGGTCTTCTCTGCAGAAGGTGCACTGAGAAGGGAAAGAATTGTGGAAGGTGTGGAACTGCCTTCTCTGGTGTACCACCAAGCCCCCATCCCCAGGCTTTTCCTCTTTTCCTGTGCCACCACATTGGTGGCATAGGGGCTTCTGCAAAGGGCAGCTGCTTTGTGGTATGTTTCTTCCCAAAATAAAAAGGCTAATTTGTTGTAATTTACTAAAGATAAAGGGGAGTGATGGAATGAGTCTCTTGGAGGCGTATTTTCTCCCATGGTGAGTAGACACTGTTAATTGCCTTCTATCAGTAATTTCACAGTCTTACCCTTAGTTTTGTTGCAGCTGCAGGAGAAACAACTGTGTGACAGGGTGATATGTGACACGTACTGTGAAATTCATTAGCTTGCCACTACCTAATTATTACATGCAATTAAAAGGTAAACAGATAATCATGTCATAGTGCAGGACTCAGATTACATTATTTGATTTAAATCATTATCTGTTGGGAATCTTCTTCTGTTACCAGTGAGCCACATGGCAGTGGCAGCGAAATTTCTGTAGCACAAGGTTACAGTGATGTGACATGTGCCAGCTGTGTGCACAGTTCTGCCCAGTGCCCCCAGCTGTGGCTTTGGCATGAGCAAAGTGGCTGGCCATGGCTGTGGGTTGGCTGAGAATGACCATCCATCAGGAAGAGGGTGGAAGCTGTGGTGGGACAAGGCAGGTATGCAGAGAGGGAATGTGCTCTTGAGAGTGCATCCAGAGGCCTCTGGTTTGAAGTCATTAGGCAGAGCCTTGTGCTTTAGTACTTTCTGATCCAAATGCAAAGCAAAAACCAAGGTTACTTCCTCTGGCAAGAGGAAGAGCCATCATTTAGCCTGGCTGAAATCTGTCAGAAAAGTGCAAAATACAGTTGTACTTGGAGCAGCTGTTGCATAAAACTAATTAAATTTCTTCTGAGGAAGCTAAGAGCTGTCAGCTGCTTCTGTTACTGGACACTAGGTATCTCCAAGACTCCTTTATTGTTAGACAAGAATCTTCATGCACTGGGCAGTGTATAAACAGAATGAAAACAGGGTCTCTGCACTGCAGATTGTGCAGCCTGATGCATGAGAGAGTAGATGTATCTGGATGGACTAACGGGGAATGGAGGGAAACAAGGAGACAAATATTGCAAAAGTGATTTTATGACTGTTAAATTAATAATATCTCACTGACCTCTGTGGTCAGAAGTCCCCTAGAGGCCTCCTTGTGCTCTTGTTTTAGGCTGATTGTTGGGCTCCAAGAAAAAAATACATCACTCATTCCTCCTGTGTCACTCATGAGCCTTGTTTAGTTGAAGAGAAAAAAACCTTGGAACAAGCAGTGACATATTTCTGTTGTTTCTCCCCTGAACACATGAGAACAGATGTCCAGGCAGTGTGAAGTTAATGCAGCTCTTCTAAAGCCCTTGTGTAGTAGAGGTGGAATTGGGCAATAGGTGCCTGAAAAGCTCTAGGATGTGGTGGTACATATAGCCACGTGGGTAATGTTTAAAACAGAACATAGGAGAAGACTTGCTCCCTGGAGATGGCTGCGTGATATTATGTGGGTTAAATTAAAGTACCAGCCAGTACTGAGGGGAAAACCACAAATTCTGTTTCAGAAGCAGTCATACTGCCAAGAGGTAGGTCAGGGCATCTCTTGATTTCCATTGCATGTAGCTCTCCATGGTTGTAAGAATTCTGAGTACTGCTGAATTTTGCCAGAGTGTGGAGTTGCCACATCACTGGCAGGTGATGGATGAGGGAAAGTCAGCCCCTTCAGAGCCACTCCTGATGGCTAATCTCACCCACAGACTGTTTGTGTTTGGGGAGTGCACTGCTGAACTCAGATTTTGTATGCTGGTATTTGTTTGCTCTCTCCACACATTGGGTTGCTGAGAAGGGATATTGGCTCTAGATCCAATCAGTTACTTTCCAAGTATTTTGAACTGGCAAAGACTTTTTTATTGAAATCAAACTGTTATGTAGGAATGTGCTGCTTTCAGCAAAGTTTTTGCAACAAGCCAGGAGGGCTGCCTCAGGCCCAGGCTTCCAGGCTCCTGGACTTCTAAACTTATGCATTCTGGATTTGATGGAAGCTCAGCCTCCTCAAGAGTAACTGCAAAGTGTCAGGGTGGACAGGTGATCTGCTGCTTTCTGGCTCACAGGCATGTGTACTGGAGATGAAAATGGTGTTGCTACCAGAAATAGCAAAAATTTTAAAAAAATCCAGAAGGCACAGCTGACAGACATGTCTGCTCAGCCTATTCAAGTGTATTTCAGAAAAGAAGAAAATTCTTGGAGTAGATTCAGTCACCTTGGAAGGGTGAAGCACCTTGGAGGATGCTCATTAATGATTTAAAAGGGGAGCGTGACTGAAAGGCAATGTCAGAAATCCTCACAAGTGGGTAACAGCAGTCAAGTTAATGTTTGTGACTCTTCAAAAGCTTTACTTGGATGTCTCTTCAAAACAGTCTGGATGCACTGAGGGAGGGCTATGCCATCCTTTTTTCTCTTTGAGTAGCTGCCTGAAAATAAGTGTAAGATGGATTTTCTAAAAATAAATGAGAAAACACCCAAGGCTGGGTAAAAGTCATGAATTTAAGTCTGAATGCTCAGACTTAAAAGTCATCAATTCCCCAGCAATGTTAGATGAGCCTAAAGTGTATATCTAGATCAGCAACAACTTCATGAGGGAGCCTAAAAAAAGAGAAGATTTATTCTCTTGGACATTAAACATCACATATTATTATTTGACCACTCCTATGTGATCCCTGCATGGGGCTGCACATGCATTTCCATGCATGTATTTGCCTGTGAGTGTAATGTGACAGTCCTAAAGCATTTGTGAATGTAGATAAACTAAGTCCAGCTAGTCCAGCTCAAATGTGTTCCATAAACAGCTCTTCAGGTACACTCATCTTTGTGTTGATTCATGTGTTCAGTTGTTGGAAAGTCACAGGAGCTTATTTGACTGCTCTGGCCTGTGCCCAGAGGAGTCACTTAGGGGGGAATTGGACAACCTCTAGCCCTAAACCTATAAAAAGAAGAAATGCATACTGTTATTTTTGTTAGGTCTTAATTAATGTACTGGCTGCTCAGCTTCTGCAGAATCCTAAGCATTGTATTTAAAGCCTCAAAGTAACTTCCTTACTTTCAATAATTTAATATCTTTTACTGGTCCTTATCCTCTGCTTTTTCTTTTGCAGTTCCATATAAAATGTGTAATGACAGTTTAAAGAGATGTAAGACATTGGATATCTGTAGGTCAGGCAAAGACTAGCCTGCTTTTAGTGTTTGCTTCTTTCTGGAAAGAAAAATCCCATTGCTGCCTATCCTTGTGCAGCCAAGCCATTTGAAAAACTCACCAGCTGAACACAAACCATGGCTGGGTGTTTTGTCTTCCTTATCTTTAGTCTGTGCCTCAGTGCCACCAGTGAAAGGGAGGAACAGACAGAGCAGCTTCTTACACTGACATTGACATAATTTGGCACTTGCTGGAGATGAAAGTGAGTATGACAAGATCTTTCTTTCTGAGGCAGTAACAGGGATCTGAAGTGCTGACTTCTGTCAATATGGCAATGGCAAGCTCCTCTGCATCTCCCTCCCATGACTGCTGTTGCTATGAGAAAAGCAAGAGGTACAGGCTTTACCAATATGCCAGTGCTTTAGGATAAAATGAAGAGAGGAAAAAATAATGTGGGGCAACGCAGTGCAAGGCTCATAACAATACAACCATGAATTATGCAGCTGCATCTGTCCAGCATGTGCAAAAAGGATACCAATGCCTAGGAATGAACATGTAGTGCACAGGGCACAGCTTCCCGTGGTTGTAAACTGGTATAAAATTATTAACCTGTCAGGGGTTATTCTGACTTAGAGCATATAAGGATGTGTGGTGTACAAGTTCTGCTTTTCCCACTTCATTCTGGCATGAAGGAATACCTGTTTGCAAACACACATAGTAGAGTCTGAGAGGTTTCCCAAAAGTGAATCCACTGTGAATCCTCAGCCCCCTCCATTGGGCTCAAAGAGCCCTCTCAGAGGGCAAACTACATTCTTCCAGTTTGTTTCAGTCTGCAAAGGTGTGACTTCTGTTTCTTCCCAGCACAGGCACATTTTCTTGTTTTGCCTTTGGGCTGTGGCAGAGGAACCCCCACGGGAAAGGGGGCACACAGACTTTCAGCAGATCAGGTCAGCTTAGTCAACACAGGCTTCATCAAGGCAAAATTTAGTCCCTGCTTGAAGCAGTTTGGATTGTTTTGAATCTATTTCCTAAAGGGTAAAAAATGTCAGAGTTGTTTGCTTGGGATGAAAGGAGCATGAGTCATCAGGGAAACCCAGGAGGAAGTACCCAAAGTTTTCTAGCCTGCCAAACATGGCTAGAAGCAGGAGCAGGTACATTAAACTCTCAGTCCTTGTCCCTTGCTCCCAGTTACTTGGGTGCAGGGCATTTCATTACCCAGATGTCTCTCCAAAATGGATCAGTTGATCTTGTAATCCCTCAGAGTGAGTTTACTCAGCATATTTACAGGACTTGAAGCTCTCAGCTGTCCTCCAGAAATGCTGAGCCCTGTTGGAACTCGTAGAACATGTGCCAGCAGTGTGCCCTGGCTGCAAGAAAGGCCAGTGGTGTCTTGGGCTGTGTTAGACAAAGTATTGTCAGCAGGTCAGGGAGGTGATCTTGCCCCTCTGCTCTGCACTTGGGAGGCCACACCTGGAGTGCTGTGTGCAGCTCTGGGCTCCTCAGGACAGGAGAGACGTGCACCTCCTTGGGAGAGTCCAGCAAAGCACTGTGAAGGTGGTAAAGGGACAGGAGGAGAGACTGTGAGGAAAATCTGAGAGCTGGGGCTGTTCAGCCTGGAGAAGACACATCTCAGGGGCATCTTGTCAATTGTTGCAAAAAAGAGAGAATGTAAAGAAGATGAAACCAAACTCTTTTCAGTGGTGCTGAGCACAAACTGAAGCAAAGGGAGGCCCTCTGAACATCAGGAAACATTGTCTTTGAGGGTGACTGAGCAGAAGGATTCAGCATTGCATTCACCCAGCTCCTAAATAGGGAAGCTATAACCACACAAGAAAAGCACTTTGCAAAAGTACCAGAGAGATCCATCCTCTCCTCTGTTCAGAGGACTCAGTAGCTAAGCTGGTTCTTTATTTCTGGAAACTACTTATTCTATCAGTTATTGACACTCTTCATCTTGATTGTTAAATAATTTCTAGCACAGATTGTTTATGCTTAAGGCTACTGCAAAGTCCCATGCAGTAAGTTTTTACATCCCTGTTTGCCAGAAGCACCAGCATATCATCCAAGAAAGCCTGCACTGAGCATGCCCTATTTCCTTTCTTTGCCTGTGCATTTCTCCTGCTATCACTGTTGGCAAGAAAATGCTGAATTTAGTTAACTTTCAGGTCTGAAACTGCATGCCTGAATCTATACATTGCATTACTCTTGGTGCCAAGCTAGCAAAAGCTAAGAAGAATCCATTAGTTTACTCATCAGTTTGCATTGACTGCACGTGTAAGTGGAGGCCAGATGTGGCTACACAAATGTAGTACAATACTGCCATATAAATTTATATAATACTGCAGGATTTGCTCTGCAGGACTGACATCCTGGGAACAAGGGGGGCATTGGAGGTGAGGGAGCCCAGTATGCCCTCCTGCTTGTGTGTGAATTCCTGCAGTGGGTATAAGAGCGAGATGTTTGAGTTTTTCCTTAGAGTGCTGTGCATGGGCACTGAGGCTGGAGGGCGTGTGAACAGGAGACTTCCAGGATGATGCTGTGTGGTGCAGTAAGAGCAGCAGCTCCTGAACAGCTGTGCACTAGAGGAAGGCTTCAGTTGTTGGGCAACACCTGCTGCTCCAAGAGCCACTGTGGTCTCCTCCAGAGCATGTGCTGGATGGGTTTAGACAACTGGATGGGTTTTGTTTGCTCTACAGTGCTGCAGAGCAAACAAAAGTTGTACATACCTGGCAACAACTTCTGAGGCCCCTTCTCAACCAAGTAAACCATAATGTAACTTCACTGCCATATGTTTGTGTTTGAGTAGTCTGTGATTTTGTCTGGAAGATCAGTGCAAATTGGGTGATTTGCTGTAAAGTATGTGCATCTATCTCTTCTCAGGAAATGGAGGACTGCAGATCTCCATCCAGAATGTGACCCACAGTGTAACTGGGAGCATATGCTGTGCCATTGGTGATGCACGTGGCAAGGACTAGTGACCCATTTGTCTCCAGCTCCTCCCCATGGTGATTTCTTGCCTGCTCTGAGGCAGGGCTGGTGTGTGTTACTCAGGTTCCAGAAGGTTGTGATGCAGAGTGGGATAACAAGCACTCCTGACCTGTAAGGACACTGGTTTCCAAATGCCTCACAAGGAAGGCTGCTGCTCTCTCTCTGACTATGCCAAGGAGCAAATCTTGCTGTTCATGTGGTCACCAGGCTGTGCAGTGCAGGCTGCACACCCTTATCAATTCTCCACCAGCAGTGTTGGCTGAATAATATGTTTCAAGGCTCAAGTGGCAGTAGCAATCTTTATTGTGCACAGCTCTTATTTATATGGTTTTCAAAAATCACGTTTGATCCCAATTGTCGAGTAACTTGTTACCACCCAGTTCACTGGTCAATAGCTGCCTGTGTACGTGCTTGCCAAAGATTGGCCAGCATCTGTTCCTTGCAGTTAAATCCTTCTGCTCTTGATGCCTTAAGCTTTAGCTTTCATGTTTTTCAGATTCTGTGCTGCCTAGGGGTGCAGTTCTGAGCCTCATATTAAGTGTCAGTCAGCTCTCTTCACAGAGTAGGGAGACAAACCAAATCCTTCTACTGCACACCAAGGACAACTTTCAGGTCCAAAAGCCCAAACAAGGGTGGGCTGGAGGGAGGAACAAGAAGGATGGGACTTCATAATATGAAGTGTAATTGGACAATTAAACCCCAATATGCAGATGCACCAAAACTTATAAAAGTGTGAGACCTCGTGATGAGCCATCCATTTTGTGACCATTTCAAGTCCACCTTGGGTGTAGCCTGGCCAGACTCTTGTCCTGCCCAAAGTGTACCCTTAAAGGCTCTTCAAT
The DNA here is from genome assembly GCA_013400075.1 of Hippolais icterina. Classification (NCBI taxonomy): domain Eukaryota; kingdom Metazoa; phylum Chordata; class Aves; order Passeriformes; family Sylviidae; genus Hippolais; species Hippolais icterina. The sequence goes on from VWYN01026796.1 coordinate 130,146, forward strand.
AAATATCTACTTTATTCTCTAGCTCTGTTCAGTCTCTGTTCCAGGTCAGCCTTCCCAAGGCATCACTTTTCAGTGATGTTTACTTCCTTTTCTCACGAGTACAGACTGATCAAGTCAAGGTCAGGGTTTTTGGGAATTTGGCAGTATCATGAGATGATTCAGTGTATACAGAGCTTTGGCCACCCTACTCTTCGTGGATTCACCATACACATAACAGATATTATTCTGTATCTGCCTTGTGACTTTTAATTTCGGTTTTCTCTGGGAGTGGTTGGGCAATGATTATTATCCAGTATGTGTCAGATTATCACCATTGCCTGAGTGTTTCTTTCTGTCATAGTGAGTTTTCCTTTTCTCCAAGGAATCTGCTGCTTTTAAGCAGAAAATAGTTAGATTTCTTAGCTGTTTGCCTGTGTGTTTAAGACAGGGCAGTACATGAGGCTGGGACCTCACTTTGCTTTCAGAACTGACCCTGTAAATGCTTCTGGCAGTGTTTCCTTTCACATAGCGCCAAGTCAGGACTGTTTCAGCATTTCCTTGGTAGACAAAAGTGAGTCCAGCCATCAGGGGTGCTCCTGGTGTCCTCATGTGAAGGATGCTCCAGCAGACTTAGTTCCAGAGTGTGTTTTGTGGCCATGAGCTGAGCCATACACAGTCACTTCTTGTCCGTAGGCAGAAGACTTTGCTCTTCTGTTCCATTAAGTCACCAAGAGTGATCATTGCTGAAATGAGTTTGTTAAATAATCCAGAAGTTTTCCTTTTCTTCCTTTCTTTCCTGAGTTCAGAAGTTGGTAACCTAATCACCAAGACATGTGCTGTGCATCCCTTAGTGCAGTGTGTTACTGGCAGGGCCTGGGGCTTGGGTCCAGAAGGTCTGGTTTGTTTGTTCCCCTGGGTCTGGAGGAACACAAATTTTATTTATGTTTTATTTTATTCTTTTTTATTTTTCATTTAAAAGCTATCCAGCAGTTTGTCAGTTGAAGCAGAAGACAATCCTTTGCACCAATACTTACTCATGTACACATGCTGATCAGCTGAAGTGTTAAAGCTCAAGGTGAGTGCTCCAGCCTTTAATCAATGACCAGTCATTGATTTAGCACATCCACAAGTTTCAGATGGGCATGAAGTAGTTCTTCCATTGTGTCCAGTTTTTAGGGTACCTTTAGAGACTAGAGATACTTCTCAATGTGTAATTTATTAGGTAAATGGTCTTCGGTAGTCTGTACTAAAGAAGGAAGTGAAAAGCAACTGAGCAATACTGCCATTTCTAGGTGTTACAGGTGGTGGGTACTATTAGTCAGAATTGGAAAACACAGAACTGTGACCTTTTATAAGTACTCAGTGAAACACTGAGCTACTGCTGGTCAATTAAAAGCAGTTCAGGTGTTTAATATTGTTTATGGTGATTTTCATACACAGATGAGTAAGGAGTGACTTGAGGCAATGTGTGTCAGCTGTCCAGCCAGAACTGAAGCAGCCTCTGGTAAAGGTGAATGCAGAGAGGTTTATGTAGCAGAGGAGCTCAGCAGATGATAGGGGACTTGCCCACAGACTGAGAGAGGAGCTCAGGATGGATGTGGGGTATTACAAAACAACAGGGGTCAAAGGGATGAAGCAAAGGGTTAAAATGGAAGGAATCAGGCATGAGGGAGTGATGGCCAGGTGGGGATCCAGCTAAGGCCCTGAAGTGGAATTACATAAGTCAAACATCAATGAAAGGCAGTTGGGGAGCAAGAACAGACAGCAGCCAGGCTTGTTTCTGGTCTCTTGCCATATATGAGACAACCCTTTGAGGTGTGCCTGATGGCCAGAGGATGTGATAGCTTTAGCTGTAGCTCTTTTGTCTCCAGCTGTTGTGATTTCTGTGCTTAGTTCTCTGGTCTGGTGCATTGCAGGATTTTTAGGGTAAATCATTTTTCATCAGTGTAACCCACTGATTGCCAAGATTTCAAGGCAGTTGGATGGGGTGGTGAATATACCATTCTTCTGCTGGTAGCCACCAGAAATACTCAAGAGGAAAAATTTCATCTTTGTTCTACATAGTGCTGTGCTAGCAGGTACTTGTGAGGAGGCTGTAATTCCCAGAGCAGTGGGGCAGAAGCTCTTTATTTAAAGAAAAATTGTGGCAAATGTTATGAAAATAGAGTTTATGTTTCTTGCAGCTTTACATGTCAGGTAGCCTGTGCCTAGATACAAGGTTAATAATGGCTTAGAAGTATTTTTTGTTAAAATTTATGTTCATTAAAAAGATCTTCAAAAGCACTCCATATTTGGTGAACAGCATACAGAAGGTTAAAGTAATGAACGTTGAACATATTTTAAGGTTATCTTTGAGAAGGACTCTTTACATCCTTAAATGCCTGCCTGAGGTGGCCTCCACTTTAGGACTTTAAAGCTTAAAGAAATCCTGTATACAGAAGAAATTCTTCCCTGTTACGGGGGTGAGGCCCTGGCACAGGTTGCCCAGAGAAGCTGTGACTGCTCCACCCCTGGAATTGTCCAAGGCCAGGTTGGATGGGGTTTGGAACAACCTGGTCTAGTGGAAGGTGTCCCTGCAGGGGATGAGATGAGATAAACTTTAAGGTCCCTTCCATCCCAAACCATTCTCTGATTCTGATTGTACATATTGAAAAAGGAGGCTGTGGCCTTATGTGCTTAGGTACAAATCCCCCACCTTTTCTTTTGAACATATCTGTTAACTCATTTTTTCTTTCCTTTGTGCTTTCACAAACCCTTGTGCCCTTCAAAAGCTCAGTAGGAGTTCATGGTTAATTTACAGAATTAACAGGGATGGAAACCTGAGCAGTTTGGTGCATCCATACTTGCTGGAATGAGTGTGGATTTGACTTACGGGGTTTTGTTCCTAAATACAAGAAAAGTTTTATTCCAGTGCCACACTCAAGTGTAGCAGTGGTGCCTCTGCATGTGGCTGGTTCAGCAGATGGGGCAGTGTCTTCATAAGGTAGATCCATAAATAACCTGTAGTCTTTAAGGATGTGGCCCTTCTGGGAGTGCTTGCATGTTTACATATCGAAACCAATCATGCATAGGGCCCTTTTAATGCATTTGAACTACTATAGAAACTTTTTGGTTTCGAAACCATTTAATTAAGGTTAATGAAGTTTGGGACTTGGGTAGTGTATTTCATGCAGCAATACATGTCTCTGTTCTCAATAGATGTCTTCCATTTGCAACAGTACCTACACATGCAGGACTCAAATCCCCATACCCCCATGCCTTCAGAGTAGGGCGGACTCCTGTCATAATATTACATCATAAACCTTTCCAAATGGAGACATAATGAGGTGACTCTTGTTGCATTTTGAAACAGTGTGACCAATGTGAGGATTTGATCCAGCAGTTCCACTCTTCCAAAAGTACTAAGGTGCGTGCAGATATTTGATATTGAGCTATTTAGCCCTCAATTGCGAAATAAATAGGTCAGCCAAGGCCATTGAAAGGAATTTAATAGATACATCTCACACTCACAGAGAAGCATGAAACTCCTGCTAAAATGAGATTGGGTTCATGAAAGGTCACAGTTATCTTTTAAAGCAAGTTTTTGCAGGTCTGCAGAGCAAATATTGCATTAAAGATACTGGCAGAATCTCTGTTTTACTGATAATGCTCCAAGTTTTCTTTTTTTCTCCAGATTGTGATAGAGCTTCTTGTAAGCTAAGCAGTCAGCCTTATGACTTTTGCTGTATTTCTTCATAGTGACATACTGAACTAGCAAGGCATTGAGCAGTAAGTACAAGAAGAAGCATAAGCTGCCAAAATAACAGGAAAATACATTATTATTATTATTATNTGTCATCATTTTTTCAGAAACTGTTGTGACACAAATAACCATCCAAGCTGGATTAACTCTAAAGCTCATTTTGTTTGCCTTAATAAGCACAAATAACTTACAAATTTGAGGAAGGGTCTAAAAAGGACTTCATACAGATACTGATGTAGGTAGGTGTACAGATGTCTACATACTTATCTATCTATCTTTATATACAGATATATGAAACATTAATAATTACACTTTCCTCCATTCCTAAACTTCTACCAGAAGTGGCTTTCTACTGAATTTGGTGTTACACAAACAGGTCATTGCACATGTGGCACAGGGGATGGGTTAGAAACCTCTGGTGGGGAGACAGGAATTTATATGCACCCTTGGGCCTGGCATCTAAATCAAATTATGTTTCTTCCAGGCTCCTAAAGCTTGCTCTGAGCCTGCAGACACTTCTCTAGGCTACCTGGTCTGGGATGATTGATAAATAAGTGACAGTGTCATTAGATCATGTGGAACGTTTAGATGGGGAAAGCTGAAATTGTCCTTGCTGAACTTTGGGATGTACTTGTGTTTGGTAAAATAGAGGCCCAGAGGATGCTTGTCATTGAGTAGCACAGCAGAAAGGAATGCAGAAAAACCAGTCTGGGGGAGTCAGGACAGGATCTGTCTTCATACAATCCTGTTATGCTCCTGCTCTGACAGAAGCTGCACAGCAAGTAAAAGGTTTAAGGGGATTGCTCCATCGGGCCCCTGCAGGAAAGCTTTGACCAATGGTCAATGCAGGAAGGATGGCACAGGTGATGGAGCATGTTTGTGCCAAGCCACAGAGCAGAAGTCAGCATTGGCATGTGAACACCACACGTTTTATGAGTTTTCAGTATGTTCTTAAAAGAATCCCTTGGAATCCAGATCTGAGGATTAAAACTAATAGCAGACTGTGTCAATACTGAGTGGTTTTACACTGTAATGGTAGAAATCAGTGGCCTCTTCACTTCAAAGGTGGCAACTAAAAGATGCTGAAATGAAAAAGAGATGGAGATAAGCACTGCTTTGTGAGAGCAGAAATGAGGGTTGAGGGCAAGACTGAAGAAAAAGCTCATGCAGGTGGTGAGGGAGTTGGGTTTTTGAGAGAAGAGAGTGTTTCTCAGGAGCAGAGAGCCAGTGGGCTCTCCAGGTGCAGCAGCTGCAGGACAGCAGTGGTGGGGATGAGGTGAGTCTGTGCCCTCACAGCTCCCTGGCCCCATGATGGAGAGTTGTGACAGTGGCTATAGCTTGGGGGTTAAGTCTCCATCCTCTCAGCTTACCTAATCCCAGCCAGCAGAGTTGCTGGAAGTCTCCTTGTATCCCTGCAAGAGCAGCAGTCCATGCAGAGCTATATAGCTCTGGCTTTTGAGGAGTTCATCAGAACATAAAACAGCCAGCCAGAAGAACTCTGCAGACCTGAAGGCTGATCGGAAATCAGTGTTAAGGTGCCACTAGGCAAGGACACTTCTGTTACTCATACAGTTCTGCGGGTGGCAGGAGTAGTTCTGTGGGCAGCATGGCACTAATGCGTTACAGGGGTTTGTGAGGAGCCAATTGAGCTTTGATTTGTCTCAACACTGTCATCAGAAGCATGTTGGGGAGAGGGTGCACAGGTGCCATGGGCAGGAGACTACTAGAAGAAGATGGGGGAAAGCCTTGTCTCTGGGGAGAGTTTGCCTGGCAGCCATTTCATGGGACATGAAATGTCCCATGGGACAGGCACATGGGACAGGCAGTCAGCAGCAGATCCTGCACTGCCCACAGAGGATTCTCCACTCCATGGACAAAGGTCTGTGCC
>VWYN01026796.1:136312-278580 GCA_013400075.1 Hippolais icterina
TTTAGTAGGGCAACTTCTTGTTGCTGTTGCTTACCAATAAACAGTTCTCAGATACAAAGCTGTCTAGGTTGACCTAATTTCATTTTAGAGCATCTATTTTTAAAAGAACTCCTCGCAGTTCCCCACAGTGGAACGTGACAGGGTTCTTTCTCCATAGCTGTTTAGCTACTTGTCTTTCACAAGTATAAAAAATACTAAAGTGGTAGAAAAGAAAATAAAGCTCTACAGCAAAGCCTGGGCATGAGGAATGCTAAATATCACTGGCTTCTGCCAGTCACGTATGTCATGTTTAGGAGATGATTTCCAGAGGTATTTAGTGTGGGAGCCTGGAGCAGGATGTCCTAAGCCCTGCCTTTGCTTGATGTGATGATGATGGGATTGTGAATATGTAGTAAGGTAGCAGGCATATTGCCTTTCTGAGGGCTTGACTAAATTCCAGCAAGAAAACCTAAAACAGATCTCAATAGGCCAGTAATGACTTGGAAATAATACATGCACCTTCAAGAAGTCTTCTGAATTATGCCAATGTTATTTTTGCCTGGTGGTATAGCTGTGGGCTCATTCTGCTGTTCCTTTGATGCCTACAAGCTTTTGGATCCACTGGATATGCCTTTGTGTTCAAATTTGTATTTGTGGCTGCCCCAAAGCTTTTCAAGACATAGCACATCACCAAAGATTGTTGTTATTTAAAGACTGCTGAACTGGAATTCAAATTCTGCCCAAATTCAAATTCTGTCCAAATTTAAATTCTCTGTTGGCCATTATTCATTTTCCATTCATAAACTTTTATCAAGTGACAAGGCAGCACTGAGGCAATGCAGCAAGCAGGGGGTGGAGTCAGCCATTCAGAAACACATCTGAGAGTCACCCTAGACTCTGGCTGGTGAGTAGTACTGAGCTGTGAACACATCCTGAACGTCAGGATCCTTTCACATGCTGAAGGAAGTGTTGCAATTCTACTCGTCTGATCTTTATATTGCTCTGCAGAGGCTTTCATCTCAATGAGTTTCTTTTTATAACAACTCAGGAACACATGAAATCTAAATTCTGGCAGAGTTCTTGCTGAGTATGGCATTTAGGATCTTAATTCTGTGACATGATGTGTTGAGCACGTGGAAAATACGAGTTTGCTCCATATTGCAAAAGGTATCCTACTCATGAGTGTACGGGGCTCTGCTCAGACACTGCAGGAGCAGCTGTAAGTTAAAGGGAAGTTACAACTCTGCAAGGTTTTTCTGTCACCTCTGCAAGCCTGACAAGTCTGCTTGTGGGTGGAAGTACAGAGTTAATAGCTAAAGGCTAAACATTTTGCCTGTGGGTGACTCTTACCATGCTAATTATAATGTGACTTTTGCCTGGAAAATGATAGGTGCAAGGGGAGGGATGAGGAAAGAGAACAAACTTCTTTACTCTAAATATTGGTTGTTGAAAATATCCTGGAAGCAATATTTCTGACGGTCTCAGTTTCACCTTTTTCTTAATGCTGTTGGTATTGCTGAGATGGCAGTGACACCCTGTGGTACCAGATGCTATCACTCAGGAAGTCACTCTAACATGGCAATAGCAAATAGCAAAAAAGTCCAGGGATGTTTTTAATTCCTCTTCATGTCTTCTATCCTTCCCTGAGTGCTGTACACTGAGTAGGATGTACTTTCCTAGGTCTAAATGTCCTGGAAATATCTCTGGTCTGATTCACCATCTCTTGGCTTTACAGAAGAGGAATCAGCTGTACCAGCAAACCAGGATCACATTGCAGGGCACCTTTGTTTTCACTCAGTGAAAATGCTTGTTCTTCTCTCATTGCTCTGCTGAGCCAGGAAAGCTTGTGATTGGAGGGGGCAGTGCTCATCTTGGGTATTTCCTCTTTTCCAGGGTGTTCATGAGTCAAAAGGTGTGACTGAAGATTACTTGAAACTGGAATCCCTGATCCAGAAAGTTGTTTCTCCTTACTTGGGCACGTACGGTCTGTATTCCAGTGACGGACCCTTCACGCACTCTGCCTGTATCTTGGGTAAGAACAGCACAGACTCCATTTGGCACAGCACACAGGACTTCCCAAAGCCCTGCTCCATGCAGGGCCAGGGCCTGCACAAGAGGTGACTGCCAGTGCTTACATGAGTACATCAGGCTTCTTTTTTAGGACCATAGACTCTTTGCAAAGTGCAGAGTCACAGTGAAACTTGCAGTGGCAAAAGATGAAAACAGATCATCATAAGAGTGCTCAGTGATAAAAATTATTAAAATTAATCTAGAGTGTGTTTAGCATTTCCAGTCTACCTTTTAACATGAGAGCTTTAACACAGGATGCTTTATGGACAGTGAGAGGAAGAAGCAAGAAGCCACTTCTAAAGTACTTAGTAGTTCATTTTCATTAGTGTTCATTAGTACACAAAGATCATACAAGGCTGTTAAAATTAGGGAAGAGAGTAGGAATTTGTCTTAGAGAAGACTAACACATAAAGCATGTAAAAGCTTTCTGCGGAGTAGAAGGTAATAAGCTGTTCTCCATCCCAATTGAGATGAGAAATACAGAGTGGGCCTCACAGAGCAGGGGGAATTAATATTACATGGAAGGAAAAATTTCTAATTTCACCTGAATTGCCTCTGGAGGTTGTTGAATCTTCACTGCTGAGACACTTTTTACCTGTCACCTACTTCAGCATCCATAAGGAGCAAGGGGGAAATGTGGGCTGGCCTGGTGGCAGCTTGAGTTCCCTTCAGCTTAATTTCTGATTCTTGGGGCTCTGAAGCCTTTGGTGATTTCTGTGCAGGCAAGATTTAGCGAGGATGAAGCTGGAATATTCTACATAGCAAAGCAATCTGTTGAAAATACAAGGGGGCTACTACCAGTGTAAATGAAAAAGGAAATGTGGTAGTACCTGAGTGTTTTAGTGTAAATACTGGGATGGCCTGATCGAATAGAGCAGACGGAAGGGAAGATAAGTTCAATTGTGCGTTTTCTCTGTAGTCAATTCAATCTGTTTGCTTGTCAGAATGGTCAATAAAGTAGTTGATTTTCCATTGAAGCTGAATGGCAAAATGGTTGTGTTGCAGCAGTTGTTTAAGAAGCAAATGAGTTTTACGTGAATAAATAGAGGCTGGTTATTTATGGAAAATGGTTCAGGATTACTACTTTGTATTCATTGCTTGCCATTAAAAGGCCACAAGCCTTTTTAATTTAAATAGAGCCCAAATGGACATTTTCTAAATACAAGCTTTTGTATGTCAAGATAGAAGAAATGCACTCAAAGAGAATAAAGCACCGGTGAAACAAATAGCTAGTAAATAAATGTCTTATTACATGACTGCAGAAGATACGAAGGTTTTGGTGGGCTGGGCACTTCTTGCTGCAGTCTGGGTTGTAGATGTAGCAATACTCCTGAAATGATCCTTACTGTAATCACTGAAGTTGGATCTAAGGGAGCTGAGTGTGTAAGTGGCTGCTTCTTTTAAACGAATGCATTTAATTCTCTTCAGCTGTTTTGCTAGCATGTTTTATGTTGTGACCAGAGTTCATAGCCCCAGGAACCTTTTCTGTTTGCCAGCTCAAACTCCTAACAAAGAAAAAGTCCAAAAATGAACTTGGATCAGATGATTTCACTGCTGAGGCAGACACAACTGCAAAATACAATCTTAAATACAGAAATTGGCTTTTTTAGTAGTACAGCATATGATTGGAATTTGTGTCCAGGTAAGCACATAATTTGACAATAGCATAATTTTAAGAGATTGGAATATGTAAAGGAAATTGCAGAGTTTGCAGGGAACATATACCAGCATCCTGATTTAAAGCAGTTTATTTGCAGTGGCTGTGGTTGACTTCCAGAGGGTAACTTGATCCCCTGCTCCCGTTGTGCCTCTTTCATGGGATGGCAAAATGAGAGTAGCACAATGCAAGCTTCAAAAGTGAGACTTATTATTCACTCCACTTTTTCTACTAATAGTGTGAATGAATCTGAGCACTGAGACTTGCACAGAGTTGGAGTGGTGGTCGTTTTGCTCATGATGGTCATTTTATTCACACTGTCAGGACACTCCAGTGTGAAACCACTGCCAGAAGGGGAGCTCTGTGCTCACTTGCTGCCATCTGCTGTTTTGGGAAGATACCACTTGGTTAACAGCATTCAGGCAACCACTGCCGGACTGAATGCAGATTTGCTCCCCCAAAAAGAGGTTTCTGTGGGCACTGCCCTCTAGTTAACATTGTCAAACACTCTTGGTGCTCTCCCTGGTGTGGTCTCTGAGCAATACTTTGAAAGCTTTTCTAGAATTAGTAGAAAAAAATGCCTGTCTTAATCCTCATGCTCCAAATTTGAAGAGATTTTTTTTTTCCCAGGATGGGTGGAAAAGCTAAATTTCAGCTACTAGAAATGAGTAATTACTAATTACTTTTACAGCCTGAAAAAGAACAGAATTGCATTTTCTGTTCTTGTCTAAAGGAAGTATTTACAACTGTGTATCACCTCTCCCACTGTATTTACTGCTTTACTTCAGCTGCTGAAGTTGTGTGAATATAAAGGGAATCTCAGTTATTATTTGTAAAGATAGATTTGGGGTCTTCAGGATGCTAAAGAAATCTAGGAAATCTGATTTCTACAAAACCAGCAAAATATCTTCTAGAAAAGTTCCACTTGAGAAAAGCGTACGAATATTCAGGACTTCACATTTCTTTTGAGCACTCATAATTCTTAGTAGCACACTGGGAGACGTTGCAGGTGTTACTCTGTATCTTTGTTTGCAGAGAAGCGGTTCTTCAGGCGCTCCAAGTCGGGTGACATCCTTGCCAAGAACCCCGTGGTGCGGTCCAAGAGCTACAACAACCCGCTGCTGACGCCGGTGGCCGAGTACGAAACCGAGAGCATGGCTGCCAACGGCACCGGCATCCGGAGGCACTCCGTCTCCGAAATGACCTCCTGCCTGGAGCTCCAGGGCTACTCCAACCTCACCACCATCATGGACAACGGGTCCAAGAGCTCCATGACAACCATGAAAAGCTCACTGCCAGGAGACCAGGAGAGGCCCAGCGCTGGGTCAGTGCAGTGTTCCAGCAAACTCAGCACAGCTGAGCAGCAGAAAGGACTCTTCCACTCGATTGGTGATCCACACAGGTCTTTTGAGCTGGACAGAGACACTTCCTTACTTCCAGTTCCCTCTTCCAGCCCTGAGAACATAGTGGATCAGATTTTGGAGTCGATCGACTCTGATTCTGAAGGCATTTTCATTGATTTTGGCCGAGGCTGTTCCAATTCGTCAGCGTACAACGTGGATGTGAACAGACAGAGCATCGTGTGAAGGATGTTAGGAGACAAACTATGGGGTTTAATATTATATATGGAAGTTACTAAGGCTTTACTAAGTCGGACTGTGGGCAAGCTGTCTATGCCTGGGCAGAACCTCTGCCAGGTCATCATAGCTGTCCTGAGCAAACACAAGTTTTTAGCAGCTGGGAATCTGCTGAAGGGTAAAGCAACTCCAACCACTTTTCCCTGTCCCTGTCACCCTGCAGATGGATTTCCTGTTTCTTTATAAACTTCAGGGTTCACAAACTCACAAGTGTCTGGTAAAATACTATTAGTGCAGCTGGCAGTGTTTGTTCAGGAAAACAGCTCAGCAAATAGCTGTGCTCATTTCTAATTTTCTAAAGAGATTTCCTGCAGATGACAAGTTGTTCTCTGAACTGTAACACCTCAGCCAGAGTAGAAACATACCCTTTGAAAAACAAACAAACAAGCAAATACAAAAGGCTGTGGGCTTTCATGCCACAGAATACAATAATAAAGAAGTATTTTAATCTTTTTCTTGTACATCCTGTATGCACTTCTTTGCCTAATGATGAGTTAGAGTTCTTGAAGAAAGGCAAATAAACAGAAATATGCTTCCTGATGTCACACAGTGCTTGGTGTCTCATTTTCTGTTTCACTGCTTCCTCAGCCAGTATGTTGTGTCTGTGACAGGTTGTCTCAATATCTGCTTTCGAGGCTGTATTAGTTTGCTCTGAATGTGTCACTTCTGAGAAATCTGTACTGTCATCTCCTGAAGCATTTGTTGTATGGAGATATTCCATCATAATTCAACTTACTTGTTTCCTAAATAAATAAAAATATGGCCTCTCAGGGGAAACCCTCATTATATATTTATATTATAGAAATACCATAATGCTGCTGTCACCTATGTTTTTGGGCAATGTGAACCTTGCAGCTCTTCTTATCTTGAGCACACCCAGCTCTTTGATTCTCCCTCACAGTAACACAGTGGTGCAAGAGTTGGATCAGTAGTTTTACAGAGGATTGATGCATGTGATACTAAGGTGAAGTAGGAATCCTGCTGTGCAATACAGTTTTGATCAGGGGGTTTTGCAGTGAAGGCCATTCCACTGGTCTGGGCAGTGCCTGGTGCTTTGCTCAGGGACTGTCCACTTTGCTCTGTACTTGCACTGCTGACCCTAGCATTTGAAACACTCATCCCCAGGCTTTGATTATGCTTCTAGACTCAAAGCTGTGCTTCTGACACTCAAGTTTCCTTTGTCCTCACTGTGTGTTAGCTCGGTCTTTTGCTACCACCCTGCTTCTCTGCTCAAGATTTCAGCTGCTGAAGAGATGTGCAGGCTCCCTGTAATGCAGAGATCTGAGAAGCTCAGAAGCCATCTGAGGTCCTCCCCCAGAAATGAGGCAGGGGCTTGGTGCCTGTTTTGCTTCTCCGTGTTTGGCAAGTTCAGCTGTGCAGCCTGCCCTACAGGTAAGCATTTAAATTAGATCATACTTAGAAGTTTCTCTTAGGCAGAGATAAATAATTGCTTCTACACTCCAAAGTCTCCCACCTCAGCCAGGGAACACAGGATGTGGGGCAGAATCAGTGAGGAGGGACTAAACACCAACTGCCTGAGATGCAGGTGTGGCACAATATACCCTCAGAGAAAGCAACTCCAGTGCCTGAGGGGATCTTTGAGGTCCAGTAAATGAAATGGCTTAGGAAGCAGGCTGTCAGACTATCCCTCTGGAATTGCAGCTAAATTTAAGTTGCAGATTATCAGGTCATCCATCCACGGCACATTCAAGAGTATGTTGGCAACTTGCTCAATCTGAGGCTTATCCATTTTCTACCAGAGGGTCTTTGCCCACCCTCTCCTTGCTGGAGAGGGCAGGATGAGCCCTCAGTCTCGAGGAGCAATTGCCTTATTTGGCCCTGTGGAAACCAAAGGAGACAGTGGAACGCTTGCTGAAAGTGGATCCAGTATATGACAGGAATGATGACTTCCAAAAAAGTCCTGAAGTAGTACAAGCCACCATGCTGGCACCCTCAGTCGCCACCCTCGTTCTTTCTGACAAACACTGCTCTGTTTCCTAAATTATTATTTTATTTGGAGAAAAAGAGTATCCACAGCCTTGTTCTGAGGACAGTGCATGGGAGGAGAAGATAAGGTTCAAACCCTTACATAAAAAATATAACCCCAAACATAAAAAATACAGTGGATCAAGGTCTCTGCACACCTTCTTCCCTCAAGGAACTTAAAATGTTTTAAGAGTCATAAGCATACTTAATTCCTGGGGAATGTTTAAGCACAGTTTCAATGGAGGAAAAAAGAGGATTGCTAGGACCCTTCTCACTGGAAGTCTTCTGCTCTGGTAGAAGACCTTGAATCCTCTGGTATGCAGGCAATTAACTAACTTTTCCCCCTTGCACACATGGAGATAGTGAATGAAAATCCTCCTCTGTTTGTTTTAGAAGGTTATTTAGAGACTGGGTTCAAGACAGTGACTGCATAAGAGAAGTTCTCCTAACAGCCACCTCAGAAAGCCTCAAGAAGGAAATAACCTTGTCTGCAGTGTTTCCACTTGTCCAAGACAGGCAGCCTGGCATGGGTTCACCTTCTCACATGCACTGTTAGGGGAACTGGCTGTCCTGGGGTAATGGGGCATTGCAGCCCAGCACATCCAATTAACTTTGACATTTCAGGCTCTTAGAGTGAGATCTTCAAAGTCACACCTCTAGCAGCAGCATGGGAAAGGTCTCCTAGAGGCTTTCTTTAGCAGCACATAGGTTCTTCAGAAGACAGAGTCCAAGGCCATTTCACTAGGACTATCCTGGAGAAGGACAGAAAAGAGAAATCCAGCCTAGCCTCATCCCCAAAACTCTGATTACCAGCTGTGCTAGGGTTAAATGAGTATTTAAAGAGGTTGGGTTCATTCACACCTGCTGGGATTTGTTACCTCTTGTTAGGATGAACTGTGAGTTCTGCTGAGCTGAAGTAAAAAGCTTGTATTTGTCCTCTTTAGGATGAAGGGGCGCTCAGTTGGCTTCAGTTAACATAAGTTTCCCTGATGATGCTGTAGTGGAACAGGCTGACCTGTGGTTTGGAGCTTGGTGAATTAAACTGGTAACAGGTAACAAATTAGGTGCTCAGAGAAGTGCTTTGTCTGCTGTGCTGCAGCTCTGCTTCTGGGGTAATGAGTAAATAAGGAATAAACACATTTTGACTTTGGGAAAAGTTTTTTGCAGAGTTCAAACTGCACTTCCAGGGCTATTTTTTAAATTAAAAAAAACATTATAAACTCATCAGACTTGCTCTGAAGACCCTGAAAGTCACAGAATGATTAAGATGAAATATGAAGTCAGAGTTCAGTTCCCTATTGCAACAGTTATAAGGTGGAATTTTGTCTCTTCTTCAAGTTTATGTTAAAAGGTGTAGGCAGATATGTTTGAAAATTGTAAAACTGGATGTGATGGTCTTACTGGCCAAGCCCAGTGTTCCTTGACTTTAAATGCTGCACAGATATGAGACTACCTAAATTTGTGATCCTCCTACTAGTATTCCCACTGCAAGCATGTCAGGGATATGGAAATCATAAAGACAAACCACAGAGTCATTACAAAGGAGAAATACATCTCAAAGAGAGTACTCCAGGTTCTTGCCAAAATATATTATAAAGTGATGGACTTAGAACTTTTCAAATCCTGCTACAGGGCAGTGTCACTTGAGCTTTGCCCTAAAGTGGCATTCTGAGTGTGCCAGTTATTCCTCTTCACCCTTCCACTGTTACCATAGACCGTCGTGCTTCATGTCCTAATCCCAGAATCAAAAGCTGTTCTTTCCCTGGTTGGGACAGGTTCCAAAGTCCTATGAGGAGTAATACAGAGCAACAGATAGCACTTAAAGCTCCTGTCATATGGCACTGCAGGGTGAACATTATGCAAGCAAAAGGAACTGGGAGACTAGAAGAGATTAACCTAATGAACAGCTCCTGAACTCCGTGGAGAAGTAATACAGCTCCCTGGAGCGCTGCTGGAAGTAGCAGAATAATTGGCTGCAAATAATGCTGTCCAAATAGAGGGTTTTTCTGTCACAGAAATGGAGAAAATTACTTTCATTATTCAGTTAGCTCCCGGCACACTGGTTTTGAAGATGCTTTTGACTAAATCTGAACCTCCGAGGTGTGGTGACAGAAGAGCTGTGTGCCAGTTTCCAAGGCCATTATACAGACACGTGAGTATGCGAAAGTAACTGATACCTCTGGAGTTCTGGTTAGAGATGTATGGACTGCCTCTTTACCAGGATAATATGCTGTAGGAATATCTTGAAAATGAAGGTGTCAGAAATTCTTTAGTGTTATTTTTGAGCTGTGGTCTGCAGAGGCATAACTGTCATTCCAGAACTTCGAGGAAAGTACCCAAATTTGGAGGCAGGGAGCAGCAACCCAGATATCAATGGAGCCAGCAGTGCTGCAAAGAACATATGTAGCCATTTTAATAATACATAAATCCTTGCCATCATGCTCTCCAGGAGAACAAAATGCTTGGTTTGCAGTCATAATCTTGTTTGCACCTTTTCACAAAATTAAAAGTACACTTTAAAAAGGAAAATAAATATATTTTGTGCTGAAGAGCACTGAAGGTATCCAAGGTGGATCCCAGTTGCTCCATGTGGCCTCAAGCTCTGCCTGGTCTCTGTTACCTCGGGGACCTCTGGGTGACTGAGATTATATCAAGAGGTTGAACTACCCCAGCTATTGAAAGAAGTCCAAGAAAGTGGTTCAAATGCTTTATGTGGTCCCAGAATACCAAAAAAAAGTGGATGTGGTCTCCCTCAGGTGCTGTGCTGTTGGCCTAGTTGCTCCATAAAAACAAATGGTTACACTTGGCTTCATCAATCAGGCTAAGGAGTCACCTCTCTGTGAAGCAAGCCTACCTTGTTTAAAGGTCCTGCTACAGAGGAATCTCTGTACCGCCCTCAGAAGGCACTTCTTGGGGTGATCAGCAGAAGGGAGCTGGCCTTGACATGCAGTGTCGTAATGTGGGGGTTTTAGGAGTTCTCCTTTTGTTTGGTTTTTTTTGGGGTTTTTTCCCTCTAAAGGAATTTTCCCCCATTTGTGTTACTAGGAGACAACGACTGGATACTTAACAGAAGACAAAAGAAGTTGTCAGCTGGGGAACGGGTACAGCTGGTACTCTCTTTATCTGGTTTCCCATGCAGGGCAGAGATACCTCGAGATTTGCGACTGGGAAAACTGGGTGGCATAACAGCTCTCTATTATGTCTATGCCTGTCTCTATCTCTCTGTCTCTATTTCTCTATCTCCTGCTGCTGTTTGTTGTTAATGCCAGAGTTGTTGTTGTTTGTTTGCTTTATTATACACACTAGTAAAGAACTGTTATTCCTATTCTCATATCTTTGCCTGAAAGCCCCTTAATTTCAAAGTTATAATAATTCAGAGGGAAGGGGTTTGCAGTTCCCATTCCAAGGGAGGCTCCTGCCTTCCTTAGCAGACACCTCTCTTTCAAACCAAGACACGTAATTACACTGGCATTTTAATATTCTCCAAGCAGGTAACTTTACTAGTAATTTGCCTTAGGTTAGAATGTAAAATGTGCCCAAAGGATGTATTCTATCCCCATAGAATGTAAGATGTGCCCAAAGGATGTATTCTATCCCCATCTCCATGAGCTGNCTAACAGCGTGTCAGGTTGTATTCTGGCTCTGTCAGTGGTCTTTTGTACTACTGCATATATTTTACTTTTTTTGTTGTTTTTCTTTTCCTCCTATTAAATTGTATTTCTGACTTGGAGTCTTTCACTGGTTTTGCTTTCAAACCAGTACATAATTAAATAATGAGAACACCCTGTTCTTTCCCAAATCATGCCCCTTCTGGTGTTGTAGCGACTCCAGCATCCTGGCTGCTTGCCTGCCCATAGCAGGATTGCCTACCTGAGAGAGGAGCTGCCAGGATGCTCTGCCAAAGCCATAGCAGAGGGGGAAGGAAAACTGGATATTTGTACAGCTGTGGAACTGCTGGGCTAATAAACCTGCCAGAAGTCTATTGTTACTTGCTTGCCTTTGTAAGATGAGGCATTATAGGTTAAGCATGTATTTATCTTACTGAGAGTCTCTGTCAGCATTTTCAGTTTAAGGTTGTGAACTCTTTCAGAATATATTTATTTCCTAATTATTTAAGGATGATTTTTTTTTCCTTGCAAAAGTGAATGGTCTTAGGCAGAGTTTTAGCTGTATTTCAAAATGCATTCCTTTAAAAATCCTCTGAACTCTCGATTTGGAGATGAGGATTTGAAGAGAATTCTTAGGGCACTGTTGTCATTACAGTAAAGATTACTCAGGATCAGATTGCTGGTTGGAACTCAAAGACTGAGGTGACTTAATTCCATGTCCTCTGTGGGCTTTTTGCATAGATTTAAGTCACTTAATAACTCTGTATCTCCTCAAAACACAGGCATAATGTTCTTACCTGTGTTTCTTACATTTCAAATTACTGAGTGGATTGTCTGTTGCTTGAAGGTTTGATGTGCACAGCAAGAGGAGAGGAGGCAGTGTGTTGGAGTGATTGAATGTAGATTAACGGTGCATCTCTAGCACTTATTTATTTAATTGTGGGGTCACAACATTCTTTTAATGTAGCTGCACCACTAATTTAGGTTTATACATTCAAATTGATTCTTATGCATCATCCATTCCCTGTCTATCTACACATCTTGTTTGGCTTTCCTCTTCAAGAGCAATCCTCACTGACAGGTTTACAGTGTCACTAGGCTCGCTTTCTTTAGCTCATGTTACCTCTTAAATACCCTATGAGCTCTGAGCACTTCCATGGCTTTGTTTTCCTCCAGTCCATGTGCTCTCTTACCAGCTTTGAGCTTTTTATTGCCCATTACTGTGGGTGGTTTAGATCCCTCTGTAATTCCTGATGTTCAGTCAGGCCTGAATATGTTCAGTAACCCCCAAGAGCAAATATCTCTGCTTCCTGCTTCATTCTTCTCTTCACATTGAAAAACTGGAAGCCATTAGGCTTGATTTCCTAAGAGGAAAATTTATCTTCTCTTTTTCAGTAGTCCTATGGAAATCTGAGATTTTAATGTTCTGTTTTTCATGATCACAAACTGGGTTTTTCCAGATATAGATGTAAAGGTTGCCAGTTTGTGAGCTTCTGGATCTTACTCTCAGTCATACATTAAAATACAGGTATGGTATTTGTGCTCTCTAGTTCTCTACAGCAATGTCTGTCTGTTAGAAATACTCCACTGGCTGTGAATTATTAAGCCACTGCTTTCTTAATCCTTATGTGTACATAGTCATCTGGGAGGTTAACACAAAACAGGAAGCTGGGGAAGTTTGTAACTCTTGGGGTATCTGCAGGCAATCCCTTTACACAGTAAAATACATTAGAAAAAGTAGAAATGGAAATGCTGCAGCTAAAAATTGGAAGCAGGATGGCATGTGGAGGCTAGAGCAGACAAAAGATGCAAACCATTTAAGGGGAAAACTTAAATTACTTCAAATGCACTTTAGATTAGGTATTAGAAATACATCTTCCCTGTGAGGGTGGTCAGGCCCTGGCACAGGTTGCCCAGAGAAGCTGTGGCTGCCCATCCCTGGAAGTGTTCAGGGCCAGGTTGGATGGGGCTTGGAGCAACCTGGGATAGTGGAAGGTGTCCCTGCCCATAGCAGATGGTTGGAACTGGATGGTCTTTAATGTCCCTTCCAACCCAGGCCGTTTTGTGATTCTAAAGTCTAACCCCACATCTGTACCAGCAGCTTCATAATTGACTCTATTCCTAAATCTTGTTCAAACCTCCTTGGGGAGGGAGGGTGAACAGAAATTATTCTGAAGAAAAAATTGCATACAGCTCTTGAGTGGAGAATTTTGTGAGACTTGTGAGGGGAGGAATATGTCAAAGTAAGGAGGAAAGCATTTTCAGTTTCACTGGTTCAATTTAAAACCTGATTTGTCATACAAATGCTCTCAATCTTTGGCAAAATTGGCTTTTTAAATTATTTTTAACAGCTTTTTGTGTCATCCACTCCAGAAGTGAGGAATGTTAGCAGCCAAGTACACATTACAGCTAACAAACCAGGCAGTGGTCAAGTGGATAAAAACTTTCTGAAGAAAACTTCAGATCCCCAGGGCATGTTGACTGAGGGAATGAAGAAAGGCTTTTATTGCACAAACATTCCTGCAGCTCCCCAGCCTCTGCTGTGCACAGCGAGGGGGAAGGAGATCAGCTGTACTCTCCGGGATATGATGAACATTGCTGAGAAAAACAAGCTTGGGGTGTTGATTATTCTCCAGATTCATTTCTCCCTCACTTGGGTCAAACACCAAAGACTCTGTTCCTGCATGAAATGGCATTTGGGTGCCAAGTTTTGCTGTCAGATCTGGATGCAGCCAAACGTATCTGTGGCAGCACTAGTCCCTCTTTGGTTTCCTATAAACAAGTAATTGCTGATTATTGACAGAAAGCTCTATTATTTTGAAATTGGTCTTGCATGGGTCAAGCCCTGGAAGGTACTATAGATGCATACACAATGTATGGATGCATCCATTCCTCGAAGCTCATCCTTGGAGCATCAGAGAACCTTCTGCAATCAGAGACTGCAGCATCTGGTGCAGTTCAGGATCTGGCCCTGTCAGTCTGGGACTGGCAAATCATGTTGAAACAGAATAAAACCCGTGCCAAACTTAGCAGGAGAAGAAACTGCACTTTGATGCCTCCTATTCACATGTGCAGTTTCAAAAGGCCTTGCACGTGGTTACTGTGCAGACTTGGGCAAACCCAACTTTTTGTCAGCAAGAATCATTTAATGGCTTGCTTGCACTGAAGAACAAATTTGACATTCCACCTTTTGCATCTTCCAAAAGTTGGTTTTTTCTTAACTTTTGTGTGTGGGCAGGGGTTCTTGGGTGGTAATGCTGCAATTTTAGTGTATTGTTTCAAATGCAGTGGATGTGTCAGTCTTCATTTGGGTTGTAGGATTATTCAGATATAACCCCAAATCACTGATAAACAGTGCATACAAAGGAAGATAAGGTTGGTTTTTTTCCTTATCCTTGAAACTGTCATATATTTTCCTCCTACTTGTTAAGTGGAGTTCAGGAATTTGTGTGGTGGGTGGTTTGTTTTTTTTTTTTTACTTGTTTATTTCTTTCCACAGATGATCCTTTAAATCAAACCTGTAGTCTTTCTTCTCTTTTCTTGGCACACACCAGGGCTATTCCTCTGTCTTTTCTAATACAGATGATTATACTGTTTTTATTTCTTCTGCTGTGCAGTAGCACTGCTAGCCAGCTCATTGGGACACTCTGTGACACAAGCTGGCTCCAAAGATTTGGAACAGGCCTCCCACATGTAGCTTCTCTGCCTGAGGCCATGAGCAAGGCATGGACTCTAAAACCAGTGTTCAGGTCCACCAGTGGATCTCCTCTGGGGTGTGGCAGAGACTGAGATATTATAGTTTATGACTTAAACATTTCCATGAAAGACTTTTAAAACTGTATTACAAAAGCTGCAGAGAAGACAACCACACCCTGGACAGGCCTCCTGGCTGAGGCCTTGCGTGGCTCGCTGATGCAGGTAAGACAAAGTAACAACTCAGGCCTGGGCACATTCACACCGCACAAACCTAACACCTTCAGGGTGGAGGCCACAGCCCCAGGGCTATCAGCTGCCAGGCTCACACAGGCTTTTGCACCAAAGGGTGGGGGGAAAAAGGCTTTGGGTGTGTTGGAAAACCTCTGGTGAGAGGCGCAGTGACCGCTCATCCTCCATTGTGCAGAGGAGCCCAGCTGAGGGGCCCTTCAGAATTCTGTATTTGCCCTTTAGTCTTTCATTTCTATTCAGCAACTTCAAGAGGGCTGAAAATTTCTGTTCTCTATGTTATTTATCAAGTGCTGTGCCTCATGCTCTGTGTGGTGAGCAGTGCAAAGCATCAATGCACACCATACTTACTGCACAGAGAGCTTTTAATTAATTGTTGGGCTCTGGCTGCACAGATGCTGACTGCCACAGCTCTCTGCTGATTCCCTGATTTCAGCTGCAGGGCAATGCCATGGGGTTTCTAACCTGGGTGATGATGCCTTGTGCCTGGCACACTGAGCACCCTGGTGCTTGTCCATGTCAATTTTTCTGTGCAAAATAAAGATAAGTGTGTAGAGATAATACAGCACTATTCCAGAAGGGACAGTGTTGTAGACAGACTGCACAGAGGGGAAGAGATCGATGCTTGATTCCCTTTTAGATTCTCTCTTGTGATGTGCTACACAGACCTTCCTCCAGCCCTTGAAATCTTTGGCTGCAAAGTACTGTGTGTTGGGATTATCCTTCTGTGAGGCCATTTCTTCTATACAGGCTTTTATGAATCGATAGAAGACATAGTAAAAATGTCTTAGTGTCTTTTGACAATGACAGGGAAGGGGAAATTATTTTCTGTCAGTATTACAGTGTATGCCAAGTAACAAACTCAAAGAACTTTCTGACAACTCATCACTTGGAGGATTTGTGTTGGGTTTTTTCTCGGTGTGAACTGGGAGGAAGGAGCAAATAAAACTCCTATCCAGAGAAGCAGAGCAGAACAGCAATTATCCAAATTATAATTGGTCTAACATGGTACAAATGACCTGTATTTCCTTTGGCCTTCCTACTCATGAGGCTTCAATAGCTGTTGGCTGTCATTCTTCTGATACAAATTACAGTCTTCTAGAACTGGATGGATGCAAAAGAGATTGTATTAAATTTGTTTTAATTATCCAGTTGATATTGCACTGTTTCCTTACATAGCCCATTAGCCAAAGCTGTTGGATGCTGCAGCTGACTTGACTTTTGGAGGTGAGGCAAGTGACTCTTGCTTATGGACACAATAAATTGATTTACCATTGTGCCCACCTATGTTCAGAATTTTGTTGGGCAATCCGTGCCCTCAGTAATCTCTCTGTCTCATGAAAGAAAATGGGTAAACCCTCTAAACTGAAAGAGGTGTGGTAAAATATCTGTGCTCAGTTTATGGGAAGTACAAAGATAAATATATACTTTGCAATATATTTCACTGCAGTATTGGGACCTGACTAGGAACAGGAAAGCTAAAAATGCAACAGCAAAAAAACGGGAAGAAAATTAAGGCAGAAGGGTCCAAGGTTACATATTTATGAACTAGATTGTTATTATTAGTTTAATTTAAATGGGTTTTTACCACTTAAGAGAGTTTCATATATGTTCTTGTCTTGCAACTAAATGATGCTTCCTTCTCACTCCTGCAAATTTTTTTCCTCCTCCGAAGCCACAGTGCCAGTGACCTTACACTCAGGAAATACCAGCTGAATCTTTTTTAGCTCAGTGTATATAGCTGAATTCAGTGCTCTTAATTTTTTTCAGCTTTGCTTTACAAGGTTTGCAGACATGGAAATGTTACAGCATATTTAAACACTGAGATCAGTTCAATTGTCCTTATCCTTTTTTTAACACAGTGTAAATTCTGCTTTGTCAGGTTGGGGTATGTGAATGCATGTGCGTGAGAGGAAATTCAATGAGCTTCAGTGCTGAGAGCAGCAGATTTTTTTTTGCTGTTCTCAAAGCAAGTAGCTGTGATTACAGTTCATCCACACACACACAAAAAGAGGGAGTACAAGCCCTTAATATGTGTCAGGCTCTGGATTTCCAGATTGCTGCTTTGACATCTAACATGGACAGAATTGTGTAGTGTTTTTAAATTTGTATCTTGGGCTTTTGTGTGACATTTCCAGCCTCAGAGATGGTCTCTGGGTGGTATTGGTTGTTAGCAGCTCACTTTGCATTCACCGAGTGGATCTTCCACAGAAGCATTTTTACTAAAGACAAAAAAAAATCTGTCGCAAAATGCTATAGCAAAATTTTGTGCATTGAAACCATCCCATGCCAAATATAATTTGATACATATGAATTGACAAAAAGAACCTTCAATTAATGTACAAATTTTGATTCTGAAATACATAGTAATGACAGGAAACAAACTGTACTTTTGAGACATTAAAATTTTAGAATTCTAAATTTGTCATTTTTAAATCTTGAAATGTAAGATGCAGTACAAATGTTATTACTTCTTTTTTTTTTTTTTACTGACACTATAAGGTTTTGTGGGGAATGTAGGTAGGAAATGAAGAACTGGTTAAATTCCAGGGCTTACCTACTAGAAGTTCAGAACCTTTTATTCCCATTCCTGGAAATGCATGCATTATCTTCCTAATTCAGTTATATATTTGCCACTACCTTGCCTTGCCTGTTTAGCCCACAGGTTATTTAGGTTATAAATGTGCTCTGCCAAGTACTTTGCATGGCAAGGATCTGTCCCTGAGTGCTTGTTAGGTGCTGCTAATCCTAATGTTCATTAAAAACTTTATGTCAGCTGAGGATGTAATTATTAGCACTAATTGATGTAATTTGGCTTACTTCTCTTGATCAACAGTCTCCCATGTTTAAGAATCACTTTATTTGTAACAATGTTTTATGCAACATCTTTGTACAACCCCTGACATCTGCCTAAGGCATTTGGAATGTCATCAAAAAGCCACCTCTAACTTTTGCTGACCCTGGTGATGCCCTATGAGTTCCAGCAAAGAAATTCAGTTTTCTTAAACAGGTTTCAGAATAGTGCTACCTTTCATGGCATTAAAATTACTTTGTAGCAACAAATATTCCTAGAACAGCAATATGTGAACAGAGATTAATGTTTTTCATAGTGGGACAAGTAATTTCAAGTCTGCCTGTGTCTTGCCAAAAAATAACAAAGCTAAATGAAATTGATAGTGTGGAAATGACAGCACTCTCTTCACTTGCTAAATGCTCTTTCCTAGCTCCAAATGCTCTCCCACAAGCTATGGAGTCCTCAGCAAGTCACATTTCATCTTAAGCAAGGAAAAAGAGATTCAAAGACGTGCAGGCTGGTCCTTGTAAACTATTAATCAGAGACAAAGTGTTTGCATAAATGAATGGGACAAACCCAGTATTTCACAAGGCTCTATGAAGAATAAATACACTTCAGGTTTAAATAATTACAGACCCTTTTCTGTTCATAGTTACTGAAATTACTTGAAAGACGGGTGAATTCAGCACAGGGGGCTCTCTCTAAATATTATTGATGATGAGTTACTTAAATAGGCTTTAGGTCTGTTCTTCAACTTTCAGTGCTTTTCTCAAGGTGACTGATAGTAATTTACAGAGTTAGCAGCAATTCCTCAAAAGCTGGAAGCACCACTGATTTTGACCTAAGTTTTCAAGTAGGGGATTGCCAATCACTTCTCTGAAGGTTTCAGCTGCTGGATGAGAGCACATGCAGCACTGGGTCTTCACTTTAAGATGGCAAGATAGCCAATGAATCAATGCTCTCCTTTTGATCAAGCTCCTGGGCAGGAGCTGCTGTAGCACTATTCCTAGAAGTGGGGACTTTCAGACATCTCAGATACAATGATTTTCCCAAGTGGAGAATTTAACGTGCATATATTATTTAGCAGCAATACCCAAGGGATAGCAGACACAATAGATATCAATACATGGTCTTGGCAAGGATGGGTCAAATGTAAAGTCACACAAGGAAAAATATCAAAGCCTACAAGGCAAATCTTGAATGAAAAGCTGATTGGAATTCACCATTGATTAGCTGTATAGGCTTAGGGATTTTAGTGTCAAGTGGAAGGTTTATTTGCACAAGTTTGGAGACTTATTTCTGTTTTGGCTTTTATTCCTGGGTGCTGAGGAACTTATCTAATTTACAGTTTCTAAGGACACTGTATGGGAGAGTATGGGAAATAAGAAAAGCCTTACAGAATAAGGATCTTTTCCACCTTTGTTAAATGCTCTTCTGTTCACATTTGTTCACCAAAAAGCACTCTGGGAAGGGTCCAGCTGCAGGTTGGATGGCCAGAGAGTGGGTTGATGGTTGTTTTGTGCATGAGGCCATGATTGTTTTGGGAGACACATGGACAGCACATGATCAGAGAGCTGCTTGGGTAAAGGGACATGTGAACAGTGACACTGCAGGGGCTTGTGCTTGTTTTGGTTAAGTTTTGGTTAACTTTCAATTAAGGTTAGTGTAGAGAGCGGTTTCCCCAGGGAAGAGGAAAACCTTGCCTTAATGCCCTGAGAAACCCCTTTCTAAGTATAGCAAGGGAGAGGCTTACTCCCATGTTCCCTCAGTTCAAGTATGCAAATTGTTGCTAGAAGGTTCCTCATTCTTTGTGTCACCACAGGTTGATTTTTGGTGCAGAGATTTTAATATTCCTAATTGTTCTCCCCTATTGGACCCTTCCCTCAGACCCTGCCTTAACTCCTCCCCACAGCAGAATGTATAAATACCCCTATCTGAGCCCCTTGTTACTGCCTTGCTCTAGTTTGCTCCAAATATAGTGTAGGACTTCTTGTTTGTTATTTTTGCATTATTAAAATTGCGTTTCTGGACACTTGGATCAAGGCTGCCTGTCTCTAAAGTCACCAAGAGCTGAGTCTTGAGGGAACCTAAAGGGGTCTGATCATCCGGGCTGGGATCCCTGGAGGTTTCAGGTTAGAGTATAAAAAGACTCAGTTCATTACAATAAATGGTCTTCTCTGGAGCAAGCAAGGAGATCTGTGTGTGTTTGTTACCCATTGCTACATAAGGGGTTCTAAAACTACCCCTAACTGCAGTAAGCAGATTTGTAAAGTCCCTTCTCTTCTGTGCAAAGATGTTTATCACGTGTACTATTCAACTACCTTGTAGTGTACTAACCACAAAGCTATTTGTTGTTATCTGCTATCACTGGCAATTCCAGCTATCTTTATTGGAAATCTTTATTGGAAACTCCAGCTATCTTTATTGGAAACTCCAGGCATCTTTATTGCAGGAATCAACATTAGGGGAAAAAAAAATTGCTAGCATGCAGAAAAATGCAGGCACACATACAGGATCAGGAATATTAATGGCACACAGATGAGCCTTCCTTTAAGCCAAAAAGCTTTTTATAAGTTACTTTATCATAGCTGTATTAAATTGGAGATTTTTGGTAGGATAAGCTAGGAAATAGTACTTGACCTGTGCTCTTTGGAAGACCCTCTAGTAAGATAACCTAACTCATTGCTGTCCCTGCCATACTGCTTTATTTCTGCATGTTTCTTGGATTGTGCTTGCTTGGGCTCCTGGTTTCCTTCTCTTCTGCATTTGTGAAGATCCCAGCAGAGAAAAGCTGAAAGTTTAAATTCCTCCAATGCCTATAAAGAAATAAAAGGCTATAGCCCAGAGATTGAATAATACCATCTACAGAATATGTAGAATTTCCCTTGTAGTTTTGGGACTTTCTGAAGAAAGTTTCTGCGTAAGCACAGAGAGATTCAAAGAATTTCTAAGGACAATGCACCTTTCTTTTAATTCTTCCAGCTTTATTTCCAATGGCTGTTGGCTTTTTCATGTGCAGTGGTTGCTCACAGTAATTACCCCTAGGAGAAAAGGCAGCATAAAGCTGCTGAAGGTATAACAGATGCTTGTAATATCATTGCCCTCTCTGCAGGGACTTGTGTAAACTGATTCCTTGCTACACTCAGCATGTTAACATCCAGGAGCAGAAAGTTGTTTGTGGAATTTATAATGGAACCAGGGATTCCAAAAATTGATCCACAGTGTCTTATAACTACAGGAGCTCCAAACTATACGTTATCCATCTGTCTTGACTTTGCTGGTTTTCAAACACAACTCTGTTTGCATTTAAAGCCTATTTGGAATAATTTTCACTTGGTACATCCTTACATAGAGGCTGTGGAGAAGAATGATTATCTGCCAAGCACTGATGTGTTTGGGAATATTCAGCACAAGCTTTTGCATGTTATTTAAATGAATGACTTCTTTTGTCACCCTTGAAATATGCATCATCACTTTGGCAACCTCTGTGTGGTGGAAGGTGTGCAGGGCAATGAGATGCACGAAGAACAAGAGGCAGGCAGCAGAGCATACATGATGAATGAGAAAAGTAAACCATTAGGAAAGCCTGGAGTAAAATCAGGAGAGGCAAAAAAAAATCTTTCTCACGTGGCTGAAGTGGGAAAATGGGGTTGGTTTTATTTTCTTCTGTCTTGGCAGATGTCTAGGACTGCTTGCAAAGGCTTAGAGGGAAAATGTGCATGCAAAATGCAAAAGTTCATGAAAAGGCATAAACTCCTCTTTTCCAGTGTTCAGTTCTTTTATGACATTATTTTATTTTCTCTGACTCCCTGTTTTTTTCTGCTGATTTCTCAATCCTTCCTATGAATAAAATGTACCAACCCCATATTCACACCAGCCCTCTGCCAGGCTCTGTACCTACAATTATTTTGCTGCTCCAAAAGCTTCTTCTTCCCCATGAGCTTTTTGGTTATAAAAGATGATTTTCAGTCACAGAATCTCTATCCCAATATTCCTGCCACCCCTGTACCCCACCTGCACTTGCCATCAGCAGGCTTATTTCCAGAACGTCGGCTCCAACATCCAGCTCTGCTCTAAGCCCCAGCATTTTCTTTGCCTATAGCCTCTACCTATTTGAGGTATAACAAATATATTTCCCTCAGTAATGGAGTAGCTTTTTTTATTTTCCTGATCAAAAATATTATTTCAGTAAAAATAAAAAAGCCCCTCAACCCTATTTTCTTGCATTTGGGTTTTACTTATTCTTTTTTTTCCCAGAGTGGTACCTTCAGATCATGATTAAATAGATGAAATTAAGTGCTTTTCAAATTAATTTTTTGGTTAAAATGATCGTATTGCAAACTAGGATATGCCTGTAATAGTGTGCAACTCAGAATTAAGGTTTTCAAGAATAACACAAAATGCTAGTTTGCTTGTCAGTGAATTATGACTGAAAAAATTAAATGTTATAAACTTGTGCTGTCCTTTAACTGAATTCCTGTAACTTTGTGGAATTCCAACACCAGTGCATATCTGTGCAACACCTTTGTTTTATTTTTTCTTCTATTTTAATTTTTTTTACTTGCCTAGCTTAAATCTGCATGTTCTCCTTTTGCTATATATGACTCCCAGTAGGATTCTTGAATATGTACAATACATAAATCATATAATCACAAAATGGTTTGAATTGGAAGGGACCTAAAGATCACCCAGTTCCACCCCCTGCCTATCCTTGAGCACTGCCGGGGATGGGGCAGCCACAGCTTCTCTGGACAACCTCTGCCAGACCCTCACCATCCTCACAGGGAAGAATTTCTTCCTAAGAGCTAAGGTAAACTCTCTTTATTTTTTTTTTTTCCCTAAGTACTTTAATGGAAATCCTGGTCTTTGATAGAAATGGCAGTATATGGACAGAACACTTTATTCCTATTTTTATCAGCATCCCTTTTTATAGGTAGCTGCCCTGCAATCAGTATATCAATACAGGTAAAACAGTTCAATTTTTTAGTGTTAGATATTACGTGTCATTTACTTGGAATAAATTATATATATATAAAGCATTAAACCACATAACCCTTTGAAGCTGGGGCCTCTACTGTGACCTAGCTCCTGTTAATACACAGAGCAGCAGTGGTGCCACCATCTTCTATATTCACTTGTTAGTTAGCTGCTTATCTCATCCCCATGAGAAGTCCTAACTCCATTCATCATAAGTTCTTCAATCACTCTCAACACATTAAATCAACCTGCAAATACCTGGATTTCCTCCTCTGTACCTCCTCATCCTATAAACCATAGTATACAGCACAGCTGGTTTTTGGTCTTTTTTTCTTTCCTGATGGGTTTCAGATGGATGTCTGTAGTAGTTTAGCTGCTTATCAGGTACACTCTAAGCTTCTCCGTTATCTCAGGTGCACAGTTACAAGATCACTAGGCTGTCTTGCACTGCTTTAACAAACTCCTGTTATTTAGCTTTAAACACATTTATTCCACTATTCCACTGGTTTAGGAATGCTTTTTGTCTTCTGAATCTCCTCTTTTCTTTTTTTAATTAAAAAATGAATATGTTTTAGAGTGCTCTAGGTGGAGTATATTTGAGATATTTGAGAACCTGTGTGACAGCATCACTAGTTTTGTGAATAGTGCATTATTTTTCACACATACCAGAAAAACAGAATTGCTACGCTATCTCAATTATTCCCACATCAAAAATCTCCAAATTATATTTGCAGAAAGATGTTCCATGGCCAAAACATGTGACAGGATAAAGGCATAGCACACATGTAGCACAAGTCTATTTGGGAGATAGATCACTATTCCCTTCAGGATGTTAAAGTCTCTGTTTAGGGATCGGTCTTGTGCTTAGCATGCCAAGTGTTTGTCTATGTTATTTGTCTTCCACAGTCATGGGCTGACTGTCCTCTTTGTGGGATGCTGGAAACTCATCCAGAGCAGAGGTGTGTTTGAAAGCCCGCAAACACCTTTTGTGTCTGAGCTTTGGCCTTTTGTATGGTGTCTGTTACC
Organism: Hippolais icterina; assembly: GCA_013400075.1. Taxonomy (NCBI): domain Eukaryota; kingdom Metazoa; phylum Chordata; class Aves; order Passeriformes; family Sylviidae; genus Hippolais; species Hippolais icterina. The sequence goes on from VWYN01026796.1 coordinate 159,989, forward strand.
AAGGCATGCCACTTAGAGATTTGGGCAATTGACCTTTTAGAAATTTCTGACAACCTGTTAACATTTTCTCAATGACAACCTCCCAAATCCCTTTCTAAATGATGGTTTTGACCTCTGTAATTCACGATTGCACTAAAGTATTTACCTTTCTGTGCTTCAAAGTGTTCCTTTTCAGGAAGAGACTGAGTAGGCAGGGAAACTAATACCACATGTGTAAGCATATTCCGCAAAAAAATGCTAATAATCCCACGCTGCTGGATGATGATTTGTCTTTTTTGTTTGTCTTTGGTGAGGCCCTGAGGAATTTGCACAAATCCAGAGACAGGTAGGCATAAAAACAGTAATGAATGCTTCCTTTGGCTTAACCACTAAGCAGCAGCCCCAGTTTGAGTGATGAACCAAAGGTATTAAAATCATACAACAGTAAGAGATGCCTTCTCAGGGTGCTTCAGCCTTTGCAGAGGGGCTTGCTGGAATTACTGGATCCAGCTCAGGCCACCCCCAGTATCAGCTGAACTCTTCCCACCTCAACACAGGCAGAGTTTTTTGCACTGTGATTTATCAACACGTGCTGCTTGGATGAAGTGCAATTGTGATTTGTACACTGGCTTTTAAAAATATTCTTCACTCTTGAAAAAAGCCTGATTGACATAGAATATGAGCCACTGAATTGTAACACACTGCATTTTGCTAAGAACAGTCTAAATATGCCAATTTACAGGAGGGGAAGCAATATTCTTACTGCCATTTTGGGATGGGTTTGGTAGAAATAATTCTCTTGTCACTTGTTACAGAGAAGAAGTAATAATTTTGCTTTGTCTTTAGAAAGGCAAAAGCCAGCCATCGTGTTACAAAGTAGATTGCTTAAATTGGTTGACTTTCAAAGCCTCTTTCACCATAACATCTTAGGAAAAGATTTCTAGTGTCACACCATAGTTTAATTGATGCAGACCACATCTTAGGCAAGCTCCCTGACCATTCAATTACCATATAAATAAGAGTGTGCATATCTCCCCTCATATCAGTATCTTGCTTTTTTGTTGCTAACAAAAATGTGTTAATAACTAAGGGCAGCTTTTCATTTGAATAATGATGTAACACTTCTGTGAATTTCAGATGGTGGAATAAGCCCTTTGTTTAAAAGTTTGCAATTTCCCTGGAGTTCACCAACTACCCCTATCAAGGGGGGGAAAAAAAGCAAATGGGAGACTTCAAACCTCAGCACCTGATGGGGTGCTGCTGTGGTTTACAAATCTGTGTAGGGAGATGAAACATTCAAGTCCTCTGCTGTTCATTTTGTCATTGATGGGAGAGAGAAAAGGCCCAGTGGTGTGTGATTTAGTGTAGATCAGTCTTGGTTTTCCTTCTCCAGGTGGAGGTGATGATCCTTGGCACAGGGCTGGAAGCATGAGAGTTTTTGCTGGGGTTGGTTTGTGTTTAAATGTGATTTCCCAGAGGCGTGTTCAGCTTTCTAAAGTGGTTTAACAGGGTGTCAATATTCAAAACCAGCCAGATGATTGGTTCTGCCAGGCCCAAAGGAAGCTGCCAACGTCCCCACAGGGAACCACTTCCACAGCTGGTGAACTCCCTCCCCAGCTAAAACCAAACCATGTAAAACCATGACACTCCTCCAAGAGGTTTTGTTGTCTCACTTTGTTTTTCAGCAGTAGGAGGATGTAAAACCCATTTGCTGGAGAGTCAGTGAATTCCAAAGTATCCTGCTGCCCTGTTTTCTATTGCTTTCCCAAACTTTGCACACCGGACATCAAAATGGCTTTGATCCAGCTAAAAAATCAGTAATACTCCAGTCAAAATGAGAATAATAGTGGGCAACAGCATTAAACCCATCCTGAGAGGTCTCTGATAGTGCATGAAGGTGTGGTTCAATAGCCAGCCCCTTGGCTCTTCTCATGTTCTTAGGGAAGCTCCCAGTTCGAACTTTGCGGTTCAAATCACTTTCCTATTTTAGGATGAAATATAAAGGTAATACCATGCTCCCCACACCTCATTTCTGAAATAATTTAGGCTTGGACACTGACTACTCCAACAGGAGTTTTGAGCCTGACAGGGAAGGTGAGAAAGTGTTTTGGGGCTGGAGCGTGTCCCAGTGCAGCATCCCTGCCTGTATTTCTACACTGAGGTGCACAGAAGGGCTCTGTCAGTGGTGCTTACAAGACAGAGCTTGCTGTCAAAACTGCACAATTCTGAATCAGCTGTTAAAAAATCAGCTTCCACTAGGTGGAAGGCTCCTCTTTCTGTTTGTTCCTCATCTCTTCCCCCACCTCACTGAGTCTGGGACCTGAAAGCCCCTGGGCTTTGATTGCACCCCTGTGTCACTTAGAAAAGCACTTGCGTTGCATCAACATTTCACTCTGCAAAGACCATCTTCTTGTCTGATTTTCTAAAGGTGTACTTTGCACATCTGTCTGAAAAATCCAAACTGTTTATTATTGGCTCCAAATGATATATATGTTGAAGCCAAAAGCAAGAAAAGTATCAGGCTTTTCTCAATAATGATTTGTTTGTCCCAAGTGAATTCCTCAAAGTATCTATGTCTTTCTATCCCTTTCTACTCACTGTAGAGTAAGAATCTAATAGTGTTTGTCTTGCTAGAGAGGAAAATAATGTATGAAAATAATTGTATATACAATTGCAATGGTGCTGATATAGAAATGTGTCAATAGATATGCTTGTATTTGCTGCCATCAGCCTTTGTGCAATAAAACATGCAATATTGCATGTGCTGTAGCAAAAGGACCTGTTTCATTAGAATGGAAGGGTTTTCCTGTCAGTGGAATAAGGTTTAGCTTAACCATCTTTATCAAATTGAAAAAAATTAAGTCAAGCAAGCATGACACTGATATGGAAATAAAAAAACACATTAAGAAAATCCAGTTTGAGTTCTCCTTATATACCTTCTGAGACATTGGTGTAAACTTGGATTCCTAATTAAATACATCATTTTGAAAAGCAAAACACGTGATTCCATAATAGTGTACAGAGAAGTTTCAGTGTAATTGATAGAAGTCAACAGATGCCATATGGAAGATGAACGGGATTGTCTCGCTTTGTTGCCCATTATCATCTTGCTCAAGTTCCATATGGTGATTGAGCTCTATTTACATAACTTTCATGTGTAGGCAACTATGTTATTTGAGCTGTTAACCAATTAATAAAAATCTACTGCCATATGTGCTGATTCTACTGTTTGCTGCTGTATTTGCATCAGAAACTGATCTGCGAATTTTTGTTCTCTGTTCTCTTCCCTCTCTGGGTGCCTGGGCTGCAGCCTGGACCAGGACACTCTACATTGTTCCTTTTGTTGGATTAGTGTTTTGCTACCTTGAAGCAAGAAGTTGGGGTTTTTTCCCCTTCCCCTAGCCAGGAGATTGTACCTGGAATCCTCTTGGCAGGTTTTTTTTGTTATTGTTGTTGTTTATTCTTTATTTCCCTTGAACTTTTTTTTCTTTGGGTTTTTACAGTCTGTCTGGGGAGTCAGTGGGAGGTCACCCCAAACCTGAGAAGCTGAACCAATATGAGAAAGGACACTAAAACCCTCCAGTTCCTCCCCTCCTGAGACAAAGAGAGCAGCCATCACCATTGCCCCCTGGCCATATAGTCTGGAGCAGGGTTAAGATTTTCAAATTTCAATATCTAGCATTTATTCAATCCTTTTCTGTGCCTTGTTTGGTTTGGGGATTTTTGTTTGTTTGTTTATTTTTTGTTTATTTTCTTTCTTCATAAACAGTTTGGGGGTTTTTTCACTTTCATCCACAGGTATTCATTTTTTATTGGCAAAAGGGATTACTGGAGTCCTTTTCTTTAGAGGAAACATTTATTTCAGAGCATTTTCTGCTAAATTTGTCTCCAAACTGAGACACTTTCATATAGAAACTGAATTCACAGTCATGCTTCTAAATTGTCCTTATTGAGAGGGAGCTCTTGATACAAAGTGATGCAAAACTTTGGTAGAAATTCAGGCTGAACCTGAAACAAGGTGGTTCTTCTCAGTCCATAGCATGGGAACAAATTCTCATTAATGAACTCAGGTCAGAGAGCAAAGTTTAAGTCAGTGCCTTACATGTAATTCTGGTAACGATGAGGTAGAAAGAAACTGATGAAAAGTTTCTGGACAAGGGCTGATGAAAATGGTGAAAAGAACTTGATTTTGAGATTGTCAGTTGTTAAAACATTCAGGAAGGGATTTAAGTTTCACAGTTTGGTTGAAAACCAGATCTTTCATGAATTCCATTAAGATCTTCCTGAGGAACAGGTTTTGAAATGTCTTCCTTCTAGGAAACGTGTGGCTTTTTGGACACACCTGATATACATTGAGAGGCTGGGAGTACTGCTGCTTTGGACCAGTATGCTTCTTTCTGAAGCCTGTGCTTGCAGAAGGTATTTCTCAGAAAAATCTGTAATCTTTCTCCATTGATCCTTACTTATCTGGGCCCTCCAGGAATAACCAGCCAGGCCCTCCAAAGCAGCCAAGGTGTTTGTACAGCAGTGCTTCCTGTGGCTCGTACCACAGGACTCTTGCAGTTATCTTGAGTGCCTCATAATTAGCATGTTGGAAATGACAATATGGATGATTATTGCCAGAGTAAATTGTTTTGCTGCTAAATTCAGTGACGCTAAGCAAGCAAGTGAGGATTTGGCCCATATTAGCATTTATTTCTTTTAAGAGGGGATGACTTTGAAAAGAACCTATGGTTTCACAGAACAGCTATTAACATGGCTCACTAATGGTAATTACTGTGGAATTTCCTCTTTGAGGAAATCCAACTGTGAGTTCATAAATGTGTCAAAGAAATGGAGAGGAAAAACAAAATTCAAACAACTTTTCAGTCCCTTAAACCTTGCTTTTGATTTACAACTTTTCTTCAGTGTTCATTTTTATTTTGTAGCAATGAAAGTTGCCTGACTAGGGGAATTATTACAGAAGTAAGCCCAGAAATGAAGCAGTTCTACCTCATCTTTATTGATGTATATTATTTTTTACTCTAAGTGGTGAAACAGGATATTTTTTTCTCTTTTAAATTAATGTTTTGCTTAATTATCCATACAGTAGTAATGCACTGCCATTTTAGAAATTTGAGATTCATTGGAAGAATATTGGAGGTTCCACTGCATCTGTGTGTTTGTGTTGCTGATACATCATACATTGTTTATAAAAAGACACAGTGATCCATACTAAGTCATTTTGCATTAGAGGGCTCTCATTCACAACTTTAGAGAAAGTAACTTTTAGCGATAGTGAATTAGGTTCCTTAATCATACCTGTTTATAAATTACAGCTTTAGAGATGCCAGATAGCATGCATTTGGTTCTGGTTAATTTGAAATTAAAATCTTGAATATATGCACAGTGTAGGGTCAAAAGGGGTAAACTCTCCCATACAGTACTCTTATTTTGAACAAAAATAAAAACTGCATAACTTAGTAAGCTTAACCTGGTGAGATGTCCCAGCCTTACTCACAAACATAACCTTGCTGTTTGCATAAGGTCAGCTGGCCTCACTGCTATCTCAGAAACCCACACCTACTGTACCTTGAGAGGAAGCAGAGATGATCTTTTACCAAGAAAAAACCTGCAGCCTGATGCCATCTCACTATTTTATCAGAAAAACTTGCTTTTATTGTCCAAAGTTTAGTCTATACTTAGCTTTACATCCTACCTACAGAATTCTGATCATCTGTCAGCACAGTTAAAATAACACAAGTGGTCCACATCTTGCACAGACATTGTGCCAAAAGAGATGAAAAGCTGAGTTGGTACTGTGGTCTTCCAGTAACAACCCTATGGTCCTTAAAGTTATTGCTGCCCTGATTTGAATGAGACCAGGAGCTCCCTCTTCCAAATTTCTGGATATTCTCCTTTTAAAAACTGAGCTCGCTGCCACAGTATGCAGTTCACATAAAGCCACCTCTAAACAAGATGTTTACTCAGACATACAAATGGATGCAGGGGAGATGAGGTGCCAAGGGGAAAGTTTCATGCTGCCTGAAGATTATAGAAGTACACTGGTCCAGCAAAAAATCTGGACTTGCCTCCCCACCTCTCCCATTTGTGCTATTGCTCTGAGGAATTAAATCCTCTTAGCAAGGACCTCACCATGGTCTTCCTCATCTAAAGGTAAGCAGCCTGGAGACTTGTATTATTTGGGAGCTAATTAAGGAAGTGGCAAAGTCTATGGAAAGAAATCTGTTTAAAAACCAAACTAATGCTAGAGGAAAAAAAAAAAAAAAAGCCCTCTCTGGGTTCTATAGGATAAACTTTTAACACTTTATTCAGCCATGAACTTCACATCTACATTTCATTTTGAGGTGGCAGCTGGCTGCAGCTGGAGATGAGCAAAATAGTTTTGTTTTAAATCAGTAAGATTTATTCTAAGTCCATTCACTGGACATGTTCATGAAGAGGAAAGAAGCAGCAGCATTCTTCAATTGCTCATTTTATGTTGCAAAGTGTTAATACAATAAAAATGAAAGCGTGAAGAAATGCATTTAAAATAGAAAAGGTCTGTGCAAAGCAAGACCAGAGCATTCAGGTGGCATACAAAAAATCTCAAAGGCATGATTGTAAGGGAATCTGGGAACTAGGCAGTCTGTGTACTTTCGCAGAAGAAACCAGTGAGGTAGACTTTGAAATGAAAACTACACATTTGGCTTTTTGGGTCTTAGGGCTCAGTCTAAAATAAACCACAGGCATGCTGAGCCTTAATTTCAGGTCAGACCTAGCAGCCATAGCAGCCAAGAAACTGAAAAGTATAAGGATTTTGTGTGGGACTTGTATGTAGTGAGATGTGGACTGATCCAAGCAGCTACAGCCTCTTTATCTGACCTCATTACTACACAGAGCTTTACAGCAAATGCTGAATGAAAACTAATTAAAGATGTGGAAATACATGAGAACCTAGTTAAAATGCATCAGTACTTCCGCAAAGATAGAACATACCAGACTAAGCCAGTATGATAACCTGTGATAAATCATTCTCTTAGACAATGTAAATACAGTAGATGAAATCTATCTGGACTTCAATAAAACATTTGAGAGGTTGCCACATGAGAAAATATTAATTAAGATGGAGAGATGTGGATGAATGTAAGAAATGAAAAGTGAGGACAATAGCATGTGCTGAAAGGAAGAGTCTTGGTGGAAAGAGGTTACTAATGTGGTTCCATAGGAACCAATCTAAGAACTAATCTTGGTTAGAATTTTATTAGTGACCTTGGCAAAAAAACCTGTGTGTGCTAATAAAATTTGCTGATGACATAAACCTAAGACTTGCTGTTAAAATAGATAAGGATTGGAATACCTCATGGATGGTAGAATTGGATGAGTCTGCAGAAAGAGAAGCTACATGCAATTTAACAGAAGAAATGCAAAGTTGTGCCCTTAGCAGAAATTCCTTTTAATTTTAGTAAAGTGGGGTGAAGAGGACGGACAGAAGAGAGAAAAAGCATCGCACAAACGAATCGCTCAGTCTGCAGTGCCAGTTCTGTCAGATGGGCACACAGATGTCTGGGTGGTCACACCCTGTAGTCACAGCCCCTCTTTCTGATTGCTGACACCAGCAGAAGCCGGGGTAGGTGAGTCTGGCAGGATTTTCCTGGAGCAGTGGAAGCATCTCAGTTTCTGACTTGGTTATGCAGTGGCCTTGTGCCTCTAATTGTGGGGGTTTTTTCCCTTACCATTGATTTATCTCAGCTTATTTTCCATTCTTTTAGAGGCAGTTTCTGAGTGTAAAAGTGAGTTCCAGGGAGTGTAAAGAAAACAGCATCACACTGGTGAAGCTGTGGGACAGAAAAAAAACTTGGAGTCTTTTGGCAAGATGATGATGATGCTTTGGACCTGTCCTAACTGTATGGGGACGTGAGTCCCCACTGGAGCTACTGGTGTCACGCACCTGTGCAGAATGATAGATGGAAAAGGGTAAATGTCCCTTTTTTTTTGCACAGGCTGGCAACTAACAGGTTACCAGGGGGCAGGCAGGTCCTGCTCACTTCTCGGGCTGACGGGACAAAGCCACCCAGCCCTGCAGCACCGAGCGCCCTCCTGGGATGGGGGACCCGCAGTGGGTCCCGCGGGGTTTGCATCGCTGTGCTCATCTCCTCTCTGCAGTCAGGTGGCGATGCTGCAAAAATTGGCGAGTGATTTATTTCACCCCTCGAACAACCGAGAGGCAGTAAGAGGAGATTAATCCCCACACCCTCCTCTCGGGTTTCCCGGCTGGAGCCGCACGGAGGGCGGGGGACCGAACCCCGCCGCCTTCCGCCACCGCCCCGGGAGAAGCGAAAGCGAAAGGCCGGGCCGGGCTCTGCTCTGGCTCCCGGCGGCTGTCGCTCCGCAAGCCGCACCTCTGGTAAAAGGTAAAAGGCAAAAAGGCAAAAGCCGACGGGCTTCCTAGAGGGAGAGGGGCTGGGAGGGGCGCGGGGGCGGTGGGACCCCGGGGGCTCCTCCAGAGAGCACCTCTGAGATGGGTATGGATACATCGATCTATACAGGAATGCCTCAAACCAAGCACTTCGTGCTTCTCGTTTTGGCAGCCTGCTGGGCTGCCCTTTTACCCTAACGCGCCTAGTTTTTGGGATGTGAAGTGCCCTCTCTAAAGGGGAACCAACCATTTGGGTGGTCTAGGATCCGACCCACATTTTGCCCCATGGAGCTCACCCGGCGGTGGCACGGCCAGGTGTGTTCCTTCTGCAGGACACCTCCATGATTACTGTGTCCCACAATAATACGGCTCAAGGGTCATAACAGATGGATACTGTAGTAGATGTTAAATGAGGCTGTTACTTTACACCGATGTTTACATTTCTGTTTGAGAATGGAGTTGTGGTTCTTTGCTCAAGGTTATGACAGCAGAACAGGATTGTGTACATTGAGAACGTTTGGTGGGTTTGATTGTGGGTGGGTGAATTTGGACTCTTCGTGGATATTCCCACTGACTTTGTAGGAGAGCTCCGTGGGACAAAAAGTTTCTGCATATTATTCCTCTTGCGGAATTTGAGCTTGTATTATTACACTGACAAGAGACAGAAAATGGAGTGACAATTGCAGTAAGCATTCCATGGTTGTCTGGACGTGGTACAAGTTGTGCATTGTGAGATTGAACACTCTTAGCCATAAAATAACTCTTGAAGGATATCTCCAGCAGTGTATGTAAAGTGTTCTTTCAGGGTTCTGTTTCCTCCTCTTTGTTGGCAAGTCACTTGAAAATGATTTCTCTTCACCCTCACTATGATAGATATTGATAATGTAGTTCACTTTTCAGCACTTTGTATGTGTTGCATCATGTATTTGGCACGTAGTTAAAATCCATATTGTGTGTGTGCATGAGGAGCTGAATTTATGTTGTGTATGAAACCTTTCCAGATGTCTGAGCAGTGACTCTCCTGCTTTGTCACAAGTTTTCCAGGCAGAAGGTGACACGAAGTTTACTCTAAGCTGATTTAATTCCTGGGGGAGCTGCGGTAGTCTGTGAGTACATACTAAAACCGGTTCCTCTTGTTTGCTGCCTTAGCATTCCTGCAATTCCTGCCATCCAGCCCCCCTTCCCAAGACACCCTGGTAAGAAATCCACCAACAGGCTGAAACCGTTCAGGCCGGACAAAAGAGATCAAGCCTTTCTCAGCAGGGAAGCAGCCCATTCCGAGTTGGATGCCTTTTCCCTTCCCACAAGGGTAGCCGAAGGGACAGCCGGGGATTCCCGTCTTTGCTGCAGTATTTTGTATTGATGTCCTTGCTGGCGATTTGGCTTTCCTTTTCTTTTTAACGCGTCTTTGCTGCAGTATTTTGTATTGATGTCCTTGCTGGCGATTTGGCTTTCCTTTTCTTTTTAACACCGAGCTATTGGCCTCTTACTCTCTGAGCTCAGTGATGGCACAACTTACTCTGGACGAGTAAGTCCAGCCTGGGTGGCTGGGCACAGAAGTGAAGCTCCTCATGGAGCAGGAGTCAGGGTCATTGAAGGAAGGTGTGACCTTATTTCAGACACCAAAGCCTCTCCCAAGGAGGTGTCACCCCTGATTTTTGGAGGTATTTCAGCATCTAAGTGTGATATTTGCCACTGAGGTGCTATAGACCTTCAGGATGCTGTCTAAAGGGCCATGTTATTTTAGCCTCTGATCAAGGAGTTTGTTAAGAGTTCTCTGGGTAGATCAGAGTTGGTCACTGATGTTTCTGTAACCAAATAAATTACTTTTAAATTTGCTTTGACACAGATAATTTGTTCCAATATCTTCAGACTGTAGTGTCTGTCTATACTGTAATGCTGGGTGTAACTTTATCAAATGAAATGAAACAGAGTTCCTTGTGTGATTTTTTCATTGTTAGAGCAGGAAGCCAAAAAGAAAATAAGCATGGGGAGATATAAGCTATATTTTTGAAGTTCTCCTGGACTGAATAAATGTTTGATAGTAGGGGGAAATTTCTAAACAGGATTTTTTGTACTCCCCTATGAACTTTAAACAATGTTTTTAAAAATATATGCACAGAGACATGAGGTCATTGTGTTCAAAGCTGAGTGAGAATTGTTTTTTATAAGTTTTAAATTTAAGAGATTTTTTTTTCAGATAAATTGTTCAGTGATTGTATTTCACTAGTTTTTTATAGCTTTGAAATTAACCCTGTAGGAAACTTTAGGCTACCTCTTCCATATGGGTGACAAAACATCAGGGAATACTTGGCATGATGCTGCAGGATCATGATGATAAAGGTGAATATCAGAGCTTCAAGGACTTCCTTGTTCTGTGACATAGGGTGACATCCCCTGACACATGAGACATGGTGACAGCATAGCCCACTGAAGATAACATGTAACAATTTACATCATATTCCAAGTCTCTGCAGACAGACACTTTAAAACCACCCCCAAAAAATTTAAACTAAACCTTAAACTCCTTACAGAATTCTCAGTAGGGATTTTATTGAGCCATCCCTGGCTCAGACTGATGAGTATTGTTTTGAACTAGGTGAGAAAAGGGGTGTACAGGAAAAAGTTTAAAGGTTAATTACAAGGAAATAGGTATTTTTCCCTGTTTTTCCTGATGTTCCCCTTTCCCCTGTGTTTACTAAATTTTTTCCAGAGATGCATACCAGCTAAAAAGCTGTAAAGCCACCTCTGTATGAATATTAAAGAATACCCATTACATATTCTTTTATAGACCACTGAATGTAAGGTCTATAAATGCGTGATAATGTGCATGTTGAGAATCCAGTGTATTGGATGCTCCATCTTAAATACTCCATGGTGTCTTTTATCACATTGCTAAGAAGAACTAGAGAGAATTCAGACTATAAAAGTAATGAGTCTGTTCTTAATTTTAAGAAGGCATTGAATTATTATTATGAAAGAGTGTATTACCTGCCATACAAGAAATAGGCAAGATTAAAGTGTTTTTGTTCACAGAGTCTACACGTATTTCCTGTTATTGTTCAGTATTTGAATCTGTCACGTGAAGAAGAAGAAAAGCACAAAACTATTATGTTTGCTACATACATAATCTTTCATGTGTTTACACGTACTAAATATATAGAAGAATTGAAGCAATGGGAAAAGCCAGGACTTTCCTGGGATTCTTTATCTCAGTCTTACGCTCTGTTTTGGCCAATGTTACTCGTGAAAGTCTGTAATGTCAGGGGAACTTCCACTTTTAGAAGCTGTCCCAAACTGTGGAAGCCACTTACTTGGGAAATCCCACCTGCAGAGTGGCCTCCTACTCTGGGGTCGCAGCACAGGAAGGACATGTTGGAGCTGCTGGAGTGAGTCCAGAGGAGGAACCAAGTTGATCCAAGGGATGGAGCACCTCTCCTGTGAGGAAAGGCTGAGGGAACTGGGTTTGTTCAGCCTAGAGAAGTTGTGGGATGAATTTATTGTGGCCTTCCAGTACCTGAAGGAAGGAACAAGAAAGATAGAGAGAGACTATTTAGAAGGGCCTGGAGTGACAGGACAAGGGGAGAATATGTTCAACCTGGTAGCTTTAGAGGGTGAAAAAAGAGGGTAGCTTTAGATTGGTTGTTAAGAAGTTTTTTCCTTTGAGAATAGTGAGGCCTTGGCACAGGTTACCCAGAGAAGCTGTGTCTGCCCCATCCCTGGAAGTGTTCAAGTGGTCAGTTGTTGGATGGGGCTTGGAGCAACTTGGTCTAGTGGAAGGTGTCCCAGCCCATGGCATAAAATGAGCTTTAATGTCCTTTCCAACCCAAGCCATTCTGGCATTCTGTGATTCTGTGAAATGTAAAATTGTTTTTGAGGTTTTTCTTTGGTTGTAATTTCAAAGCATCTATGAAAATCTAGTAGGGGATGTGATTTGAAATACCAGGATTCTGAGGATGGGATGTACTGATGTGAATAGAGGGAAAAACTGAGGTGGACTGCATTATGGGAGGATCTGATTTCAGAGTTAAAGTTGAGGCAGCTGCTGTTGCTGCTGGATTATATGGCTGGTGTTGAAGAAATGAACTGGTTTGGGCCCTCCTGAGCTCTTTGACTCCAGCAGAACAATCACTGAGTTACCTGAAACACTCACTGACTGCCTTGTCAGCTCAATGGACACTGCGCTGAACTCTTGTAGTAAAACACTTCCATGCTTTACAACATTACATTTCCTGCACAGTAAGTTACCATAACAAAACAAACTATCCAGCTTGCAGATATTTCATCTTAATACTTGTGAGTTGATGGAGAAATAATTGGTTTGGGCAAAACAACAGCTAGCTGGGTCTTCAGTTAAGAAACAGTCTTAGTTAAGAAACAGTCTAGAGGAAATGAAGAAACAGTGGGATGACAGGTGGTGTTATCATCATTTAAGTTGATTTTTGAATTGAGATTTATAGCTAAACATGGGCTATATAATCACCATATAAAATGGCTTTTGGAACTCTGGTACTTTACAGTACTGTTTTGTTTTGTGCAGCTTGGAGGTGGAAGGGATGATGGGAAGCCTGAGTATTTTTAAAGGAACTAGAAGCCTTGGCCTGTGCTGCGTAAATATAAGAACAACAGGAATTTATTTTAAAAGCTCTGATTTATTCCACCCAGAGGAATCCTCAGTGAATAATTATGCAATTAAAAGAACCCTTTTTATCACAATACACCAACCCTTTGTCCAGTAACTTGTCAGAGCAATTCAATTAAAACCCACAATCTTAAAAATATACTTGTCTGCAACTGAAAGTATGTAATCCCTTGAGATGGAAGCTAGTTAAACATAATTCTGCCACATTAGTGTGTACTACAGTATATTAATTTGGAGAGCAAGTTCCATAGATGACTGATCATTAGTGTTTATTATGATTATATTATAGTAATTTTTGTTTAGGCAATAACCAGTTATGCTGAATCCAAAAAATGGTGTAGTGTATTTATTGCAGCCACTTATCCATGTTCAGATAATTTTGTCCTAATGATAGAGCAAGCTTACATAAGGCTTTCTGTCAACTGGTTATATATTAGGCACTTTTTTTTTAACCTCATGTCCTTGTACTGTGCCAGATGAACAAGTTTATGAGATAAGAAAATATCTGCACTGTTTTAGCCAACAAAAAAATTTCCAAAACCTTTTTGCAAGTAATGGCTAGAAACAGTCCCTTTACTTTAGTCCTTTTAGAACTGGGAATGGCCAATACATGCAGGTATTTATATGCAGTAGGGAAACACTCTTTATTTCACTGAGACATTCTTAATTCTTTCTCATAAATAAATTTTTGATTCCTTCCAGCAGAAGGGGTATGGCAGGGAGTACAGGGAAGAGCTTATGCTCACATATTTTGTGGTCAGTGAACTGACAGCGTGTCACAGGTTTTCCAGTAGAGGAAAAACTGGTGATGGAGAGTCGAGGTTTAAGGTTTCCTTACCCACTCCAGTTCTGCAACTGTGACCACAAGCATTATAAAGACAGGCAAGGTGCAATGTACTCTGAGGTTGGACACATGGTATAACTGTAGAAAAATGTTTCATCAGGTGAGCTGTCATCATGGCAACCTGCAGACTGATAAAAGGCAGATGTAGATGTGGTATGAGGAGGAAATTAAGTTAGATATCAGTGACAGTTAGATATTCTTCTCTGTGAGGGTGGTGAGGCGCTTGCAAAGAGAAGCTGTGGCTGCCTCATCCCTGGAAGTGTCCAAGGCCAGGTGGGATGGGGCTTGGAGCAACCTGGGATAGTGGGGGGTGTCCCCTGCCTGTGGCAGGGGTGGGATGAGATGAGTTTTAAGACCCCTTCCAACCCACACCAGTCTGTTATTCTATGATCCTGGATAAACCAAATTTCATGAGCTTGGGCTTTTAAGTGTAGGACAATATATAGCATCGCTGAGTAAACACTTCTTGCCTGTTTTCCAAGTTGAAATGGAATGGATGAGTCCAGTAGAAAATTGCTTTCACAGAAATCAGCACTGTTTGATCAGTGTAGAATTTGGTATGCTAGAGTACAGATGCTCTTGACAGTCTTCCTTTCTTTCTGATTTTCAAGGCTGTGTCTCAATCTATTGAGGAATTAACCTTTCTGTTTGTTCCTTCTCTGACCATTATATGAAAAGAGGTTCAAAACCCCCTAAACTTATGTGATACAGAAAGAATAAAGTATTTGGATTGAAAAGGAATTCAGTACAAATTGACATATGAATGCAAATTCACATATGAATTTAATTTTTATCTTTTTCTCTTACATTTTAACGTAATTTTTTTCATGTTAGCCTTAAAACCACAAAAGTTCTTGTATTATTTCTGGGACAGAGTAGTGATACTACATAGCACAGTATTATTTTGCATGGAGAACAGGCAGTTTTAACAATTATGAAATTTTTACTGATTTTAGTATTTCTGAAAGAACAGAGGTATCAATATAACATGTGAGAATCCAAACAGTGTTAGATTATATGCCCACGATAAATGCTAAACAGTTTCAGGAATATTTCTAAATATTTTGCTCTAAATATTAGCATGATTTTCTCTGTGTTCAATTATAACGTCATCAATTTTTAAGGTTCCAGTGAAGAATAGCTATTATGCCTTTAAGTTTGATTGAAATATCCATGCATAGTGATATAGTATAAACTTTTGTAACTATCGTGGTTTGAAAGACAGATGTCTGCCAAGAAAAGCAGGAATGGAGAATATGACCCCTCTCCCTCCGAATTATTATAACTTTGAAATTAAGGGGCTTGCAGGCAAAGACATGGGAAAAGGTACAACAATTTTTTTACTAGTATGTGTATGTGTAACNAGTTTTTTTAGTGCGTGTAACAAGGCAAAGAAACAACAACAACGGCAGTAACAACAAACAAGAACAGAAAACCCAATGAGCAGTCTTTCCTTGCTCTTTAAGCCATTTCCCCTTGGGTGCAGTTCCACTTGCAGCCGGCAGGGGCGCTGCTGGCTCCTGGCCAGGCAGGGCGGGTGCAATGATTCCCCCACGGCTGCAGGGGGCGCTGTGGGGCGAGCTCGGGGAGCACATGGTAATGGCCGCATGAGCGAGGCGGGAAGGGACGGGGAAGGGGCTTGCTTTACAAACCCCTCAGGGACAGCTGATCCCGGTACCCCATCAGGACTCTTGAAAGCAGTGAGCTGGAACGGCAGGAATGAGCAAAATCCCTAGGTGGTAGACAAGATTTATCAGAAACTCCGCAGCTTTAGCTGGAACTGTGGGATGTCCCAGCAGGCAGGGTGTGGGGGCTACAGTGTATTAAAAAACCCGGAGCAGTGCCGAAGAAATGGCGGGGCTGGGCAGTGGCAGCCCAACTCCTGAACACAGCAGAGAGAAGCTCCCTTGGAGGGGAAAAGGGGATGCCAGAGTTTTCCCTGAGGTACCCGAGCAGATGGTGAGGGTTCCTTTGGTGAGGTCGGGTGTTGACAAGGCCCCCGTGCAAGGGCCGCCCTTATGTGAGAGCTCTGCTCATGATAAAACAGAGGCAGCAGGAGACTGAACCCCCCAGTGGTGGCGAATTATCCCCACAGTGATCGCAGCCTCTCCCCTCTCCCGGAGCACAGGAGACAGCTGGCAGCTGCACCCAGCCCCTTTTCCCAACTTGTGGTACCTCTGCCCTTCCCAGAGAATCCCGCAGGTAAGAGCAGAGAGTAGCCAGCTGCACCTCTCCCCTGAGCTGTGGCGACTCTCGTCTCTCTTAGGTACCCAGTTATTGTCTCCTAGCAACACGGATGGGGAAAATTCCCTGAGAGAAGGAAACAAAAGGAAGGATCCTAAACCTCAACAGTAAACTTGCATTGAACTTCTCAAAGTAATAATCCTTTGATTTTAAATATTGATTTACCAACCTGTGTGGCATCAGCATTCAAATTCTTTGGGTTTTTTTTTCCAAGTTGTCGAATTATTTCAGCAGAGAGAGGCCCAAGGAACCAGAGTCTGTGTGTGCTCTTGCTGTCAGTCTCAGTGTTTATTTGCTGATTTTCATCAATATATTGCCAGCAAAGAATGGCAGGTCAGTAAAGAATATAAAAAGAAACTATGCCAAATAGCTGAAACCAACTGATAATGAGAAATACAGACTTGGGTTTTGGTAGACATTGACTAGGAAATACACTGAGGAAAAATACTATTTAGGGCAGACAACCTAGGGGAAGACAAGGAGAATGTTTTGAAAACTTTTTTCATGAGTACATTATGCACTCAGCTCATGTATCGCTGTGTTTATAGATTCTGTAGCAAATTTCCTGCAGTATTATAAATAATAAAATAATCTCCTGAAAGCCCTTTACCTGGTTTTGTATCTGATACCCCTTAGTAGATACTGGCTTTACACAGAATTCTCATCCTATCAAAATGTAAATTGCAGACTGATGTTACACGGTGAGCGGTGTCAAGCCAGTAACAAAGAATATCAGTGAAAGGCAAGAACATCAGGGGGAAAAAATGAAGAGAAACCACACTATTTACATTTGAAGAAGAACATATCTGACAGCTGAGTGAACAAAGAGAATAGGCATTAAAGACGCCTGTGCTTTGACAAATGTTGGAGGAATCTCTTGCCTTTGTTTGGACTCTCTGTAGATGGGAGTTCATTACCAAGCAGTTCTGTGTGTGACTGCCTTCATTTCCGCTCAAGTAATAATCCTTTAGGGATGTCACTAGGTAATAACCTTGCCTCTGGAGGAATACAGTCTGCAATATTTTGTAAAATGCTTCCAAATTTCTATTATTAATAAAAGGCTTGTAGTTTGGGTCTTTTCAGGACTTCTTTTTTTTTTTTTTTTTTTTTTAAATTGCCTAGCTGGTGGGATGGGGTTGAGGAAGGCACTAAATCACTTTGCTAGAAACAGTGATATGTGGCACGGAACACTGTTAGGGAGATTATGTTATCTCCCACGAACAGAGAATGCTGAAGTCAACAGGAAATCAGTTTCTGAGGGTGCTACACTAAGTTTGCCTCTGAACTGGAAACTTTCTAATTGTTGCCCCAAGGAACAGTAAACTGAAAACCAGGCAGATGGCTTCCTCCTTACTTCCATTATTCTTTGATTCCATGTAAATAATTTCTAGCTTCACAGTAACTTTTTGTCTTAAACAAAAAAAAAAAACAAACCAAAAACTAATGTTTTACGTTAAAAAATGTAAAATATTTGTAAATGTTTTAAAACTATCATAGTTGCTCTCACTTGTACAAAAGTAACTTTGCTGTTCAAAAGCCAGATGTTTTTCAGCAGGTTTCAGGGGAGAGTTAAATCTGCCCTCTCTAAACTAAGCCACTGCTTCTAGCTATAGCATTAGCAATTAGTATGAAGGAGAAACTGTGTTTTGTCCCATGCTATATATTGAAGGACTGTATTTATTTGTTTTCCTTCAAGCAGGAGCTTGAAGGAGATGGCTTTTTTCCTTCTTCTCTACATTTGTTGTGTATAGGTAAAGCCTTACAAAATAAGGGCCTTGTTACCCGTGTAAAATCATGGTTCAGGCGTGTCACTGTTTATCTTGACTTTGATAAGGCTTTCTGTTCTCTTGGGGAAGGTGCATGCTAGAGGAATGACTGAAGCCATAAACATCATGTGTCAATGTTTTTTCCTTTACTTCCCAGAACGCTGGGACGTGGCACGTTTGAGTGAATGGCTGATAAGGGCAGAAACTCTGCTCTGTTGAGTGCTTGGTGGTGTGGCTGTTTGGTCTTTTGTCCTGTGCGTTCCCAAGGCTTTCCTTAAACTTTCCCATAGTAGAAATAAATAAATACTGAAGTGTGTGTGATCTTGCTGGAAGAAGCAGTGGTCTCTGTTTTTTTCCAAGCTGCTGCAATAAAATTCACTGAAACCTTCATTACTCACATCAGCTGAAAAGCATTCTAGAGTCAAATATATAGCCTAAATTTTATGACTTATGATTTCACCTATGGTTTATAGTTTAAATTCAATAGACTGGAAAGGCCTGGTGTAAATAGGTACTTCAGAAGGAAGGTAAAGTCCTTGTAAGAGCTTTTGGAAATACTTGGTTGGGATGAAATCCATGAAACTCAGATATGTTGAACATGGGCTTTGTTTTTTCTAAATGTACAAATTCACAGGTCCTTGAAAACTTCTCAAAGTCCTTATATTCCTGCAAAATTCTCATTTTTTCCTAAACATTCTGTTTAGGAAAAAATGAGAAGATAACATAGAAAAAGTCAGTTTTCCTTATTTTATCCTTATTTTGTAACTTGGCTTCATAAACACTTTTAAACTTTTTTCATTCAAAGTAGATATTTATGTACCATTTATTCCTGATCATCACAGGTGCAGATAAGCAGATCATATACCAAGTATTTATGAGCAAACCATCTCACTAAATCATCTTCAATACCTGCTACAGATTAGTTGCTAAAAAATACATTATCACACCAGTTCCTGTTAGTCTTAGAAATACCTAAACTTCATTATCTATCAATAATAAAAACTAAGTACTTATTGGAATATCAATCACTATGCATTTTTAATAGTAATACAAATCTGACCCAGAATTGCTTTATTTTTAAGAATATCATTGCTCAGTGAAAAATGGAATAATGTTATTTTTTGAACTTAATGGGACTTTTCTCTGTGTGTATGGACTTTTAAATTGAGTTTAATGTAAGTGGAGCTAATTAAGGAACAAGTAAGATTGTTACAAAATAATTGTTAAGTTTATGAAAGTTTTCTAAGTGGTAGAATCTGCAGTAAGCAGGCAAACTCTGTGGACTTTTTTTGGTCCAAAATAATTTCCCAGTTTGAGTGATTTGAAGGAGCAATACGAGATCTGATATCTTGGCAGAGGAAAACATGCTTGTGTATGCTTTTTTTCAACCACCAGGCAATGAATTTGCCCATTTTGTTTTTATTTGACATGTTCAGATAATACCAAACTGATGTAAACCAAGATGGTAAACTAAATTCAAAGGGGAGCCTAAATACTCAATTTCTTTCTCACCTCCACACCTGAGTCTGGGTTTTTAATGTAAGGGAAGTACACATTTGGAAGTACTTGTTTTGCTTTTTGGAGCAACTCCTTGGCGAAAGAGATCCTCTAAAACTTGGTTTTTGGTCCTGTTTATAATTTTGAGTGCATTCTTTAGTACTCTGTTTGCAAAGCACAGAGCCTTGACAAAAAGCAGTGATTACACACAGGAATGGCTTTTTTGTTGTTTTTTTTAAAAGTTTTTTAATATGTTAATGCTCTCTTGAAATTTTTATGAAGGTCTTTCATGTGAAATACGAGGTATAGAATGTTTCCTGTAATAAGACTTAGAATTGTCATAGAGAAGTGATCTGGTGTGAGGGTACAGAGTGTATATATCATCATCTACATTAAGAAAAAAAAAAGTTTTAAGTTGTTTTCAGGAGCGAATTAGTCAGAAATTCTGATATTTGTCATTAAAGGTGTGTAATACGTAAGTACTTTGAGAAACAACTCCCCCAAAATGAAAAGGGGTCAGTTTATTCAAACTCTTTATTATTAATTAATAGCTTTTATTTTTTTTAGGCTGAGGTTTTAAAATAGTTTCATAGCACTCTTGTAGTAAGAAACTGGTAGCCAAATGTCAATGAGGTATTTCCTCTACAACAGCTGGGTAGTAGGATTTCTGGGGTGCATTTTTTGGTTTCTTTTGCTATTCGTGCAGTGCATAAAATGTGCCACATTGTGATGATAGCTTCCTTTGTTTATTTTTGTAGGGCTTGACCCAAGGATCATTTCGTCCTTCAAGAATCTGTTTACAAGGTTTGCATAGACTTGTTCCTAAGGGGAAGCATGTGTGAGGTTGACTATGAGAAATTAGCTGAAATAGGTAAATATTTTTATAATATTTCAAGTTGCATCTGTTTAGATTTACAAGTGATTATTATTAATAGAGTATCTTCAGTAAATGAGAGTCTTTGCCCACATTCTGTAATGTTTCTTGGAGCAGTCCAGTATTAGTTACAGCTCCTGTACTAATGTGTACCCTATTAAAGCATGGGGGTTGAAGATTAGTTTAATACACACAGCTTTTGTGAATTACTGCTGGATGTTCGTAGTGCAAGTTTAGGCTATTGGAACATCACCATCATCACATGTTGTGGCACAAATGGGATCCATTACTCCAAGACAAGTATGGAATGAGTACAGAGCATTGCAGGTTACTTCCAAAGATGTTAATTGAGTGGAGCAATGTGAACCAAGGCATTAGGGGCTCATCCTTTGGAAAAATCCACATTACATTTTTTTCCCCTTGAGTTTTTGAAGTTGCCAGGCTGAAGCCTGGAGCAAGGCTCTTCCAGATCTTTCCCAGCTTCCCTTGACCTCAGCCTCCCTTTCCCTATCCCTTCCCTTTGCTCTGATTTCACCACTTCATGACTTCCAGGAGCAGCTAGCTGACATTTGTACTTCTAGGGACTGATACAAAATCCATGGAAAGCAATTTTCATGCTCAAACTTGCCAAGCTCTGGCTCAGGCTCCTTGCACTGTCTGCTAGGCTGGGTTAAACAGCACTAATGGGGTGAGCAATAACAGAGAATCCTCTGTACAGCCTCTGGAGCAATGAACTCCTCTGTCATTTGCAGGAGAAAAATAGAGCTGAGGTCTCCCTCAGTGTGAAACATTAACTCTTCTTTCTTATTGATGTTTATTATGAAAAACCTTTTGAGCTCCGCTTCCCTTGTTCAAACAGGGGAAAAAAAAAGAAAAATAATATATAAATAATTATCTCACTAAGTTAGGGCTATCTAGCTTTTCAGCAGGTATGGTTAATACTGGGATTTCTGCAGACCATGTGAATAAATGCAATACAAATAGGTGTGCGTAGTTGCTTCTCTGGGTCTTTGGAATATATCAAAGTCAGATTGGTTGTTTCTTTTGTGGTTTTGAACATACACTCCATCTTTAATAACACAGCTCCCACGTCACATCCCCACAGATGAGCAGCTACTATTTCTTTTTCTCTTTTCTTTTTGAAACCTTCTTGCCTAGGTGGTTACAGTGCACAGACATGAAGGGGAAAAAAAAAAGGCAAAAACCCTAATAAACAAAATAGTGCTTTACTTCTTCTGAGCTTTAACAAGACTTAAATATTTTTATGAAGAAAAAATTGTGGAATTTATCTACTGCATTATGTTTGTATTATTATTTTTCCCAGCTCTTGGGAAAAAAACATTCAGTAAAGAGAAAGAATACTTTCCCAGTTAAGGTTAGTGTAGCTTTTTATATATGATCAGCTTTTAAAAGGTAGAAAAATAGATATTTTGTAGATAATAAGAGTTTAAACATTTTTGTGTATGTGAAGAGGACTCTCATCGTGTCTCTCTAAAGGCAGATTTTTTTCCTGTGGGACTAGTGATTTATTTTCTGAGAAGGTTTTTATGTGAATTCAGACATAAGGAAATTTAAAAGTAGTACACATGTTGCTGACTCCTTTGTGTTTTGGAGAAGCCCAGCCACTAGTGGCATTTATCATCCTTGTGAAATGCTTTTTTGGTACAAATCATGTTAAAAATGGGACAATAAAGCCTTCATGTGGCTGTTAGCAGGACAAAAAGATACTGAGAAATTGTGAGTGGAAAGCATTCCAAAATATTTAATATGAGGGGTTTTTTAACACTTACTAGCTTCTGGCACATAAATCTGTCTGAAATCGTTATTTATTTTCTCTGCCCTAGTGTGCCTTGTGTGCTGGTCAAGGAACATGAAATATGCAGATGATGAGAAGACAAAATGTTCTAGTGCTTTATAACGTGACACTAATAATGTTATAGATCACAGAATAATGGAATACTGGTTTGGAAGAGGATGTTAAGGATAATGGGGTCCCATCTTTCTTAGCCAAGGCACAGTTAAGATAAAATGGCCCAGCACCATATCCAGCTGACTCTTCCAAGTGTTCACACTGATAGATAAAATTGTTAATTCTACCTTAATAAAACCTGCAGGATAAAAGGAGGTGGATTATATGTAGCAGGTGGTGCACCATAAAACATTAGTTTTTCTCTTTACCTCTGTGTTCTCTTAAGCCACCAAAATACTTGTGTATTAGTTATTATTACTTATCCCAGATTCTGTTCATTTGGATATGTACTTAGTATGAGCTTTTTTTTGAACCTTACAACAGTCTGGAAAAAATTTGGGTGTAAAAAAACCCCAAACAAACAAACCCCAAAAGTCCTGGAACAAGATTGAATAACACTGTGTTGCTCTTTTCAGTATTGAGTAAATTTTAATTGTAGTATCTAGTCCAGAATCTCCTGAAGCTGGGAGAAGGCTGCCAATTTTATTGGGATTTTACTGGGCTTTTGAGCAGAAATTTACACCCTTGCTTGGCCTCTAGCTGGAGTATATACTGGATGGATATTTGGCTGCTTTGCCTATTCCAGGTTTGGAAGGTTAAAGCATTTCAGGAGGACAGTGGATTTTGGTGGAGGTGAGATGGAGACTCGTTTGCAATTTGCTACTTTTATGCAAGCTGTGAACCTGCTCTGGAGAGAGTTCACATGAGGTGTTAGTGTGGAGGAGCTGACAATGTATGGCAGCACATTGAAGCTTCAGCTTCTCTGTTTGGGCAACCTTGAAATAAAAAGCAGGAAATTGTAGATGGATCCACGCAGATTAAGGGAGCGTAAAAAATGATGAGACACCACCAGCAGTCATGAATAGCAAGGTCTCAGCATGCCAGCTGTCCAGTCATAGAGGTTTTTGTGATCATCACAGGAGAAACTAATCTTAAGGAGTGTGTGAAGGTAGAGATGGGGTATTGAAGAGTTTCTTTTCCCACACAAGAGAAAACATAAAGAACAAGAAATTTGATTTGTAACTGCAATGAATAGTGATAAAGGCCTGTGGTTTTGTCAAACTGAGCAAAAATTCAACCATTCAATAATGTATCAGAGGCAGAAGTTTTTCTCTCTTCATGAGCCCTTCTGTGTTCTTGCTTGCTCCTTTAGTCCTGCAGAAAGATGAAATGGAGGACACACACTCAGAACAGGAAGAAACACGTCTGCCTCCACCACCTGAGGATCCTGAGCTGAATATCAATCACCCATACTATGATGTTGCGAGACATGGCATCATCCAGTTGGCAGGTATGTTTGGAAACTCCTGTGGTTTTACATTATCACCTTTTTCGTACTGTACTCAAGGTGATTCATAGGAATCATGTACATGCTTTCAGCTTTCATCCTGAAAACAGCTGACTAGTAATATGTGAACTTAGTGCACTCATCTGTAGATGAATTATGAGCCAAATATTTGAAATTAAACTTGCTTTAAAATATAACTATAGCAATACTTTATGATCTAAGGCCTGACTGTAACACCTCTGTACTTCATTTGTCATAAGCTGTTTTGTTTGCTAAGTCATCTGAAGAGTTGTGCAGCCACACTTAATAATTTTTGTTGTCTGCCCTGTGAACCCAAGAGATATGGGTTAAATAGATAAAAAACAACAAAAGGCAGAAAGGAAACAGTTGACATGAATTTTAACTGCATTTATCAACTGGATTTCTGCTGTGATTTGGAGAGAAGTTATGGGTACATAGCATATTTCATTATTGGATCCTTTAATGTTTACAGTTACTTATTTTTAAAATATTCTGGCCACATATAAGACATGCAGCCATATTTATAATATAAAAAGCACCTCTTTAAAGTGTGCATTGCCTACATTTTTTTCCTTTTGGCTGATTTTTGGTATAAATGTGCTTGATAAAATAGCATAAATAATCACAATCCTAAACTAAAGAAATTAGTACAATAAGAAACAAATAGTGATATTTAATCTTCATCCTAATGATGTCTAAGACTGTGTTATATTGTATAAATGTTTTGTATTTTATACTTTGAGTACATAAGCCTAAGTTTGGATTTTTCAGGAAGATGATGAACCCAGGTTATAATAGATATCTTCCTGATATTGAGCCATAAACAGGATGACTCAGGTAAACATCAGCTTTAGCAAAGCCAGTGCTCTAGGGCAGTGAAATCTATGGTAATTTCACTCCTGACTGAGAATGGGAAGAGGATTTTACCTGTAATTAAATCCAAACCTTTGGTGTAGTTCTGGTTTAATTTCACTGGTGCAGATTTTGCCTGAAATGTTGGATTACCTCTGATGGTTTTGTCCACAGCACTGCAATCTTTTGTAGAGGAAAAAAAATCCCTGGCCATGTTTAAGCCCAGAAAAGAGTGATGTTACCTGCAATTTCATCCAGAAACACTTGATGGGGGTTTGCCAGTCTGCTGGACAATTTAAATGCAAAGCACCAGCCAGTGCTGTGCTTCAGACTCCTGTGGCTGCAGCCTCCAAAATAGCTCCAAGGTGGGGTGCTTCTCCAAGAGGAGAAGGCAGAGGTGTGCAATGAGTGCAGAACACAGGAACAGTGAGATCACACCAAGGACATGCTTCACCTCCACAAAATGAAACCTCCCTATCCCACTGTTAACTGGTGTGGAGTCAGGTGTGAATGTTTTTTGGATTTACATTGAAGTAGGGAAAAGATGAGCTCTTCAGAATTCCTTCCCTTCTTGGAAGATGACAGTCCCTTTGGAAAAAAATAGTTTTTGAATTGTTTGTACCTAGTTTGTAATGGCTTTCATATATTTGAGTAAGACAAAGTATGAGTTCAATGTTTGAAATCATTGCTGTGTTAAAGCAATTCAGAAAGCTGTTCATTCATTTTTATTCATTCATTGAAAGACAATGAGATGTATTGCTTGAAATGACTGAAGAAAAAAAAGATTTTAGGTGAAAATATTTGCAGTAATTCATCCATCTATTACAGTCATCTAGTTTCCAACAGTTATTTAAAAAAAGACCAAACCCACACTAGAATTCCTTCTTGCTTTTCATGAAATAAAATTACTTATACCTGATTTCCATAACAATAGTTTTGACTATATGCAAAGGAGATCTTTTGAGTTGTATTCATACAGTGTGAAAATATAATTTAAAAAAAGAGAACATTTTAAAAAGATATAAACTTTGTTAGACTTAATTATGTCATGAATCCTAATGTGCAGCTAACGATACTAAGCATATGTAAATGGAACAGGGCTATTGTGCTGGTTCTTTTTATTTCTGTTTTGGGGGACAAGTTTCAATCTGTTTGCCTGAAAGCAAACTCAGGGTTATTTTTCTTTGTGGCAAAAATGAGGGGACATATAAGCATACCAGATTCATCAAACTTTCCTATTTTCTGTGGTTGGCTTCTGTTATATGATTGCAGACAACTTTTTGCAGTACCTTGTTTTGGATATGTGCTTATTTTGTAGGAGTCTGGTTTTCGCTGCTTGTGCTTTTATAAACTGCCAGTGACATTCTTTTATGTATTAAACAGAAATTTCAATGAAATCAAAGTCCACCATTATTTTAAATCTTAATTTTCCTCCTTAGTATTTTCTTGCTTTTCTATTTAAATGTAAAGATTTCAGGTATCCAGGTCTTTTTAGAGACTGTCCATATTTTTTTTCAAGGTCTAGTTGATTTCATGCCCCTTTTTGATTTTGAACCAGTGCATTAGAAACTGATTAGAATAGAATGTGGATCAGACTGTGAAAGGTAAGCTTAATTTAGGTTTTTAACATGTAAGGGGAAATTGTAATGAATTATCTAATTAGCCTAAGGCACAAGTTCTAATAATTTTCAGTCATGCCAGAGGCAGCTTTGCTACTTCTTGCAATACCTTCAGGAGCAGATCTGTGGTCTGTAGACTGCAGTGTCACAGGAAAGAACTGTGTTTAAAGATGTTTTTTTCCTTCTTCTTAAAATATTTACTTTGTTCAATTTTTGAATTTCCAAAGTGTATTCCTGAAACCAGTGTTTCTGACTTTATTCCATGAGTATCCTTTTGGGGAAAGCAACAAATCAACTAGAGATACCAAAGACCTGGGAACATTTCCCAAAGGAAGCTGAGGGCACTGGTTCCT
Source organism: Hippolais icterina (assembly GCA_013400075.1). Taxonomy (NCBI): domain Eukaryota; kingdom Metazoa; phylum Chordata; class Aves; order Passeriformes; family Sylviidae; genus Hippolais; species Hippolais icterina. The sequence continues at coordinate 186,335 of VWYN01026796.1, forward strand.
GACCTGTTTGTAGCACAAGAGCAGATGTTAATGTTGGCTTTGCACTTTACAAAGCATGTCCAAATAATTTGAGTGTCATGTTTTCCTCACAGTACCTACAAGAGAAGCTCCAAGGTAAAGGCTGCTATCTATGGAAAACATTTCCTGCTCCAGTGAAGAGGAAACTTGTCTGAGTGATAGAAACTTTGGTTCAGATCCTTCAGGCAGAAATTAAATTTGGATTTTCCAAGTTCTACATGTGTTTTTGTCAGAATGTGAAAGGAAATAAATTCTTCTTTACTGCATTTCTGTCTTTCAACATTGGACTGCAAGTTATAGCATCTTTTTTAAAGACAAAGCTGAGTTAATGATATCAAAATATATGGACATGCTTTCTTGCTGAACTTGAAAAAATATAATGCATCTCCTTTAAACATCATTTCTTGAGCAAAAAGCCTTGCTAAAATAAATGATGACTTAAAGTGCCAAATTCAGATGCAAATGTGAACTCATTTTAAGTTTGGGTATCATGAAGATACAGCACAGGTCATTCTACACCTGAATAGACCTCATGTAACAGAAAAGCCTAGGCTGTTTCCCCTTTGCCAAGTCAATTTAAATTATATTCCATTTCTATTTGACTATTCTGTTGTTTCTTTGCTTTCCTTAAATTTTCTTTTATGCTTTCTGTGCATTATCAAAATAGTCGGTTTTGTAACACTGAAAGTAGTTTTGATGTTCAGTGCCCCTTTTCAAACTAGTCCAGAGAGTCAGCCAGACAGAGCTGTATGGACATTAGAGAGGATGAATTCAGGAATGGCTTTAACTCATCCTCATCTCAACTTAGTTTACATACCTTAAGAAGAGCACAGATGAAATGTAAATAATTAATTACATCAGAAACCAAGCTGTCTCTCTGTTTTCATTTGATCTGAAAAAAAAGTCTTATGGTAAAGAATCTTCCTTAAACAAAGTTTAAGAAAAAAACTGCTCATGGAGAAATCTTTGATGAGGAATCTTGGCTTTCTGAGGAGAATAAGCAGGTTCCTCATGTGGGAAGTCTTCCTGAAAGTTTGCTTAAGGTCATTCTTGTTTAGGAAGACACTTGAGCATTTACTTGGTTTAAATTGCAGTTTTAACACTTTCCAGAATTAGCCAGGTGCAGTACAGGTGCAATCCTCTCAAAGAAAGTTGGTTTCTAAGTACACATGGACATGAGTAAAACCCAGAGGAATGAATGCAAAGAGGAAACTTTGTGAAATCAAAAGGAGTTGACTCTTGAAATTTAGAAATTTAGTTGGTGTCATTCTCCATATTTCCATGGTGGTTCTGGTCTCTGTCCCAAAGAATAAACATTACAGTGGCTGTTTTAATATTTCATCCTTAAGCTGGATAACATGTGATGCATTACATTTTCATATCATCAGCTGATGATCATTTGATGATGATCATTTTCATATCATCAGGGAAAGAGGACTCATCTCTACAGCAACAGTTATAAGCTTCTCCTGTTAATATTGAGACTCAGCTGTGTTGTCTTGACTGTTTTTACTTAACTGGCTAAGAAGTTGGCTGTTTTGGATGGATAAAGACCCACAATGGGTTAATTGTGGTTGTATTTACTGTCCATTACTCAGTCTAGGCAAAACAGAGATGTTTCACAATGATTTCTTGATGACCTGGTATCTCTGTGAATTGTAGTGAGTAGGAAGCTTGAAAGCACAGTTCGTCTCACCATTTAACAAAGAGTAATTGAGATTTAAGTTCATTTTCCCTAGCTTAAATTCTCTTAAAGAAACAAATATGAGAGCAAGTATTTTCACTGGTGTGGCAAGTCCCCTGGATTTTGACCCTGATTCTTTTTCCACTGAAACCCATCAGAAAACTTCCATTGACTTGAGGATCTTGTTTTGCTGTAAAGTGATCATAACAGGCTTCAGTAAGGTAAAATATTTCACTTTTCACTTGTAAAATAATAGTGTTTAATGCCATCAGAACAAAATCTCTTGGAAAAGTAATGTAAAAATTAGAGCGTTTGAAATATCTCATTTGCGAATTGGAATGAGTCAGTGCCCTCCTGAGGGAACTTTACTGTGCACATAAAAATTATTATTTCTAACAGATAAAATATCTGGAATGCATTGTAACACAGCATTTTTTTCACAAACAAGCAATGATTTAGAAAGCAATCATGTTAATGTTTTAATTTTAATGCATCATTCCTATTAATGCATGTCACATTATAATGCCTTTATAAGTACTCTGAGAGTATAAAACAAGACACTTAAATACCTGCAGGACATAAACTGTGGTCTGTTTAAGAGCAATATGCTGACATACCTGAGTACATATAATTGTGGTGTTGCATGTTCTTTAGGGGTGCTCAAGCTCCTTACTTAACCCAGAAGTCAGAATTTATTTTTAATGTTGGAAAGGACATCAGGCCTTGTGGTATGGAAAAAACCCCTTTGAGGAAGATAATAAAAATAAGTAGCCATCCAGAAAAAAGAACAGGAGAAAAGAGTTAGCCAGCAGAGAAATCTATGTTTTGTCTAAAACTATAGGACTGGAGTAATAAGTACCAAAATTCAAGCTGAGATAGATCTTTAGAGGATGCTAAAGCAAATAGGAAAAGGTTCTTAGGTTTTTAAACTTAAAAAAAAAGAAAGAAGTGATCTCATGTGAAATAAGAGTGGGGTGGCTATCAGAGATAACCCAGCTGTAGCTGTCAAGCTAAATTATTACTTCATCATTTTTTCTCAATAAAGACAATAATGTGGATATCATTAGGAATGCTTTTTAAGTCCCCTGTGTAATGTTCATCTGAAATTTACAATACAATTCTTGTCACTTGGGAAAGACATGTTCAGGTTGTAGCAGAATAGAGAACACCAATGTCAGGAGAGAAACAGAAGGTGTGGCCTGTGTACAAGCAGTAGGACATGGGTTGGGAGGGGATGTGGTTATTATCTGGCGTCCTTTGGGATGATAAATATTGCTAAAGGAGAAGCACTGCTTCAGCTGAGCAATGTTGTCACAAGAACAAATTTGTACAAATTGAAAATGGCTTTCAGACTGGAATTGAGAAAATGGGTTGCTAGTTGTCAAATCAGTGAGCAGGACGAGCATGAAACAGAAAAAACCTAGCTGGTTTTTGAGATAAAGCTTGACAAATCAGTGGAAGGATTATCTGGTGCACTTCCTTGTGATGACAGAGGATTGGAATAGATAATGCAGAAGATGTCTCCCAGTCCATATCCATATGTGAAAAGTAATTGCTAATTTTGTCTCTTCCCTCTCTTTTCTCCTTTGGCAACTAAAATGGAATGGATTTAAATAGATGCTGTCCTTTCATAACTGGACAAGGCAAATACGGGATTTCTTTCTTAGTGTGAAATATGTCAGGTGAGGACAGCCACCTCTTCCTGAGCTGAATGATAGAAAATGTGTGTTTGCAATGCTGGAAAATGTTTTATTTGTGCAGATCACTAGTCCAAGTTAGCATGGTTTAACATGTCTGAAGCTGTTCTACCCAGTGATCATAAAAATGCTCATATGATTTTATGTATTCATTCAGTCTGTTGCAGTTTAATTTCCCCATTTTAGTCTTTTTTATTTGTTTATTCATTACAGCTACTTAATTGGGGGTGAAAGGGGAATAACAGAATTATAAATAATAACTCCTGTTCTTGACTTTCTTGTACTCCTGCTGATATCAAAGTCAAGCTTCAATGTTTCAGTTGTAATAGAAGCAAGATTGTTTAATATCCTTTAGTTGGAACATGGAAATTAGACCAAGAATGTATCAAATGTGATTAATTCAGTCTGTTTTCTGGAATGTTTCTGTATTCCTTTAAATGGAATGGTATCATTCATTTGGATGTAAGTTAAAATCTTAACAGTTCACTGTCTTCAGTGCCGAGTGACCTTTAGTATGAGCATGACATAACCTCTGTTTGGCTTTCTATATATGGAAACTTTCCATATGGAACTTGGCTGTGGGGTGGGTATGGCACAAACACCACCCTTGTCTGTACAGTGTGGGTGAAGCTGTCATGAGTCAAAGAGCAAATGAACTTGAGTGCAGCAGTATGTGCTTTATCAGAGGGACTAAGGGATGTATACCTACAGATCTTTAGGTTGGGCAAATCATTCTTGTATGCTTTGTTTGTCATGCTTTAATGTGATCTTAGTGCTTCTGAAAGAGAGTATCTAAGAAAGCTTAAGTTGGTTAACAACATCCAACTTAGATGTGTGACATAGCAGATGCTCAAAGTGCTTGTTTTCCAATATATTCCAAAAATAAAGCATGAGGAGTTTGAAAACATGTTATTTCCAAGAGTACTAGGGAAAGCAGGCCTGTTTTCTTCCACAGCTGAATGCTCCAGGAGGACCTAAGTGTTCCCAGTCTGGAGCCGAGCAGCACCACCACCATCTGCACATGACTTTCTGAGCTTTGCCCAGCTCTCTGCAGGTAACATGTGACTGGGCAGTGAAGTTTCACAGGATGCTCTGGGTAACAATAGAAGATAGAAATAGCCCCAAATATCAGAAGATCCACACCGTTCTTTCAGATACCTGAGGTCCCATAAGTAACTGAATATTGTCTTTACTGTTTTGTTTACCAGGTGATGACAATTCTGGAAGGAAGGTGATTACCTTCAGTTGCTGCCGCATGCCCCCATCCCACCAGCTCAATCACACAAGGTTGCTTGAGTAAGTTGCTTTTAATCTCCTGCATGGACTACTTTATACTTTTATATAAGAATTTCTGTTAGCTTGCATTCAGGGGAATGAACTTTCAGGGAGAAGAAGCAATAGGCAAGGAGTGAAATGGAAAAAGGATTTAAGACCTACTAGTGTTAATATTAAGTGCTAGTTAATATTAAACTGCCGGTTAACTCACCTGGAGCCTCTAGTGGAAGAAGCAATTCACTGTGTACTTGCTGTCTTGATTTTACTGACAAATTCTTACTGTATTTAGAAAAATAATTAATGATGTGGACCAATGAAAGAGAAATTTTTGTAATTTAGTGCTGTGTACATATGTTCTCATGAATAGCTGTGTTTGCTTTAAATTGCTATACTTTACCTAAATCACTGAGGAAGAATGTTGTTTAGTTATTTGCATCTTAGTGGGTTTTCTTTTTTATAAAATTACCTGCATTACGTTCAGTACATTATGCTTAACATTTTCATATGCATATAATTTCAGGGGTTTTGTGTTAAAAGGGGTTGCAAATATGTAAATTAATGACATTCTTCCTAATAAACTTGCTGCAACTTGCTGCAGCAAGGCACCAGGACATGTTTCTGTCTTGTAGTTTGTCACTGCAAGGAGATCTGTTTTGTCCTGAGAGTCCTGTCCTTATTAAGCATTTTAAACCTATTTGGAGTTCTTCTACAGCCTCCATTGCCAAAATGTTTAATGTTTGAGTACTTTCAAGCACCACCATTGGAAAGGACAAAAATGCTGTTGTTTTAAATTCTCAGAATTGGAGAGGGATTAAAAGACAAATTACTTAAGAAATGATTTTGAGAGCGTGCTGCTTCATTTTTTATGCTCTTCACAGCACATTTTCCTCTATCTGAGCCCACATCAAGTTCACTTGGAAAATATGTCCTAAGAGAGAACTGAAGGCAAATGTTGAATGTGAAGGTAGCAATATAGCTATCAAGGGATCTGGTTTTAGGTGATTAGATTCTGATGTTGAATTCTGAGAAAAAGCTGCAGGAAAAGAGTAGGCCCTGATTGCTTAGTATTTTGTGATAAAGTCACTTAAAGAATTGATTTGGTAAAGCTTTTGTAATGTCCCTGCAATTTTGTTACAGTCTTGGAACAGGTAATTGACTATAGAAAAATACCAGTTATTATATGCCCCAAAACACTCTGTTATTTTTAAAAATACATGTTTTTCTGGATGCAATGTAACAAGGAATTTACATGCTGTAAAATAAAACACTAGGCACTCTGTTTGTAACAATATCTGTTTAAGTATATTTTCATTTCAAACTCTTAAAAAAAAGTCTTGAGTGACTGTCACTACTATTTTTCCACTAAAATACCACTAATACTTAAATCAGGGATCAAAACAGCATTATATTAATTGCATTGGCAATCCTTTTTGCAAGATACTTGCAGTCTAAGATTTACAGTGCTCTGAGGGAACAAGATAAATGAGACTGTGGGAGTACAGAGTAAGGAGTGAAGAGCTTTTCTGTGCAAAGGGAGAAAGTCAAAGTGTTCTTCATACTTGCAGATAGTCACAGCCCAGTAAATGGCACATGGAACTATCTGCTTTATTGAATGAAAATCACTCACATACAATTAAGAGCAATAGTTGGGGCTGTTGCAGAATAAGAAGACAGCATTGAGAATAACATTGAGAAATTTGAAATCTGACACAGCAAGAAATGAGGCTAGATTGCACTGCTCCATCATTGCTTTATTTGAGTCATTGAGCTGTGTAATAGGCCATCCTGTGCTCTCAGTTGTAGAAGAAAGGGAATGAAAATAATCTTAAACTACACTGGAAAAGAATGAACACACAGCAATCTGCTTATAAAACATGCAGTATTATTTCAAGATGGGATACATAGTGTAGTTCTTTAAATTAATTTTAAGGGATTTAAATTAGATTTAAGGGAATGGTGTACAAACTCCCCAATGCAAACAAGGGAAAGACAAATATATTCAAGAAGAGCAGTTTAATTAGGAGTAATGGATTTTTCAAGGATATGGAAAGATTTAAATTGAGAGGAAAACCCAAAATGTATTTTTTATTGTTTTGAAAATGCAAAATGACATTGTTTACTTGTCTAAAAGGAAGGGCTTTACAAAGGCTGAGAAAAGCAAAATAAAAGTTGCTTTTAGTTAAAATGCATCTCTTAAAACATTTCTTGGCAAACACAGTCCCATATTGTCTTCATTTTTAAGTGATTCATGAGCACTGTAGTTTTTGTAACTAAGTATTTCCTTTAAAATTTCAGGCATTGCAATCATGTGGAATTATTTGCTACTAGAGCAAGATGAACTTCTTAGATAAATATTTTGAAACAAACATGAATTTGCTGTCACTAGCATTCTGTGCAAAAAGAGCACATTTTCTTTCCCAGTTACTGCTTCAAAAATCTCATCCAGTAAACTGTCTTAAAACCAAAATTTTATCTTTCTCCTCAGGTACCTAAAGTATACTCTGGACCAGTATGTGGAGAATGATTATACGGTTGTCTACTTTCACTACGGCCTGAAGAGTCTGAATAAACCATCTCTGAAATGGTTACAAACAGCCTACAAGGAATTTGACAGGAAGTAAGTCTCTAAAAGACTTTATTTACTCTCTATAAAAGATTGTGTAATGTCTATAACTAACTTCCGTGAGGGAAGTTAAGTGGATCTGTCCTGATCCACCAACAATTAACTGAGTTCACTTTGCCATTGCAAATTCTTACAATGATGTCAGTGCTGTTGGTTCTTTTGTTAAGTGTCTGCAGTGCTTATCCAAAGGTATGAGAAGTCATGAGAATAAACCAAGATCTGTGGTTGGATGTACCTGAGCTTTGGAGTACTGGTGGATACAGTTCAGGATTTCTGGAGTAGTTAGTTAGGGTGTAGTTGAGGCCAAAGCCCTTGGATAAATTGCATTTTAATAGTGAGACCAGAGAATTGTGCAGTTTGTTCCCTGAAAGTGTGGAGTTACCAATGGAGCAGCCAGTCCCTATTGAAGTCAGTCTTTCACTTGTCTGAGCATTGTTTGTCACTTGGCCTCAGGAAGGCAACATGACTGAATGTGGGTAGTACAATGTATCTGTTCATTCTAGGACTGGGTAAAGGAGAGGAAAGGCAAAGATCTGTTATATTTTGACTTTGATTAGAGGTTTGGGCTGCAATACTGGGTTTTGACGTGCACTGATAATTCCAGAACAAAGCATTGCACTGTTCTCCCCTTGGGAGATTCTTAAGCTAAATTTAGAGTTGTGTTATGGGGAGAAGCAGTACAAAGTCAGTATCTTTTTGTTGGCTTTTTTGTTGCCTACAAGTGCATGATGAGACTCTAATTTATTCCAAACCCCCACCCTGACCCAGAAAGCATAGAACAAATGGAACACAGAGGCTCAGGTCACCAGGCAGAACCTGTCATTTTATTAACAGCTGGAACTTCTTGGCATACTGTCATTGACAACTCAAAGCAAAATTCCCAGCCCAGCATGTATGGGGCACTGTATTAGCCAGAGGGGGGAAAAAACAGAAACAACAAAAACCCCAAAAATAACCCTTTTCAGACTTCTGGGGTCAAAGGAAAGGGAGGACAGATGATACAATGGGTGAGAGTAATCAGCCAGCATCATAAAAGAAAATGTTGAATAGGAGTAGTTTCAAAAGAATAGATCTTGTTTTGAAGGTTCACAGCAGAGGTTCAGTAAAGTCTTTTGGACATTGTAATCTAGGAAACTGAAGAACCTAACTTCAAAGTGCTTCAAGGTGCAAAAAAACAAAGTCAAAATAGAAAGGTTAGTAAAGCAACTCAAGTGTTTTGCTTGTTAGTTTTTGTTGTGGATTTTGGGCTCTTAGGCACAGTAGTGCCAGTTACACAGGGATAAGTTGTTTGCTTGTGTGTGGCAGTGGCTTTGTGTGTGAACACACACAGTTTGTCACAAGTGTACAGGGCCCAGTTAAAACCCAAAAGGAAAAATTAATGTAATTCCTGAGCTTCCTGATTCCCTTCTCCCCCTTCTCACCATAACCTGTTACAAGAAGATTTTTCTTAGGAGTTCATGAACATATTTTTCCCTGATCATTGTCCCTACTGGGAAGCAAACTTGGCAAAATAATAAGCAAAACCCTATATATAAAAGCAGGATATTCCAATATGCATGTCTCAATTTCATTTTGCAATACTATTGAATAAGAGTCTTTTTGTGCCACCTGGTTTCTATTTCAAGTTCAGCCAACTAGAATCTATTGTTTAGATATCACGAAAAAGCACTGTATAATCAAGCAAAGCAACAATAAAAGAAGGTTTTGTTTCACAGAAACAATATAGGGACAGTGCAATATCAAACAACTAGTAGCTGGCTTCACCTTTAGTAATTTGCTAGCAAAGCAGGACAAAATTAGTGATAAAATTGAAGAATTAGGTATAAATTCTGTATCTGAATTTTTAAAAATTTTTTCTAACACAAAAGTCCTGCAAGCAGGGAAGAAAAGGATATGAAAAAAGTAATGTTTTTAATCAAGGATTTCTTTATAGATCCTTCATTCTTCTATCAGTACTTTTTTCAAATTGCCTAATTTCTCTTCTGTCTCCCTGATATTAAATCTGTGAGACAGTAGACACTGGTTAGGAATATAATAGTTAATTTGGCCTATTGTCAAAACCGACCACTTTTTAAAATTGACTTTTGTTTGGTTGGTTGGGTTGTTTTTTTTCATTTTACATTCAATTGCTTCTGAATTAGGTCTTTTTAATGTACTTGAAATGAATACTGTGTAATATGCCTGTAATAATAACTTTCCATTCAATTGTAGCTATTCAGTTCTACCATCTCCAGCATTTAATGTTTTTCTAACAATTTCATTTTCTTTTCCTAGGTATAAGAAAAACCTCAAAGCACTCTATGTTGTCCATCCAACCAACTTCATAAAAATTCTGTGGAATATCTTTAAACCTCTTATAAGGTACTTGGCAGTTCATTATTCCCATTTAGTTCAAGGATGGTTTGTTCTCTAATAAGTTGCATTTAAAAAGGCTTGAAGTAAAATATGTCAGGTAACAGCCCAATATCCATTTAAACTCTTGAACTAACAAGTAAGGTGAGCTTAAGCTTGGAAATGAATAGTGTAGAGCTTTTTTCTTTCTAAGAAAAGGGAGTCTCAATTCCTAGTAGTTTTACTGGTATGTTAAAGTAAATACTGCTTTTGAAGCATGGTTATTCTTTGGACTGTGAATGACTTTTTTGTTGTGTTTGACAGCACTTAGGGAAATGGAACTGTGTGCATGACTGGAGTTACTGGGTGCTGCAGTAAAGTGGATGATGAATGGTTAACCTTTGGGCTGATCAGAAATGTTGGGATGAATAGGACTGACACTACTTATGTTCTCAAAGTTAATGGATAATCCCTGAAGTGCCCATAGGAATTTGAAAAGGAGGGTATAATGGTGAAGGTGATGTATTTTACTGGGTGTTTTTTTCCTTTGCATGGTAAAAATTGGTGCTGCCTCCAAGGAACCACCAGCAATGGGCAGATACTGCTAAGTGCAAGAATGGTGGGGCTTGCTCAGCTTCTGCTTCTCAACTTTTGTCACTTTCATAGAAATTCTGACATTTTTCAAATTGTATTATGAATATTCTTGAGGCTGCAGGGTGGAAACAGCTAATCTTGAGAAGCCAGAATGAACCAGCCAAAAATTTTCCCTAGAGTAACTTGCAATCGATTCAGTTGCTGAGTGCTAGAAAGCTAATAATGTGGAAAAGGGAAATTTAACTTCTCGACAGATCAGGACAACGAAGGCACATGTGAAATTTTTTTTAAGAGTAATTATAGCTAAAAACCATTTCAGAATAAGCTGTTCTTGAAACAAGAAGACTAACTCTAGGTCTTTATTTTAACTGGCAGTAAAATAAATGTCACTAATCCAAGACACAGAGCAGTGGCAGGAAAAATACGACAGAAGCAGGATGTCCAGTACCTGATGATGTCTCAGGAATGGAGATAGATTTATTTTTGCTATTGGTTTGTTTATTACTGATTTGCTTTAGGATGGGTATGAAAACTTTCTAGGGAAAAAAAACCCAACGAAAAATTTAACAAAACCCAACAATTAACCCGGAAAAATTTTTGATGGACATGACAATACTCTGGTGAAACCATCTTCTTTCTCAGAGTTAGCTGAGAGCTCCTTGGGAACAGCTCCAAGCAGATGCTTTTGGAACACCAGTGATTTTCAGCCTGTGCATGTTGATTCCCTCAGTGGAGCCACAGGTGGACAACAGTGGTACTATTTGACTTACAGCAATAATTGCCTGCTAATTCTTAAAAAATATGAGTTTACAGGTACCCATTCCAAATACTCATTTTCCCTGGATGTTACTATGTCTAAGTTGTTTTGTTTGTTTGTTTGTTTTTTTCTTGGAAAGTACGGCAGTTGAAAAATGAGTGATCCCGATACACTTAAGCATTCATATCCAGCCTGAATAATTCAAACCAATGCATGTCATCTTAGATGCATCCTCATTTTGGCCTCCTGGTCACCCTGTTTTTATCACAATTGGTTGTTTCTTTTTGTACTCGACTTTTATCACTGTGTACCTGAATATTTGTTTTGAGTGTAACTTAGTAACACTCTACTCTCTGTTTTATAAACTTGTGACCAACAGCAGCAAAGCTGTTTGTACACTGGGACTGACAAAATAATTGAAAGTATGAGTAAACTCTGAAAAGAACCATAAGCCAGAAAGCAGGAATCAGCTGAAGCTAGTGAAAAACCCTCTTTAGTACTTAAAATGGTTTAATAGCCAACCATGCCTTTGCTTTTCAGGTTGACTGTAGTTTGGGTTTGTCAAAAAAGTTTGGCTTACTAAGTGTGAAATGGCCCATGTACAATTTGGCTAAATTATGCTTTCATTGAAGACTAAAACTTATTCCTATTGTTAATTTACTAGAGCAGTACAATTAAAATATTTTTCATAGTAGTTTTTCATTCCAGTTTAGACTAATTTTATCTTGGCAAATCATGCTGTTAAGTGTCAATATTAATCCAGTTCACAAAAATAAGGGAGAAAAATCCTTTCTGTTTCCTAGGTTTGCTGAATTATAGCCCAGACTCATTTGTAGATAGTGTTGCCAATAAAAAATAGCAGATGTAAAATAGATTTCACTATTAAGAGACATGTATTTATTTTTCAGTGGTCTGTTAGTACATTTGGTACTTGCTAGCCCGTGGCCTCGTTGCTTTTACATGACAATGTATTTGCTAACAACTGGACAAATGACAGAGTTATTTGAAGAAAGTATTTTAGCATATTTTCATTTGGTAGTATTTAAGAAAGTGTACATACTTAAAAGTTTTCAAGTTCCTGAAGTTGATTAATCTTCTTTCCAGTCCTGAAAGAAATGAGCAAGAAGGAAATTCTTGTTAAGTCAAGAGTGTTTTCTGCAAAGTGCAAGCTAACTGTAGGAAGACCATATTTCTATGAGCTAACAGAACCTGTTATGAAAATAATATACATTTAAGTGGCAGTAGTGTTGTAGCATTTTTAAGGAGCAGCACTTACTCCTAATTGCCCATGACTTTTTACATATTGTGGGTTCTGTGACATGTCCTCTCTTATAGAGGTGGTAAGTTACAGAGTTGTGTGCTCAGCTGTGGCTTAGAGAGGATTTTCGAAGTTCAGGCTCTTTTGATAAAAGACACTCTGGGGAGCTCTGAAATTGTGCATGCCCAGAATGATATTCCTCGCGTGTCCCAAAATTCCTGTTGGCAAAATTCAGAGAAGTGACAGATTGTTCCATGTACCGCTAGAGGGGGCATGTGCATGCGGATTCGACAATCCAGGGATAAACTCATCCATGCCAGAGTTTTTCCCCAATTTTACTATGAAAGTATTCCTTTTACCATCAGCACCTACTACTTTTCTTGGCACTTCATTAGAGTCCAAATATTTTGTGTTGTGTAAAAATCAGACATTATTTCAGATCATATGTATAAACGTGTCCCTGACCCTTGTTTGAACACCTCGGCTCGTATTGTGGTGTATTCTGGCTGAAACTCAAGACCAAACTGATCATACTTGGAGCTCCAAATTCGGAAGTCTGTTTTGTACAACTTGTAGTAAAAAAATAGTATTCCTGGTGTTTCCTAAAAGCTACCTAGCCCTTTTCAAAAGGGGTAAAGCTAATGGCCCAGCACTTCAAGGGTATACACTATCAATGCTTTGAAAATTTGACCTGATGCTTAACTACTTTGTACTTCATTTCTACAGCCCCATTATTTTGTCTTTTTGCAGAGTGGAATACCTACATACTACAGACATGTTGTTCTGTTGGCTGGGTAACATTCTCTCAAAGGTTAACAGTTCTTTTAGTGAGCTTTCAAATGCTGTGTGAAACCTAGTTTCCAGTGCCTTTTAAAGTGATGTTTTTCATATCTGTGCAAATCACAAAACATTCAGATGAAAGTCAGTTATTTTTATTCAAATCAGACTCTCAGGCATGCACTGTATGTGTTTGATCATATGAAATGAAATATATCTTATGTCTCCTGCTGCTTCAATTACAATCTAATTTTGAGTTGCATCAGCACTTACATTTTTGTAGAATGAGAAATGAAACCCTTTATAAATGTTCCTCCCATGCTAATTTTTATACTGCTTTGTGATTTTTTAATATTTTTTTTTTGTTTTAGCCACAAATTTGGGAAAAAGATCACCTACTTGAACTATTTAGCTGATCTGGGACAACATCTCAAATATGACCAGTTAAATATCCCTCAAGAAGTCATCCGGTATGTGGCAAATTTAATATACATTGCCTCACTTTTTTCTCAGGTGGGGCTGCATCCTGATCACTGTACTCCAAGAAGAATCTATTTCTTATGTGATTAAAAGTGTAATTTACCTGTTTGTGCTGGGCTGGATTAATTCTGAAAGCTGCATTGCCATCACAGACATACTGAAGTGCATCAGGTGTTTAGTTTTCTATAGATTTGGAAAAACTCCATCTCTGTCATGGAGCATTTTCTTAATGTGATTGCTACTTCTGTGTGATTGCTAGCAAAACCAATCTATATGTCATTGCTGCTTGTGAGTATCACAACATTTTCTTGGGCAAAACTGCAATCCTGGCCTCTTTCCTTACCCATTGCAACAGATTGACTGCCTTTTATGAAGAGCATTCCCAGCCAGCAAAGTGTTGATTGATTTTAAACTTTATGGATGTATCTATTGTTAGTGGCTCCATTATGTTTATGTGGTGTGTATTTGGGTGTGTTAGGGAGAGGTATTTGAGGGTGGATGGGAGATGAAAAAGAAAAGAACTGCACAGGGTGGGATAGTCAGGCACCAGTATTAGTATCAATAAGTCTTTCTAACATGGTGCTTTACATGGAAATGCTTTGATGTACTGACAGAAAGTGATTTTATGTCACTGCTGAATGAAAGTAACTGGAAGCTTTGATTATGACTGTTACTGATGCCTGGTGGCTTTTTACACACCTTTCGTGTAAATATGGGATAACAGAAAATACCTCAGAGCTCTGAGGTTATAAATTGGATTGCATGGTAGCCAAAGAAAAGGGAGTTGTAATTTGAGGAGCAAAATTATTTGAATTTTGCTGTTAAATTATAGTGTGATTCTATTTTTTGGGCACATTTATTACTGTGTTCCACTAGCTGAAGTAAAAATGTTCTTCTATGTCTTGTTAAGGTATTCCTCCACAAATACTACTTAAAAAATTCCTCATGCTGAAATTCTGTAAGACCTGCAGCATAGACACTATTGTCAGGAGATCAGCATCATGAGCAATACTTGTAGCTGTTCACATACACAGTCTGTCATCTGCACTGCAAAAAATATCACTGAAATCTTCATTTTTTTGCAGACATGATGAAAATCTTTGGAGGAAACAGAAGGGAAAACTTCCACCTGTGGTTAAGGTTCCTCCACCTCGGCCACCTCTGCCTACCCAGCAATTTGGAGTCAGCCTGCAATAGTAAGCTATAAGATTCCTAAAATATGTGATTTCTGTACCCTGCAGCTTTCTGTAATGTGCATATTCACCAGACAGACTGCCTGCAAATAATTTTTTTGTTACATGTTTAGTTTCTTATCTCTAAAAGCCACTAAACTCTGAGGCCAGACAATAGGTTTTAAGAATTCAGGACAGGTCTCACAGTCCCTGACCTGCCTGATTTTCATGTTACAGTATCTTTAGGGTAGTCAATGCTATCATGGTTGCACAACTTTTTGTGTTGGACAAAAATGTGCCAGAGCTCCAAGCTGATATGTTGCTGGTGGATGCTGACAGTCTGAAAGGGTTTTGGAGATGTTTAGATTATGGATAGCCAAGCCAAAACAGAGCTTCAGGCTCCTCAGTGGCTGCATAAAACTGCAATGGATTGAGCCTTTATACATTGTTGTTTTGTTGCTCACACATTGTTTTGATGTTTTATGAAATGATTTAAATCATGCCCTTCCAAAAATGCCCTGATAGCTGTTTGCATAGATGGCAGCACTGTATGTAGTATAAAAATTTTTTTACTTTACTTGAGGAATGGCATGGCAATAGACTTGCAAGATTCAATTTAATAAAAGACAACAACAACAAAAAGACCATGAAACCTAGTTTCCTACCCACAGTAATTTCTGTCATCTTTCTGTTCTTCTCAAAAACATCTAAAGAATATTGCTCACATTCAGCAAAGGAAATTTAGGCTATCTGGTACATGCATTTTTTTTAAACCTCCTTCTACCCCCAGTCTACTTTTCTGGTTCTAATGATTCAGCTGAAAATGAGATACAAAACACATTTTTTTTTCTCCAGTTCAGTGTTAAACATTAGTCCTTTCTAGAAGGTATGGAATTAGTACAATCAAAATCTATTGTGTAAGAGCTACTCTGAGATTAACTTTTATGTTTATGAACTCTTTAGAGTTCAGCCTAATACTTGAAACATGGCTAACTCACTTCCCTAATTCAGAGGATATCTTTCAGGTGGGCTCTACTGGGCCATTAAGAAGGACAATGTTTTATGCCATGTTTTATTCACTTTTGCAGAAGAGATGGTATGGCATCACCACTTAAAATTACAAATAAACAAATCCCCTGTACCTTCTAAATCAGAAATAAATTAATTAATTTAGACTATGTTTATAAAGGGCGGTAAAAGTAGAGGAGAGGAAATAATGTGTGTTGGAAGCTTTTAACATCTGAAGCAAAAAAAGGTATCAACTTTCATCTTGAGGAATGAATTGCTTCTGCTTATTCCCTCTCCTTTTATGTTCTCTATAGACTGTGATGGCAAAACAGCATTGATCTCCCACCTGCCTGGCAAAGGGGCAGATTTGAAAGCTTCTTCTGGTTGAGAGGCTCTTCTCTTTCCATGAAGAGATCTACAGGAGGACTGATTTTATTTTTATATTAGCTTATGGGAAGATGTGGGCTGTGTATTTCATTACAGTTAGTACAAATTGCACTATCAGGGAAGCTGCCCCGATAAAGCTGCTGTCATTAAAGCACAGTTTCTCTGTGGAGTCTTTAGTTTAAGAACAGAAATTATAAGGCACATAGGCCTGAGATATCATATTCAGTACTTCTGGGATGATGGCTTTTATTCAATCAGTAAAAGATGTGTGAATGGGCTTTATCCAAAGCCCTCCTAGGTGGCCTAATTTTGCAGAGGTGTTTGATAATGAGATCCCCGTGATGTCTGGCTCTGGAAGGTTGTAAAGCCACCCCCTTTAGAACATGCCTCGCTAGAAGCAGCAGGCAATGCTCTCTCTGCTAACACTCTCTCTTGTAACTCCTTCATCACTTTATATTGGTTAATGAATTTGCTTTCATGACCTATAATTAAAGGCTAGAAGAGCAGAAAGTGCCTAAACATTGGTTCAAAATATCTCACTTTTGTCCAACTCATGGGAGGGGAAAATCCTGTTTTGTTAGGACAGCAAAGTGAAGCTGAAGGAAGTTTCCATTTAGACAGTGAGAAGTCAATGAGTTTCCAAGACCAGTACCTTGCCTTGGAGGAATCTTTTTACTGACAATGACATTTTTAACCTTGTAGAATTGGATTTTCAAAATTATGTAAGGCATTTAAAAATCATGGAGGGTCTGTGAGAACTGGGAGTATAATTCTTGGAAGTGTAACCTATACAGAATTTGATTTAATTTGTAAGTGATCAGAAGGGCTTATTATCAGGTTAATTCAAAACTTTTCTTCCCTATGTTACCCCCATCCACTCAGGATGCAAAATCTAAATTTAAAATTTGCTGCATTAGCTGTCTTTAAACCCTCAGAGTCACCCTAAGCTCTTTGTGAAGAGGAAAAAACAAACACATACCAAATTGATTTCATCTTGTGTGTCTACCCAGCTTTACTTACATTTTCTTGTCTGGGATTTAAACATGTACTTTGTATTAGGCACAGACGTGAAGTGGAAAACCTTCCTCATTGTGAGCTTCTGTGAGGAATTATTATTTTGGTCTTTGCAGCTTGAACTTGAATATAGTACCAAGTTGTCCTGAAGCTTCACTAATTCCAACAATAATAAGTGAGCTTAGTAAAGGCATTTAAAAAATCCAAAGTTGCCTTATGGGGCATCTTCAAAATAAAGTTTGGGGGACTGAAACAGGTTTTCTGTTACCCTATTTTAATTCTTTATGCCTACAGGTATAGACCAGACTTGCCCACTCTGCTGAATGACAGTCTTTCTATAGCATTTCTGAGTGGCTTGCCTGGTTGCCAAATTGTGCCTTTGAAGGCTTGATCTCATGTTAAAAACAGTGGGATTTCCTTAAAGATATAAAATAAGACAACTGAAATTTATGTTCATCTTCATGGGAATATCAGATAAAGAATCCTCCTGAGGAAGTTATATCCACATGATTTTTGGTTGCAGTGGAGGGAATCAGGTTTGATACGTGCTGGTGAACGTGTCACACAGAGTGGGTGGGATGGCTTTGCACATTTGCTGTTCATGTGCAGGTGTGAGGAGAGACCACAGAGGTTCTGAAAGGTTAATCAAGCCTCACCTCCAGTCTTCAGCAGAAGGAAGTGGCAGGGAATAATGCTGAAACAGGGCAGGCACAGAAGGATTCCTCCTTGGCTGTACGTCCCAGCTTGTGGTGATCAGAGACTCTCAGAGCAGAGTTCTACAGTACTATGGAAATGACATTTTTGTTACTCACCAGTAGCTACTGCTTTCATAAACCCAGACATCTCAAACAATGTTCATGCATTGTGTTGCTACAGCAAGACTGATTTCCTGCCTTTTCTTCACACAAAAAAATGCAGAGCAAGAGGAATTAACTATTCAGAATCTGCCTACTTTACTTTGCTCTGCATGCCAGGGTGAAAACCAGGATTTTTCTTCTAAAAGCCATTAGTAAATATTTTATATTTTAAAGGAAAGGAAAAGTTTAGGGGACCCTCTGCTTTTGTAGATCAGGTAAGTACAGTTAAAATACATGAATGAACTGTCCTAAATTCAAAGAAAGAAATTAATAATTGACCCTATGGGCCAAGCAGCATCACTGTCCTGTGCTGTATGTTCAGCAAGCTCTGCTAAACCCCTGTTGCTGCACCTGATTGCCTCTCAGGTCACAGCCAAGCTCAAATACAACACACAGAGTTGACCTTGACTAGCTATTGACGTTGTTCAATCTGAATAGTTTTTAATTTAAAATTAAACAACTTTTGTGAGAAGACAGGAAATGTTTTCTTTTTCTATCTAATGCCATGGATGGAGGGAAGGGGACAGAAAATGTTCAAAGTTGCCACAACTGTACATCTTTTGCTTGGTAAATTGTTATCATAAACATTTCCCAGTGCTTTCCTTTTGGTCATAATCCTTCTGCTTGTCCATGCTGTGTATGCATGACCAGGGAGGAGGAATGCGTTCTAACCAAACCTCCACGAGCCTCAGCAGGGAGAAAGTGAAAGGGAGGGGAAAAGCAAAGAGAGAGAAATCAGCCAAGAATACCTAATGCCATTTCAGTGCTGTGTGTGAAGGCCTTGCGTGGGAAGCTGTCTGCTGTCTAGAAATGAGTGGTTGGGTGTGTAACATGCAGTAATTGATCATGTATCCTACAATGAGAAGTTCTTCTCCCTGGCACTGTGTTTACCAGAATAGATCTCTCTGGAATCTGACACTGTCGTGATACGACTGAGATCTGTGAATCATTTCCAGAAGCTGTGCTGAGCACTGTAGAAATGCTCTGTTATGTTCATCACTTAAGCAGAAAGAGTAAGAAAATGCCTCGTTTCAAATTGCCTGTAGCACTGCCTAATCCCCAGTGACAGTTTGTGTTATCCAGCTCATCCCACCGTCCTGGACAAGGCAGGAGAAACATGGATTGCTTGGCAGCATCCAAAAACAGAGGACAGAGGTGTCATTTCACTGATCTTTGAGCTGGCCTGATTAACGTTAACTGAAGTAGTGTCCCGATCATTTTATGTCACTTTAGGCCCAGTGAAGTGAAAGCTGTATCCCACAATGTGAAATGCTCTAAAAACACACATCCCAGCTCACCCAGTGCTGCAGAAACAGAGCAATCCCTTGCATATGACTGTCAGGGAATACTCTATTCTGTTTTAAAATACCATTTTTCTAGAGAATCTTGTTCATTTCACTGAGAACAGAACCTTTCCTTCAAGGGAAACTGGAATCCTGTGGAAAATGGCAAAAGTGCAAAAACTGCACAACTGTTTCCTTTTTCCCTAGAAAAAAGAAATGTGATGTGCAGGGTTTATTATTACAAATTATAGCCTAGTTATTTGTTTTACCTATATGGCAGATATACTAGTTCTCAACAGGAGCAAGTGCTGTAAATAATCAGTTTGCTATTTATACAGTGAAACAGGAAACACATTTATGGGTAACAATAATAATTAGAGAACATTTTTTAAAAAGCTGCTGGGTTGCTATTTGGTTCCTCTGGAGTGAGCAGCTGTAAGAAAGCAAATGCAATCAGTGCAACTTTAGAGAGGCTGAGAATGGGTTCCATGAGCTTAAATTGTCAATAATAAAGATGTAACAGCTTCCAAGAACATTAAAGTCTTGATGATGTTCCCATTTAAGTGAGTTAGGCTTTTGCCTAATTTTAATAAAAGCTGCTCTGAGTGTTTAGGGTTTAAATACATGAAATAAAATCCTTTGACACACAAGGAGTATGTTAGAACTCCCCTTTTAGAAAAGCTAAAATTAATGTGCATTTTTTTTTCCCTTACCTTGATTTGCTGCAGGCTTTTCCTCCCTGGCATCCAGAACGTTGGCCTCAGTACTGACCTCACCTCCCACCCCCCTGTTCTTCTTTACTCCCTCACTAGGAGATATAATTTCACTGGGGATTTCAACTTTGCTTGCTGTGCAAAGAGACCCTAGAACTTCCTTCCTGGTGTGCTTTATTAGCAAGACTGGTTTATTAATGGGGCTGCACAGGCACTGCACATTTTGTTCCACGTTGCTTCCCTGAGGACTGGGTCATAAACTTCGTCCTGGTGGCTGGAGCTTCTCTCATGAGTGAGGCTTTTTTGTGGAGTTCTCATAGCCTCTGGTTTAGCTCTCAGAGGTCTGTGATAATGGGGAACCTTGAGGTAGGACTTGGTTTTACAAGTCAGGTCATAAATATTTCTTCTGGCCATTATCATGTCATTATGATGCTGCAGAGAATCATTGCTGCAGCAGGTCTGGTACTGCTTTGTATTGAAATGAATGTTGCCTTACCAATGTGTAAGAACAAGAAGCTGGATAGTTTCATCCAAAGATTATACTTGCAAGCAGCAGCAAATAATGATAATTTCTAATGTATAAAAGACCATACTTTAGGATTATCTGAATTATTCCTTGCTCTTAGTCTTTTCTTTCCTGCAAGTGTATTGCATACATTGTAGAATTTATTTGGTCAAATGTCTGAGATTGTCACACTGTGAGCAGTTTGTGAAATTTGGCTATAATTTAAAAGCAAAATTTCTTTGTTTACAGCAATGAAAAATCCCCTTTCCTAAACAGTTCATGTTACATCAGTGTCCATGAAGTGATATTAACACACACACAGAGCACCACTGAATTTTATACACTTTAGATTCTGATATGGGTATTTTGTTGAAAAAGAGCAGTCAATGGATTAATTTTTAGTAAGGCTCACAAAGAGCTTTGAGTTTATGTTATCCAAACTTGACAGAGGATTAGAGCTTTCCCAAATACTGCAAGCTTCTAAAAATCATTGCTTGAAAGGATAGAAACTGTAGCAGGAATTCAGTTTTCTCTTGCCTTTGGTATGCTGGTGCATCAGTTAGTGTTTAGATGGTGATTAGTTATGACCTGCTCCTTACCTTATGAGGAAATATGAATCGAAGTGGTGAGGGGAGGATATGAAAATACTCTATAAGGGAAGTTGTAGTTGGTATAAGGAAATAGTCTTTGATTACCAAGATGTGGACATAGGATAGAAATCTGTAGCAGTGAAGAACAACTTCATTAGTTCTGCAGCTTCCTTTTAAACAGCAAATTGATCTAATATTTGAAATAGTAGAGAGAGCTCTGAGTTGATTACAATCACATAGCAACTTTCAGAATTTTCTCTAGCACATGGGGAAGTGATGCATGAACTGTAGTACGGGAGAATCTGGATAACATAACAAATATACAGACTTTAGTGCCTAGGAAGAGGTTGGATGGTGAAAGTAGGAAAGAGGAAGAGTAGGATTGTGTGGGCAGTGAAACTGTGAATGGGAGAGACTGTACTGGTCAGTGACAGCATTGTGTCCTGGAGTGATGAATGGAATCAAAATACTTGATAGCTTAATAACCAAATAGCATGAAGTGAATTCCTGTGTCAGTTTAGGAGTAAGAGAGCAAAGCCACAGGGGCATTCAGTATCTAAGGCATGATCTTGCTCTGAGTCTTCTTTTTGGAGAATCCCCTGTATGCAAAGCTGGGAGTGACCAACCTCTTGAGCATGAAGACCCAAAGTTAACAATCTACTTATCTTCTAACTCTTGACAAGCATAGGGAAAAAACCAAATACATGGGAAGGAGATTTGACAATTACCTATTCCTCCATGCTGACTTAGTTGCTGCAAACATTCCTTTTGAAGTAGTTTTTACCTGTAGTATAAACACAAAATGTAATACTGGATTGCTCTTTCCATGCAATGATGTTACAGAAGTTGTATCAAATGCAACTCCAGTTATTATCAGTTAGTTTGTACTGATAAAGTAATTAGTTAGCCTAGACAGAAAGAGAAATCACAGTACTTGGAAAAGAAACAGGCCTTAAGAATCATTGTCTTCTGTAGGTGCAACTTCAGCTGGTAGCACAAACTCTACTTTAAACTCTGAGGTTGGTCTGTTATTTTGTGGTTGATTACTATAAAGTGTAGCAGAATGCTCAGCAGCTACTGACCGTCTCTTTGCCAAACTGCCAAAACCTTTTTTTTTTAAATAAGGAAGATAATTACAGAATTTTCTGTTGTCTAGATCCAAAAAATGCTTGATATTTTTGCCTCAACTGTTCACTCTTAAAAGAGAAAGAAACCTAATTTCAAATAATTAAATACATTAATAATCTCACTGCATTGCTTTGCCTTCAAAATGAATACTACAATATCCTTTTAATTATACATACACTGTGGCTTAAAAAGAAACAAATGACAAAGAAAAACCTGCATGATAAAAGTTTCCTAAACTTGCAGCATCCCTTGACCAAAACTTAATGGGAAGGATTTGCTGTGAACTCCTTCCTTGCCTGGAAACCCTGTTCCACCACCAATGTCCAACCAAACCCAATGGGAGGTGCCACCATCAGCCTGTTGTGCTTAAACACAGCTCAGCTGGGACATGCCAAGGGCAGGGAACTAAATCAAGCAAAACCAGTCTCAAGCAGGGAGAAAGTTAGCTTGGAATATCATTCTGCTGCTCTGTCCTTGCTTCCCTTTCTGCCCAGCAAATAGCACTTATTTATTTCTGGGCAAAGGGGCAGTTAAACAGCTTTCCTGGCAAGAAATAAGTGTTTAGGAATGGCTCTTTGGATAGAAGTCCAAGTGACTTGTTTCAGTTTTTTATTCAGTGCCTGTTAGAGTTCTGAAGAAATCTCTTCTTTGGTATAGGTGCCTTCACTTGTGAAATTTAACATTATGTGCTCTCAGATTTTTGCTCAGGTTTTTGCTCAGACTGTTCTGTCTTTTGAGTCTTTGTCTATAAATGCTATTTAAAGGATGTTACTTTTTTTTTTTTTTTCCTCCCTGACAGTATAAAGGACAAAAATAAAGGTGAACTAATCCCTCCGGTAATGAAGGAAACTGTATCCTATCTAAAAAGTAAAGGTGAGTTCTGTGTCAAAAGAGAATGGGTTTTTCTGGGCAAGAACAATAGTATGAAAATATTTAACACTCCAATCCTGATACAGCAAAGATTGCAACTACACAGGATATGTTTATATCCTGAGAACTGGAGTGATGACTGGGTGCTGCCATGAGAGGATGGAAAATAATTATTATCAGATTATTGTCTGATTAAAAAAAAAAGTCTGATACAGTCTTATAACAAAAAAACAAACCCAAGCCAAGCACTAAACAAGTTTTTTTCTCTTAAGATTAGGAAACAGCAAATCTGAGGAGAGTCTTGAAATATGCATTGTAAACCCACATAATAATGTTTGACTTAAGTAGAATCTCCAATAAAAATCAATGTATTCTAGTTTTTGTTTTCCGCATTCAAACTAAGTGTGTTTTAATATGGGTTCATTTTAAGTATTTCCACCAGGATTTGGTCTGAATTTGAGTTTATTTAAACCCTAAGTGATAAATCACAAACATTTTTAAAAACTTGCACTGAATAGGATTCACAATTGTGAAGACAAAAGGAGGCAGGCAAGAAAAACATTGCTGATCTGCTTTATTGCTGATTTTCAAGAAAATTCTGGCTTCCATTATGCCAGTGTGAGATAATACATATAAAATTGAGGACAGATCAAACTGACATTTGCCCCCATTGCTAGGCTGTGCTCCTTTGTGTTTTAGTTTATCTCAGGGTAGATGAGGACATAAAAACCTGACCACTTTATTTTGTTGTGTATTTCATACCTTAAATGGACCTTATTAATGATGGGTATGGGAGAATAAGGGAGATCTCCACCTCACCCTAAAGTGTGCAAGTCATGGAGGATCTGTAGGGATGCTTGTGTACAAAACAGCTGGCTCCTTGCCCCTAAAAATTGCTGATTTAACTTCAAAATACCTGCAGCAGCCAAGGCCAAGTGCTGCAGTGGGGCCAGTTCTGCTGTTAAAGGTGAAAAGTTCTGCACTAGATGAAGAGTTCCTAATAGACCTTTTGTCCAAATTCAGGATTTTTGTCCAAATTCACCATCCAAATTCAGGATTTCCACTCAGACCCATAAAGGTCTTTGGATGTGCTGTTCCCAGAGCAGTTCTGATTATGAAAACTTTGCAGAGGTAGCTTGTACCACATTTTATGGTTGAATACAGGGAATGTAAATAGTTCACTACTAAGAATGTTGAACGCAATTGAGTGGCATTGCTGTAATTATAATTATAAGAGGGCAAGTAGAGCTTGTGCAGTATATCAGTGCATGCCCCATCTGCAGATGAAAGCCAGATTTTTTGTGTGTTTTAAATTGTTATGAAACAATCATCCTTCCATATACTTAGTTTATCTTAATAGGCAAATACCTCTTCCTTACTAATCAAGAAGTCAAGAAAGCTGCAATGAGGATGAGTGTGGCACTACCATTAGTACCTCTTACATCTGTTATTACCTAGAAATTAAGTGAAAAATAGCCACTAAAATGTTAATTGAGTTAAACTTTTGCCTGTGTATATGAGGAAGGCTTTACATTCTGGTACTTTCTTGGGCCCATTTAAAGATTTTAAAGAAACAGAAGGTTTATGGTCATCATTATGTTGTGTTAGTGGCCAATAACTAGTTATTGCATTGATCTGACATAAAACCTCTATGTCTTGCTTTTGTTGTTTCTGGGTGTTGTCTCGTCACTGCTGCACTAATTTCATACTCTTCTCCCTCAACAATTGTGAGTTTCTGAGTCAGTTCAGATACCCAGAGTTTTCACCAAATGTGCAGTAGTGGGGGAAAAAAGCAAGATATGATGGTTATGGTTTAAAATACTTCAGGGTTGCCTCATCTTTGTCATTGCAGAATTTCTCCTAGATGAAATGTTTGCCATTCTGAAAGCAGTAATCATCCTTGAGTTTTCTCCAAACTTTGTCCACCCTTGGCTAAAATTTCATCTGTTCAGTGCATTATCAGCACAGCTTGGAAGGAATGGACTCCAGTGTGATGAGACTTCTTGTCCTACTTTGTGCATCCTCAGAGATCAGTGGCATAGTAGTGCTGGCCACCAATACATAGTCCAGTTCCAGCACTTCTTAGCTGAACTGTCTAATTTTTTTCCCCAGCTCTCAATCTTTGTGTGCCCTAAGGAAGGAGGGTCCAGGGCTCTGTCAGTATTATTTTCCAGCCAAGCCCAGGTTTGCTCAGAGCTGTGATATATCCTGTCATAAAGAGATTTCCATAAAATAGATTTCTAAAGAGAGATTCCTTGTCAGGTAGAGTGGTTTTTGACATTCTCAGCCAGCTGATGCTTAAAAGCCAAGTACCTGCCACGCCAAGGCTGTTAAGTAGTAGGTGATAGACATGCATTTTTTTGCACTTGATTGTAGGTGTGCAGCTATCTGTTGTACCTGCTGTCTGCTGTGATTTTAACTCTTTCTGTCAATCTGGAATATCTCAGTGGTGCTGGCCCTGTGGGTTGCTGACAGCCCTGGGAGGGTGACTGGCAGCGTTCTTTGCACTCCAGACGTGACTGTAAGCACAGCAAAAGCTCCAGCTCGTCTTCTGGAAGTGACAAAAATTCACTGTCATTGCCCTGATTAATTTGATTTTGGCAGAGTTTTCAGCCTTGCAGAGTTAGCAGGAAGTGGGATTTGGTTTTCACCCAGGGTGCAGTAGTTCCATGCAGTAGTTCCACTCTTTCTTCCATTGCTACATTTTCACATCTGTGTACTTGAAATCAGTTTTGGAAACTGAGTTAGATCACAGAAGCTTCTGCAAAATCTTGCTTCATCAGAAGAGTCAGGATTTCAGATTTTCAGAAATATCAGTGACCCTGTGGCGTCCCTTAAGCCCATTCTCCACTCAGACTCTTATTTCCTGAGCAACTCTGGTGCAGGAGTTGTGCTGCTATTCAGAACAGGCACCTGCAGTGACAGAAGGAATTCAGATGCTCACTCTTTGCCATTTCTCTTCTGAAAGCAGACAAATTAACAAAGGTTTTTGATGCCAGCAACCCTCAAATCAAGGATGATTGAAAGAAAAAGAATGTAATTTTCTTGTCTGCCTTTCTTTGACAAGTTTCCAGCAATGTGACAGCATGTGTTGCTTTAATTTATCTTTATCAGTTTTGATTTTCTGTGTCTTTTCTTTGTGGGACAACAAAAAAGGGGGGCAAGTAGGAGGAGAGCTAAGCATTTTTAGCAACAGCAAATAAATGCAGAGTGTGACACAGTTGTGTCATGGCACTGTGAAATTTTGTCTACTCTGGTAAAAGCCATGTTAAGTCAATGTGGAATGAAGTGCATGCCTGTTTTCATTTATGATTATTAACATTTAAATAATTACAACTGCATTCTCAATTGCAGTATCACGTTATTGAATATAGATGGCTTCTTTGCTAGTCATACACTACATTTTTCTGTACAGCACTTAATATTTAGAATAAAATTTCACTCTTTTTGATCTGAGGAGTTTAGTGCAGGGTAATAAAAGTCCATTGATATCTATATCTGTTTTCCTGGTGAAGGGCAAGGAGCAGTTTGTGTGAATTATCTCACCACAGGCTCTGCAGTGGTGATAGAATCTAGTGACATGCAGTGTTCAACAGAACTGGGAGATCCAGGCTCTGACATTCTACTCCAGGGTGGATATTCTGCATGGACTGTGTTACTCATGCTGTTCATGGCAAACTAGCTCAACTTGTACACACACACACACACACAAAAAAAAAAAGTCTTTTTACAGAGACAGCTGTAAGGGGTCATGCTATAAACAGCATTTGATTGAAGAACACTGCTAACAAAAATTAAATAGACTGCTTCAAAATTATTTCTTGATAGGACAAAAATGAATGCTTTGGGCTGTAATGATCAGGATTGCCTTCAGGCAATCTTTTTTTTCATCCTATGACTCAGGTGCTTTTAGCACGCATTTTGTCTGCAAAAAGGAAGACACAGTGATTATTTTAGTCTGTGTGAGTTGTGTTGGCTTAATTATGATAAGATTTTACTAAGACTTTACCCCCAAAGTCTGAAAAGGAAGATTCAGGGTTGGAGAAGGTGTTTCCAAGCTTATAAGGCTGTGTACTTACCCATCACAGTGGAATATCCAAGGAGAGGCATTAGGTCCCTTTCTTCCTTCCTGTCTTGGGGTGACTTTATTATCCTGTATCCCCTGTTGCCTGCTTTATGCCCAGCAATGGGTCCCATAACTTTAAGCTAGTTCCCTGGAACTGTGGCTTCTTCTTCTGGAAGTGTTTAGCTTAGCTCGGGTCTGGAATACCAGAACACCACACTGGGACCCCCAAATGCCACATCCCAGCTCCAGACCTCAGGAGAACTCCAAACTCGAACAGCTTTCTCCACAGTGAGAAGGTTTTAATATCTAACATTATTCATTCTTGCCCTCTGTCTTGCCTGTGTGCAGTCTGCTTGTTAAATAAACAGTTTTTCTCACTTTCCACCAAGAAATTCCTGTCACAGGGGTGGTCGTTGGGAGTGCCAAAACCTATTTCCTCAGAGGAGAGGCCCCTTTCAGGATGTTTCCTCCTGACTTCTCTCAAACTGAGACTCTTCCCATTGTTTCTTATGAGACCCTTGTTGGGAGCATATGCTGATGCTGTTTTCACGTTGTGTGACAAGGGAAATGCCTTCTCTCAAATCATGGATTTAGGGAGCTTTCCATGACCAACTTAAACACAGAGAGCACTAAGAGCAATTAATAGATTTACAAACTTCTAAAGCAAAGTGTCCATCTCAAGCTGTGTTTCTCCCAATCCATCAGTGTACCCAGGCTCATTGTTTTCCCCCATCAAGAGCATAATTGCTGTTGACTCATATTTCTATTTAACAGAGATTGAAGTTAGAACCCTAGATTGATTTAAGAATTGCTCTAACTTCTTGTTTTCTGGTCTGAGCATCTTATATGCAAAAAAAAAAAATAGTAAAAGAATAAAAAGATGAGACTCTTGATGTTGCAGTTCATTTGCTGTAGAGGAATATGGCTTTTCTTTTTCCATAAGAATTGCACTAACCTCCACTTAATTCTGTGTGCTGTCATTTGGCTGGGTTGTCCACAAACATAAAAAGCACTGAGTTTATTTACTTTGGTAGTTGGCTTGTTGCCACCTGTGATCAAACAAATTGCTATGCATTGATTCAGTTTCACCTGGCATGGTAAATGAGCTCTGGAAGAAGCACAGATATTGCCTGTATCCCAGCTTTTTGCAGATGAAGATAAAAGTTGCTTTTCCCTCTCCAAAAACATAACCAGCAAGAGCTTAGTGTTATGTGCCATTACAGTAACACTGATGGGATGCAGAGCCAGACAAGTACAGCTGTTGTCTGTGCTACAAATAAATGTCTTTAATAAGACTCTTGAAAGCTTAACCAATAAAGGCATAAACCTGTTAATAATTGATATTTATTACACTGTAGTCCTTACAGCAAGATTCGCATCAGATAAAAACATTAAATATTAACCCCATTCCTGCGAACCGAATTGGAAATGTTTATGGCGATCCATTTTCTGAAAGAGTTGTTTGTACAGAACACCTCTAGTCCACTGACAGCATAAAATTCCACAAATTCTCAGGAAACAATTGCTGAGAACAGCACCTTGACAAGCCAGCAGTTCCCAGCTGCTGCTTCCCAAACTGTGTTTTTAGACAGGTTGTACTATAAATCTAATGGAACAGTTTTACTACAGCGATGTTATTTGCTGTAACTTTATTTAAATGAAACACAGTCTGATGGAGAGTAAAGCCAGGGGTCAAATATATCATACTTGGTTCCTTTAGTAACCACACATGTTAAGAAGCTTAGATATGGTAGTTTGAGCTGTCGCACTCCTTCCAGAACTGAATTTTAATATTCAATTCAACAGGCAAGGGCATATATTCCTGGGAAGTAAGTAGGAGCTGTGTTCACCTGAACTCCAGCCAAACCTCTAAATCTAGTCAGTGGAGTGCTTTCAAGCAGAGCTTGAGGTCCTTGGCAAAAGTCTCTGAAACTTTTCTATAAAAATGTGCTTCAGTGGTATGTTATCAGTTCTTTTAGTGTACTGACCTAAATTCGTGTGAACAATACTAGATGATGGGTTCATTGAGGAATTCTGTTATTATTTACTGATTTTTCATGTATGAAATAAATCTGCAACTTGAGTGAATTTACAAGAATGCTTCAGTATCCTTCATTAATGTATGACGCAATTTTTCTAGAACACAGTAAAGATTCTTGATCATGCAAACAAACCCACGTGTACTTATAGTTGAAATACTCAAATATTTCAGTCTGGCTACTTACCTGCATGAAAAAATAAAAAAGTCAATCTGGTCTTCCTCACTCATATATAGAAACAGAGAGTAGTGCCTCCAAGGCTGTGGGTAGTCTGCCAACCTTCTCAAAACTGCAATTTTAGGTTTTGTCAGACCAGCACAGAGTATTTTAGATTACTCTGCTTCCAGTAGGAATTTCCAATTCAGACAATATGTGAGGGAAATTACATTGTGTGCTGGGTGTGAGGAACAGCATAAACTGGAAAGAAGGAAAGGGAGAAGGAAATGAGAGTTTTACCAAATTCAAAAAGCAAGAAGTACCACAAGTCTCAAGAAAAATAGCAGTTCTTGGCCCCATCCCATTTTGCATAATAATTGAGTTAAATTATTTTACCTTGAAAACTGAGGTCCAAATGAGATCCTTTTTCAACATTTTTCTTCTCTAGATTAAGTCAGATTTCTGTTAGTCCACAATGTTATTCAGACATCTTTCAGCAGATTAATGATAAATAATTCAGAACTGCCTCAAGACTAGAATCAGGTGTTTCAAAATATCATGGACAGGCAGAGTGCTGAGTCCCAATGGCTTCCAGAGAGGTGGAAGGAGCAATGATCTGCACCAAAATACCTTCAAACAGTTTCTTTTTAAAATTTGTTTTATAGTTGTTTAATTTTTAAATTATTTTTCAGGACTACAAGTAGAAGGCCTCTTCAGGAGGTCAGCCAGCATCCAGACAATCAAAGATGTGCAGAAACTCTACAATCAGGGTAAGCTGTCATCATACCATTGCCAGTAGCAGTGTGAGTGCTTTGTTCATCCTGCTTTTGTTGGTGAAGCAGAAATGCAATTTCTTGCAATTAATTAATCAAAGCCATTTCTAACATAAAATAATAAGGGCACCAGTAGGGAAACCTGAGAGATAGCAACAGGCACTTCATGCTTACTGAATAACAAGTCATCTCTTGATGGCACACCAGAGCTGTAAAAAAATCTGTAACAGCTAATGAGGTTTGAGTCAAAAAATGTATATTTTTTCACACACACACACAATAAAAATAAAAATATTGAGTGTATCCACTTTACTGTAGTTACAAAGTACAGAGTCCCTGTGTCATCTTGTCTCTGGTTATGGCAAAGAAATATAATTTTACCTAATAATTTATGAAATGTAGTGAAGTAATTTTCAAAGTCACTGACTTCCCTGTGAAGTCATTTTATGAATTGCCTTTATGGGGAGAACCTGTTTTAGGAAAATTAATACGTTTATTCCTATGCAAAAGAAAAATTGCAAAAAGAAAATACCAGGAATTACCAGCAGCAGAAGGCCAAGATGTTTTTTTTCTGTTCAAAATGTTGAGGGAAACAGTTTTCAAGGAGTAATTTGAACAAAAACTTACTGAACATCCTTTCTGCTTCTTCTTTTTCTTCTCCTTTTAGGCAAGTCTGTGAATTTTGATGATTATCATGATATCCATGTTCCTGCTGTTATCCTGAAGACTTTCCTTAGGGAACTCTCTCAGCCATTGCTAACGTTTGACTGTTATGATCATATCCTTGAAATCACCAGTGAGTGTGTTTTTATATGTTTGGTTGGTTGGTTGGTTTGGGTTTTGTTTTTGTTTGTGGGGTTGTTTTGTTTTGTTTTTTTCAGCACAAGTATTTGCATAAGATAACATCCTGTGGAATAAAGGATCTAAAGCTGTGAATTATAAAACTTTATGTAGCCTTTGTGGGGGAGCAGAAGTTTATAATGCCAGTTTATAATGTCCTTTAATGCATGGGGCTGGAACATCTGAGGTCCCAGAATATCTGGGAGTTAGTACTTACTTAGAGAGAATGAGATTTTGCCATCCAGGCTATAGCCAAGCTATCAGGGAACCCAGGGGGCTTCCAGTCACAAGCATGCATTTTCCAAATCAAGGATTCATCTGTTCACAAAATATCTCAGGGCACTGTGAAGAACAAGTCTGTTCACAGGAAAGTGGTGGAAATTGAGGGACTAAGGATTGTCTCTCTGAACTGGAAAGAATGGGGGAAATTTGGAAAATGGATGTATAAATGTTAATTTTTACTGAATTAATCTTGTCCTGACTTTCTAGAGGTTGTATTTCTACTTTGTGAGAGAGTAAAAATGTGAACAAGCCTGAAAATAATCTGAGGGCAATGCATTGTCTAGGAACACTGGAAGATTTTGCTTGGCAAAGTGCCTGTGAAACATTCATCCCATGTAATTGTTGTATACTTGTGTTTTCAGTTTTGACAAAATATTTTGAAAAGTGGAGTTTAAAAGGATTGCTCCTTGGGCTTTCCTGTGTGCATGCAGTGTAATGACTGCTGTATTTTACTGATGCTGTGGTGATATCCAATTTTAAAAGATCTTAAGCTTGAGAGCTAAGCTGGACCACAGAAAAGGGAATATACAGTGAATGCAGTGCAGGAGGCAGCTTTGAAGAGGTGTGATCACAGACAGCTGTCTTGGGATGATTTGAAAATTCTTGTTCTGTCTTCTGCAAGTGTGTGTGTGTGGATATCTGTGATGTATCTATTATATATCTTAACCTGCAAACCCAGAAATACAGTATTTCTGCTTTACAAAAGCCTGAAGTGATAGTGAAACTTTACTTTTTACTGTGTCATTTGAATTTTTTTAAGTGTTATTGATGGGAGCTGCGAAATAAATTAGCTGAGTGATGGACTTGGAAATTAATAAAATCTTGAAGTTTATAAAAAGATTATAAGTTTAAGTATAAAAGTATATGTAAGTATATATAGTATATATATTTAGTATGTAANAAAAGTTTATAAATGTTTATAAAGAAAAAGAAGTTTGTAAAAGTTTCATGACTTTCAGTCATGCAAATGGCAAGCAAGATTTCTTTTACCCAGGATTGCTACGCTTCCTGCATTACTCAATCTGCAGAAGGCTGACAAAAATACTTCTTGGGACATAGATGAGTGTGTTTTATGGGAACTGATGGTTTTGCAGTAGGAAAGATGTCACCAGAGTTTATCACAGTAAAGCTTCATGCATTTAATTCTGTGCTTTAAGAACACTTAACGCACTGAAATTTTGTGCATGCACACACATCCATGTGCAGAACTCTCAGGGAGAGGAAGAGAAATGCAACAGATGCAGAAAAAGTATCAGCAACAATGGTCTGCTTTAGGTTAGGCATGATTGGCATCATCAGATCTTTCTCCAAATTGGTGTTAAACTTAGAGTACTAAAATAACTACAGTATACCAGGGGGAAAAGCAGAGTAATTTTTTTTTTTAAAAAAAGTAACTTGGTACAGTATTTGAAATGCGAGTGTCAGTGTAATTCTCTCCTGGACTGTCTAGATAGAAGAAATTTGGGATCCTGAGTTCTGGTTTTGCCCATCTGTAGAAATTAACCTGCTTAGACTCATCTCTAGAAAATTCTCAGCCACTCAGATGCCCATCTCAAAACTTTTTTGCCAAGACAAAGAAATTTCCTGCATAGTGACAAAAGTGTGGTTTTTTTTCTGTTAGTAGATTATTAAAATAGCATTTTGAGCAGGACTATGTCTCAGCAAGAATAAAATCGCAGAATAAAAAGTAGATGTCTCAATTCAGTGCATGGAGAGGTAATGAGATTCAAATCAAGACTTTTCCTGTGTAGAAAAAAATTATTTTGGCTGTTATTTTTGCTACATTGAGAAAATACTCTGTACATCTGGCTTACTCTTAGCCAGATGCACAGAGTACAGGATACAGGATAATACAAAATATGACAGAAGCATTTAAAGGAGTAACCCTCACTATCACAGTGGTCGTGGTTAGCAGAGCTGAATTTTGTATTTCACAGATGGTTATAAAGTAATTCCAGCAGATATAAATAAGGTATTATTTCTTGGTAATACTGTGATGCTTCAGAGTTAAGAATGACTTTGACATTGCAGGTGTGGAGAGCTGTTTACGAGTCACCAGATGCAAACAAATCATTCAAGAACTTCCTGAACACAATTATGTTGTTCTGAAATATCTGATGTGCTTTCTCCATATGGTGAGTATGGGCAAAATTCTCTAAAATTCTCAAAATTTCTAAATCTGCTCTTGTAAATTCAAAATTTTACATCCTCACAGAAGGGAAAATGGAATAGTTTAAGTAGTCTGGTGAGGTGGTTGTGCAGTACTTAGATCTACTTCCCTAGACCAAATCTGGGGTACAGAACCCTCCAGTTGAGACAAGAGTCAGTGCTAAGCCATAGTCTGGCTATTCCTTCACCATGAAATTCTTTGGATGTCATGAAAAATACTGTGCACCTTTAAATTAACTGTGCCAGCCTTGGTATATTTACAAGTCCTGTTCTTCCACTCCACAATCACAACATTTGGGTTTTTTAAATTTAGTTTTGTGGGTTGGTTTTTTTTTTGTTTGGTTTTTTTTTTTTTTTCCCCTATTTTGGAGTGGAAAAAAAGCATGAAAGTAGTGGTTGTATAATACTAAGTGCTGGAGAAAATGTAGGTGAAATCACCAGTTTTCCCTGAAGTATAAATCTTGAGCAAGTAAAACACCAAATAAATTAGTGTTATTTTAGAAAATTATATAATATTAATAAGTTTTAGAACAACCATCAGAAAAAATCAGAAAAATATTTCCTATTAAATCTTTAAAATAGCATTTTCCTGTTTAAAATAGCTATTCATTACTAGTGTTGAATGAAAAACTTAGAATGCAAGGATTTTGCAAGGATTTTTTTTATGTTTCAGGATAAATTAAATCACACATCTGCTGTCCTACTTTTTGATTTTCTGATTTCTTTTAACCCATTTCTGAAAAACCCATGAGGGTTTGGGGAACATCAACTATGAATAATTCTACATTCAGCCTTGTGGCACAGTTTGGCTGTGCAGAAAAATGTACAGGGCTGTACATTTCCCCTCCTTCTACATCATCCAATGCATTGCCTGCAGTTTTCCAACCTAGGTGCCTAAAATGATGGGTCATGGTGTAGCTGACACCTAAAGCAAGTGTCAAAAGCCTTCAAAAGCCCTAAGAGCCCACCACAGCAGTCATGTCTGGGGAGTGATACTGATTTTTTTACCAGTGAGGTAATTGGCACTCAGTAACTCTTTGTGGGCTACAGTCACATTGGTCGTATTTTAGCCAACAGTGTCTTTCAAAAACAAAATGCAAAACCAAAATTTAATCCCTTTTTCTGTCAAAATTCTAGCAAAAAGCAAGATTAAAGGATAAACACATTGATATAACCAGCTGTTGCTATAATACCCACGTGTTCATTTACTGTTGCCTAGGTGAACTCTAAAGCTATTAAGGAAATCCTCATGGCATTTACTGTTATTTTAGCAACTCATATCTCTCCTCAACGTTACGAATCGTGTAAGTGACTTTGTTCCAGTAATAGATGCATCATCTTAATGCACTTCTTAGAGCTGAGCACTTGATGTGTTAATGAGGTGTGCAAAAGTACCACACAGTATTTTCTGTAATTGGGCAACAGAATATAGCATTATTTTTGAGTAGGCCTTATTATGTCAAGTGATACTAGTGCTCACATCTGCAATTTTTGCTGATCCATAGGTTTTCTTCCTTAATGTCTCAGGGAATATTTGCATTTGGAAAGGTCAAGGGAACGTGAAACGTTCTCAGAGCTAGAGATTTCTATTCATTGCAGATTGGTGTGCTGCACAAGCTTCCACAATTCATGCTTTAACAATAATCCTAGTTTTTACCTGCAAGCATCAACCTTCTGCCTTATATATAAGAGGCAATTTATTTCTTCCATGAGCTGAGTTTTGAGTACTGCAAGAGGTACTTGTAGCAATTTCATGAAGTGGGATGAATTGTAATCACTAGATACAGGTTTTGAACACTCCAAGTTTGATACAGGCTTGTGAAAGAAGAAAAAAAATCTCTATTTTCTCTGCTGTCTCAACCACCTCGTTCCCTTCTAGTCCAAGACTGCTGCAGCAACACAGCACAGTTTGTACAGAAGTAACAAATTTGAATTTCAAAAATAGGTCCAAGTTCTTTAACTTTAGATTAGTAGTGATTTTGCCAGTAATGAGCCCGGTGGTGAAAGGTATAAATCAGCCAGCCCATCTCTCCTTTGCAGTCCACCTGGCTGCTAGAGAAGGATTTGCAGGGTCTTCTTGAAGCTGGAGTGGGCTGAGGTCCCTTGGCAGAAATGGGCAACCAGGAGCAAGAGGGAAAACAAAGACCTGTTTTCACAAGCTAGTGCCTGAATAATGCCCGTGCAGCATGTCTGTGCTTGCTCAGCTGATTACAGGGGAGATCAGAGTGTTGCACAGGCCCTGCATTGCCGTGGCAGAGGAGCAGATTTATCAGTGCACATGCAAACTTAAAGGGCTCAAAGAAGTCTCCTTGCAAAGAAAATTACTTGGCAAAGTACTCTGAGGGCTACAGGTACCCAGTTCTGAAGCCAAAAATCATTTAGTAGGAACCTATAATTATATTTTTCCATGACAGTCTAAGGCTAAAGAAGCAGGAGAATCTGTAGAGGCTGACATTTTTGCTCCCTATTGCTGAGTTCTGTCCCTGCAATCATGCCTGATGTGGGGGAAGGATGGATGACTTTCCTGAAAGAACCATTACAAAAACTTGCTGAATTCAAATTGTCAAACCTGGACCAACTAGAAAATGTCCAAGGGGCCCATGAGCTGTGCTTCAGATCTGTAACCAGAGGAGCAAATTTAAAACCAAATGCAAGAGTAATAAATTGCTCTGAATTATTGTTTTGTCTCAGCCACTGGTCCAACTGAAAAGTGTAATTACCTTGAGTAAGGCTTGAAGGTGGCTGGAGATAATGGGGCACGTTGGGAAGGATCAGATGACTAAGCCCCATGGAGCAGATACAAGAAGTGGGCACATCCTCAAAATAGCTGACAGTGGGTGGTAGAAACTTAAATTTCAGTCAGTTGGTGGGGATGTTTTAATATCTAGTAATTTTCTTTTGAAAGTGTTTTGCAGAGTTCCTTTCAGCATTGTAATTGAGAAACCAAAGAGATAGTGATGTTGCTATATTTTTTACAACATAGTTGTAATTGGGTGTTTCTACCCTCTGTATTTCAGTGCAGTTTAAGTTCATTAGGTAGTGTAGTGGCTGCTCCACTCCTCTGGTATCTATGAATCACAGAACTATCAAGGTTGGAAGAGACCTTCAGGATCAAGTCCCACCACCAACCCAGCATCACCATAACCACCCCTAAACCACGTCCCAAGTGCCACATCCAGACACCTCTGGAACACTTTCAGAGACAGTGACTGCACTACCTCCCAGGGCAACTTATTGCAGTGCTGACCACTCTTTTAGTGAAAAACTTTTTTCTGTCACAACTTGAGGCCATTTCTTCTAGTCTTTTGCTTGAGACATGGCAGAAGAGCCTGACCCCCACCTGGCTGCACCTTCCTGTCAGGGAGTTGTAGACAGTGAGAAGGTCCCACCTGAGCCTCCTTTTCTCCAGACTGAGCCCCCCCGCCCCGCCCCNACCCAAGAGCAGGACCCAGCACTTGGTCTTGTTGAACCTCAGACCACTGGCCTCAGCCCATCTCTGTGTAGAACCTTCCTGCCCTGCAGCAGATCGACATTTCCCAGTTTAGTGTCTTCTCTGAACTGACTGGCTGTGCACTTCATCTCCTCATCCAAATCATCAATATTAAACAGCACCTTCCTCAATCCTGAGCCCTGGGGACACCACATGTGACCAGCCACCAAATGAATCCATGAAAGTATGTGGTATCAAAAATCATCACAATTTTTCTAGGAGGAGCTGGATATTTATTCTGGGATAGTGAACGTGTATGTTTTGCATTTGGTGGTGTGGCACCAAAACTTCAGTGTTTGTTCCCAATGATGATTTTTGCAATGCACAAGTTTTATCTTTATAAATTGCTTCCTTACAATACAGGCTGTCATTACTTGATGATTTTTCTATATATGTTTCAGTAAAAGGGGGGGAAAAAACAAAACAAAGTGGAGCTGTGTAGCTCCTTGTAGTGATCCTTTCCTGTGATGTTTAGATGATTGCTTCAAGGACGTGATTTAGGTCTTTGGAAAATTCTATTAGCTCATCAAATTGACAGAGCATGTATTTTCAATTGAAATAGAGATGACAGTTACTAACTTTATGAGGGAATCAAAAAGGAGTCAAGGGGATTAGTTCCAAATGCTGAATGTGCCTTTTGTATTTCTTAGCTAGAATGTAGCTTTGGGTGTAGTTATTCAGAGGGCACGCCCATGAAGAAGTCGACACACTGCATGCTGTCCTTACAGGATCTAGGGCTGGAAGCACACATCAGCTGCTTGTGGTGGTGTAGATGGAGTAGATATGTTTCATATCCTTTGAAAAAGAAATCTGGCACTGAGACTAGCGGGGGGTTGAGATGGTAGGAAGCCTGATCCCTTTGGAAAGGGATAAAGTCAGTACCACTAGTGTGGCAAGGTTTCCTTGCGTTGCAGTAGAGACAGACAAGACACCTATTTCTTCATGCACAATAGCCAAACTTTATTCTTCACAGCTCATATTTATGTGGTTTTCTAAAGGCATCATGTTTAATTCTAATTGGTTAGTAACTTACTGCAGCTCAGTTTATTGGTTAGCATTTGCTAGTGTATGTGTTCATCAAAGACTTTCTTTTCTAAAGATGTTTATGTTCTTGTCTCATGGTAAAGAACAATTTCTCACAGGTAGAAGCCCTTCTTCTCATGGTGCACATTCCTTTCTCATAGAAACTTTTCAGGCCAGCTGTTAGCTGTACTGAGCTGAAGTAGCAGGGCTGAGCCATGATTTTACAAGGCTAACAAGGCTCTTCTTTTATTACATCCTAGCTTGCAGCTTTTGGTGAGCCAATGAAGATTATTGTGTAGAGCTGGATTCAGTTGCACACTTTTTCTTGCATCTGCTAAAGAAAGGATTTCTATGTATCTTGGATTGAAGCAGTGTTGCTATGTCTCCGTAGAGCTCCTAAGTCTTCCCCATTAATGACTCACAGATAAGTGAAGCTCTGCCTCAGTTGATAAAAAAAAAACTGTTTCATTTTATCTTCAGAATTTTCTCTAAGAGGACAAGTTGTGTTGTGGGTATTTTTGTTGATCATTTCAATGCTGACTGTCTTGAAATGTTTACCAAGTGATGGCAGGTGGGAAGACACGGTTTAATCTTGAAGTTGGGAACATTCTTTGAAACAGTAAACCTGAAGAGAAAAAATTAAATCTAGCTCTACAGCAAGTCACAGTGTTATTGCTTTGAGCTGAAACATTTGCCTTCCACGAAAGAGCAGCTGGATTAAGATGTGTGTTTCAAGTAGAGCTTGAAGAAGCTCCTGTGGAGTGGAAGGTGTCAGGAACACTCCCAAAATCTGGATTAATAAAACTGCAACAGATTTGGCTCCTTCCAGCCTCCAGTACTATACCACACGTTCTTGTGCCATTCCAGAGTACCTGCCCTATGCACACTTCAGGTACACTTTCTTAGGATACAGCACTTTCTTGTGCTATAGAAAACACAGTGTGATGGGCTGTAGCTCTCATGATATTTTAGAGACTGAAAGAAACAACAAAAAATAATTTGTCCTTGATCCCCAGTGTACAATATTACAGAGTAAATGCAGCCTGTATAAGCCACCAAGGGCCAGAACGCAGCCCCCAAGCTTGTCATATTTCTTAGTATACAAACACCAGTTCATTGTCTAGCTACCTTCAGAGTAATACCCAGTTCTGTGTCTCCTTGTTAACAGAGTTCTCACTGTTCTTATCATTTTCCCTTATCAGTTATTTTGGTGCTAGCTTAGCTTTTGCTACATTGCTGTGGTATAAAGAGCTCTTGTTTGAGCTGATCTCATCTTGAAGCAGATTAAATTTCTTTATGCTTGTTTTTCTCCACCCTAGCAGAGATAACAATAGATTCTATAATGGAAGGATTGAAAACAATTAATTTTCTAGGATAAGGAAAACATTCAGCCTTTTTGCTTGCTCTTGTGTTATACCCAAAGGACACAGCCTTCCAGTGCCCCCATAGCTCTAGGCTGCCTCATCAGCCCTGAGGTTAAGAAACCAGTGATGCACCATGGCCAGGGTCTGCTCCCCTCATTGGTTCCTCCTCAATAAAGGATCATGTCTTGTCTCTTGTCTCCTGTCTGCATAAACCTATTCATGCTTATGTTTTGCCAGGTTTCACAGGAGAGCATCTACAACAGAATGACAGCATCCAGCCTGGCCTGTGTGTTTGGTTTGAATTTGATCTGGCCACTGAAAGGAACCACCTCCCTGAATGCTCTGGTACCTGTGAATCTCTTCACTGAACTGCTGATAGATTTCTACAGCAACATATTCAACTCCCGAACAGTGCCTGGTGAGATCTTACCTTAATGCTCTCAGAAGGGACAATGGAATAAGGCTGCCTGAGGGAAAGGTCTCTTGGATGGGACCTTTATATTTAGGGCTCTCCTGTGAAAAAAATCCAATACAGAGTAAAGTTTGTATATCTTTCCAAATACCAAAGATACTGGGAGAAGACTGGTGCCCCGTATATTGCCATCACATGGGGAAAATATGAACATTCAATGACCAATAGATCAAAGTGAATCCCCTTACTACACTTGAGCAGCTAACAAAAACTGATATGTTAAAAAACCCATGACACTACAGCCAGTCTGTCATTTCTTTGAGGATCTGGAGACTTTATTATGTGACATTGTTTTCTGCAGGGGCAGAGGTAATTTCTGGCCACTTCTGAATGTACATCTTCCTTTTATTTTTTATGTTTTTTCTTTTCTACTTTTTATTTGAATACAAGTTTATTAGGAATTACCATATTAAGTTAATAAAGGTGGAATCGATTTTTAAGATATGAATGCTTTTGAACTATTTTTCCATATACTTAAGTATCTTCTTTTACACAAAGAGATGTGAGCAGTTGTGGCACATCAGGTTGACAAGTACCATAAAGAATAAAATGTTTCCTGTGTAATTTGAATTGTGCAGATGGCTAACTAATTATGCTTCCAAATATCTAATATATGCAGTTAATCACTGTAGCTGCACATGCAAAGTGTGTCAAAGTTTTTTCCTAAAACTTCAAATGAGGAGCAGCAGTCCTCTAAATTCTTGAGTCTTCCTCTAAATTCTTGGGATTTTAATCAATGGAATTATATTGGTGAGTGCATAATACAGAATATAGATTAACTTTGAGTACCTCCAGTGTTTGGACTGCATTGCTTTTGCAGATTGAGTTGATAGAAATTTCAAATTTCTTTAGAAAGCAGTAAGAACAACAAGCTGGATAATATACCTAGTATCATTTTTACACATTGAAAGTCTAAGTCCCAATGTGAATAATTAGCCAGCATAAAGGCAGAATTTTCAGTATTTTCTTTCTAACTATGCTGTGATTATTGCTTGTGTTTGATGAACTCTTAACAACCTACTATTTCATTGTTTAACGCTGTTTGGCAATGGCATGTGTTGATAAACAAGTTATCATCATAGTTGCCTGTAGAGCAAAAGATAATTAGCCAGTGTTAAAAAAGGTAAGTGGTGTTTTCCCTAATGCTCTGGCCTTCTTGCTCCTGTACAGAGCAAATAAACAAGGGGAATATTTAGATTGCAGTAAAAGTAGTAGCCTCAGGAGGAC
The DNA here is from genome assembly GCA_013400075.1 of Hippolais icterina. Classification (NCBI taxonomy): domain Eukaryota; kingdom Metazoa; phylum Chordata; class Aves; order Passeriformes; family Sylviidae; genus Hippolais; species Hippolais icterina. Next base: position 227,257 of record VWYN01026796.1, read on the forward strand.
CTTCTCCTCTGCAAACACAGCCACTTTTTATCCCACAGGTTTTAGTGAGTTGAGGACTTGTGCTTCTGTCCTTCCTCTTGGCAGCTGGAAATTTCCAACCTTTTGTTTTCCAACAAAATCTTGTCACAGAGGGTGAAGAGGATTTGTTCTTGTCTCAGGAAATAACCAAATATTGAGGAGGCTGTGGAATGCTGGGTGTGCCAGGCCTTCATTTGCCCAGTAGGTGTCATCTGTAGCATTAGGCAGTGATTAAAATTTGAAAAATAGAGGCTTTAGAACAAGAGGAAGTTAGCACCAACTTCTGATGGCACAGCTGCGTGTTTTCTCCTATTCCTCAAGTGTCATAAAGACAACATGTGGCTTTTGAGTATCTGTAACTAATAACCACCTATGACTCCAATTTAAATATAAAATCTGGCATATTACAAAGAGAATAATTAACAAGAATTCAGGACTGTTGCAGTTCAGCAAAATGAGATTGCCAGGAACAAAACTATCATAGTTTCATATTGCAACTCATCAGCTTTACATCTGCATGAGAGACTCCTAGCCTTGTTTCATTGAAACTCAAACACAGTTATGCTCAGCATTGCTCAGCAACTTGGTTCTGTACATCAGCACCTTGTTTTGATAGGGGAGAGATTTGGCCTCTGGGAATTAATAAAACCACAGTATTTTGCCACCCTCTGATATGTGTTAGTTTCACTGTCTGTAAAAAAAAGGAGCACCTGGAGTAGAAAAGTTCCTTGGGATTAAATACTGGTTGTTTTCCATTTCGTTGTGTCCTTTTTCTAAAACCCAGCAACACCAAATGGCATTTGGTCTGCAAGCTGTGTTGCATAATGGGAATGAGAATCCTGGACAGCTTTAGCACAGTAACAGACCAGAGCCCTATGGGTTGAAATCTTGAGTTCGTGGAAAAAGTTCAAAGTTCAGCTTTGCTCAAAATGTCCCCACAGGTAGGTAGGGGCTCCCACACAGATTTAGTTCTCCCTAGGCTGGGAGACAACAGAAATTTGCCAGCAGTTGTCAGAACACAGTTGTCTCTGACCACTTTTCTTCTACAAAGAAAAAGCACAAGCCACAAGCATCCCTTCAGCTGATTTTCCTGTCTGTGGACACTTGAGATGATAGTTAAAACCAGACTCCCTCTTTCAGTATTGGCCACATGCTAAAAACCATTAGGTCTTCCTCTCAGTGCTTTGTGAACTACCATTTCCTAGTAGTGAAAACTACCATTTTTCTCATGTAGCAAATGAAGAACCAAATGGTGCTCTCTCATGTCAAGGTACCTTTTTTTGTTTAAAGAACAGATAACACCTGTTATCCCAGTGCAGCTCATTTGATGCTGCTTAAGAACACCAGCAGCTCTGGTTCTGATGGCCATTAGCTGTGCAGAGTGAGGGGGGACTGTGATACAACCTGATGTGAGGCCAGGGTGTAATGAGCCCCACAAAGATGTATCAAGCTCTGAGGGCTGCCCTGCAACTTTTCAGAAATGGCTTAAGAATATTTGCCAGATGTCTCTCCAGGTGTGTTTTGTAAAGCAAAGCTTTTCATAAAAGAAAAAATAACAAATGATACAAGAACAAAAGCCGTGCACAGCGCAGAGAAACCTCCAGCACCTGCTAGGACACCCCAAAAACCCCTGAGCCCCTCTGTGCTCTTTCTTATGTATACAGCAATCAAGGAGGGATAATTTGGCTTGCTGCCCAATAGAAACAGCCACAGGTTTTGAGAAACATTCCGAAGATCCAATGGGTGCCCCTGTGCTGGCACTGAGCCAACCACAGTGAGGGAAGCACAGAAGGTTCTGGTGCTTCTCCCTTAAAAGTCCAGAGGTAAACTGAACCCCCCTTCCCCATACGGAAAACATTTATCTGGTTGTAGGAATGCAATGCAATAGGGCAGGGGCTCCTGCTCCCCTTTGCCTTCCTGCCTCCCCAGCAGGCAATCTGGGCAGAAACACAAAGGGACTCACCTCCACCCCAGCCTTTCTCTACAAGGATTCTGCTCACAGGGAATGGATTCTCCCAAACTAAAGGTACCTGGGTACAAATCCCTGGTGATGAGACCCCAGCTCTGTCACCCAGTCCTAGAGGAACTGGTGAAGTCTTCCATCTGTGGCAGAACGCCCCGATTTCTGTCCTGAGTGCCAGACTTAACTATGGCATTAAATCAGCTCACATGAATTATTCAGAAGGGTTTGGAGTGAAATTCATGTTAGAGAAATATATGTTTCAAATTTCCTGACTCTAAGAGGAGTCCTGGAGGTGTCCCCTGCAGTTACTTTGATAACAGTTTCTCTTTACAAATGATAATTGCACGATTCAAGCTTTTGTACAGTGTGGCCTTATGAACTCTTCTCTCGTATCAAAGAACAATTTTCAGATCATTTCCATAGCAAAAAGAAAGTGATTATGGAGATAATCTGTTGAAAACACACATGCTGGATTTCAGCTGAAAACAATAAAATGCAGTCATGAAATGAGAAATCAAGTGTTACCTAGCTGACAATATATAGAGAATAAATTGCCTTAGCATTTTAGTTTATACTGAGCTGCTAGGAATTGAAAATTGGTCCCAAGATTAGTCTGATTATCAGGATACCTCTAGCAACAAGCACCAAAAGGGAAAGGGAATACTTTTCTACCCTGAATCTGTGAAGAAGCAAAAGAAGATTGAAATGTCATTAGCTGAGGGAGCCCTTAGCAGCTCTTACAAAAAAAACTTCTATAAATGAATATCACTTACATGAGTGCAGATGATCTGTCTGGGTGTGCTGCCATCCTAGAGCAGCATTCGTCACAGAATCTCTCAGAGCTTTATAAACTTTAATTTATTCATCCACCCATGAGGAGACTAATAATAGAAAAGCTCCTGATATTTTATTTGTATGATCAATGTGTCCTTAGGTAGCAAGTTGAACTTTTAATGGGATTGATAGTACAATCACACATCCCCCCCTTTTCCTGACTAGTTTGTATTCACAGCTGTGGAAAATGAAGGTTTGCCAACTTTAGGTTTTTTGAGAGGCCATGGGGTGTTGGATCATGGGGGAAGAAGGTGAGGGAGAATTAGTGCCAGCATCTCACCCTCCAAAATGTAAGAGCACAACAGCCTGTGCTGCACCCCTGGCTCCTTGCAGCTTTGATGGCAGGGAGTCCCACCAGCCTGGGGACCCTGCCCTGCTCCCAGCTGGCCCTTGCAAGGCTCTTTCCAATGAACTAATTATTGTGTCTCTCATTAAGTGAACTTTTGACTGAGGAAAGCAATTTGAGGACCTGAGAGGTGATAAAGAAAACCAGGCAAAGCACTTCATGTGAAAGCCCAGCAATCCCCACCTTCATCTGGAGACAAGGGGGAGACTCACACAGGCTGAGCTCCACAAGAGTTGTGCCCACCCCATGGCTTGGTGTGACTCAGAGCACAATTTATTTATAAACTTTGTAAATCCTCTCTTGCCTAATATAGAGCCCAAAATGGAAGGTTTGTGCTGGTATTTTGCCATGGAAATAAATGTTTGTATTACCTGATAGTAATTCATCTTACCAGTGTGCAGAAGCTTGGTGGCATTTGTGCAGGGATTTATTTGCATTTACAGTTGTACAGCTCCTAATAGGCCCTGGAAAACCTTACTCAGCTCTGCAGTGCTATTAAATTTCAGCGTGTGGCTTTGCCACAGCAAAACCTGCTGCTACTGTTACCTTGTTGGTCTCTGGTGTTGAAGGCAAATTTGTGGAGTAAATTCAAATCAGGAAGCTCTGAGTTTAGACCCCTGGAGGCAGTGACATCTGCCTGTCTTTGATAAGAATTTCTGAGAGTGAGAGTAAAGTACTTAGAGTGAAATTATAAGCTTTGATCTGGGTTTTTTTTGTTGTTGTTGTTGTTTCATCATTATTTCATGTTTGAGTCCTTTACATGTGTCTTTCAGTTCTTCATTAGGCTGTGGTTTTTAGTTACTGCTCCAGCACAGGGCAGACACCTGGCAGCCACCCAGCAGGTCACTGGCACTCCAGGACTCACACCCTGGCTCCAGCCTGAGTCCACTTAAATGAAACAGGTGAGAGACACACCCAGAGCAGCATTACTTCAAAGAAAGTGACCCTCTGGGCCCAGCACACTGGGGCAGCCCCAAACACCCAGGCTGCACAGCAGAGGTGATGATAGAGTCCCTCTAAATAGAATTATTTAGATTGGAAAAGACCTTTACAGTTGAATCCAATGACTAACTTAGAAATGCCAAATCCACAAGTTTCATGTCCTCAATTGCCACATTTGCAAGTCTTTTAAAGATTTTCAGAGATGATGTCACTTGTTTCCTGGGAGCAAAGCCTGACCCCCACCTGGCTGCACTCTCCTGTCTGGGAATTGTAGAGAGCAAGAAGGTTCCTCCTGAGCCTCTTTTGTTCCAGGCTAAGCCCCCCCAGAACCCTCAGCTGCTCCTGTGTTCCAGACCCTTCCCCAGCACTGATTCCTTCTCTGGACAGCCCTTCAGTGTCTGCCTTGTCATGGGGGGCTCAGAATTGGACACTGCACTCGGGGTGTGCCTCAACAGTGCCCAGCACGGGGATACAGTCACTGCTCTGATCCTACTGGACACATTATTCCTGATCCAGGCCAGGTGTCTTTAGCTTCTGGCCCACCTGGGCACACCTGGGCTCGTGTTCAGCTGTTGCCAACCAGCAGCTTTACAGCCATTCTGTGCCAATCCTGTTTCACCAGATGGTTGATGTCAAATCAAATCTCAACCCAGATGAATTTGCACAGCCTTCACTTGACTGGTTGTGTCTCTCTCCTCCACTCAACACCTGCTGGAGGAGGCTCCTGGAACCCCTCAGCAGAGGGAGAAGGGAAGGGCAGCTGGGGCAGAAGCAACCAGCACGGTCTCCAACTGCCAGGAGATCCTGGGACAAATGGGAGGATTAAAAAAAAAAATTAGAGTAGAAATATATTGTGTGAAAAGTCCTTGAAATCAGCCATTTCCATCAGCCTGAAACCTCCCAGAGCTCAGCAAGGTCAGAGGCATGAACCCTCAGATGAAGTGACACCCATCTCTGTGGGTGGGATTTGGTTCATTTTTTTCAGTTGTGATGTAATGGAGGAAGGTAAGAAGGATGAAACACGCAGTCAGTGGCTCAGCCTGTTATTTTTTTATGATACAGTTTCAAACCACTAGAAAATTCCTTAGTTTTGCAAGTGCACTTTAAACCATAACATAATATCTACACCAGAATTTCATTTTTCTCAATTCACTGTTTTGTGAATTTATTTCTAACATCACTCCTTCTTAATTCTCCTTGGAGTTTTAGCTAAGACAATATTTCCATGGCCAAGCAAAGCGGGAGTGGCCCCAAGATGCAGATGAGAGTTGGGAACACCTCGTGTGCAGGGATGCAAAAGCCCATCAGGGTGAAGGATGCATCATTTCTTTTCCAGCAGCTACAGCTTAAACCACAGCCCTGGGTTTTCAACAGCATGGAGCACACTGACAGCAGGACCCTCATGTTGGGGAGAGATTGTAGAAGATTTCCCAACTCCTTTGGTACCTTAGAAGTTGCCATGCTTGGCTGCAGAGGCAGGAAGGCTTGTCCCAGGCACTTGTTGCTCCAGTCTTGGAGCTTTTGCTCACCTGTATGCAGGGACAGAAAATCATTTCCTGAGCTTGTTTTTCTTGTTCTCTGTGCTGCTGCTGCAGCAAAACACCCCAGCTTGAAAAATGAGAGAGGGAAAGGGAATGTAGTATTTAAAGAGATATTTGACTCACTCATTAAATGATGATTTCAATCCTCCTCCAATGGAAAATAATAAAACTGGTGTCACTCTGATTTCCAGGCCATGGTGCTAGCTTGGGACCTGGTGCTTTGCTTAGATTTCCCTTTTGTCTCCCTGAGAGGGGCAAAGCGTGTGGAGTTCTGGGTTTCAAGGGGTGAGCCAGAGCAGCCTCTGAGTGAGCTGCCAGCACAGCAGCACTGCTGCTCAGCAGGGTGAGCACAGACACAGCAGGGACAGGGCCACACACCAGCAGTGACATGGGGCTGTTCCCATGTGGAACCAACGTAGCACCAGTGATGACTGAAGTTTCCACCTCGGCAACTGGAAGAGCATCAACTGCAACCAGACTGCCAGTCACCTGGGTTTCTAGCATGAATATTGAGGGGAAAGGTGATTTATTGCAGCATTTTAAGCCCAAAGATGAAATGCAAAAGTGAATTAAAATTTGCATGGTAAGTTCTCAATCAAAGGTCGGAGTGCAGTATTTCTGCTGCCTTTAAACAGCAAAGAATCATCTGCAATTTGCCAGCACAAATGCAAAGAAGAACTTCAAAGGGCAGTGGCATCTTTTTTTTGTTTTTTCTTCTCCCTGGCTAGAATGTATTATAGCAAGCTTGTGTATGCTTTGTAGTAATTTTTCCTGTCATGACAATTTAGTTTTTGTTTGCTTTTTTAAGGGAGGGAAAAAATCCCAACTCTTGCTTTAATGATCTTCACCATGGTGAACTTAAAAGTGGTTTACAGCAGGGGAGTCTGGCATTTTCTGTTTTCATCAGTCAGTCACTAGTGATTGATCTCAGAAGCCAAGCTTCATTTTCTAAGCAAAATAGGCTGCAGTTGGAAAAACCTGATTAAAGTGAGTAGAGTTTTATCTGATGTGGCTATTGCCACTCATTTCTGCATAATTACTTTCTTTCCAGCTACAGATGACATGCAGAACACAGAACAAAAAGTACATATCAGTTTATAATGCATTCTTCTTAAAGTTTAAGTGATCCTAATAGGCCATCAAACTACTGGAAAACTGCTTGGCATGTGGATTGAACTGATCCAGCTGCTGTGGTTTGTGTTGCCATCCTTACACAGGAGTCTGCCATGAGAGAAGCCACTTGCTGGGCTGATGTTGTTGTGAAATCATCTTGCAACATCTTGCAAAAAATTGCTGCTGTGATTGGAAACTAAATACTAAAAAAAATTGAGTGGTCTTGACTTTGCTTCCTGAATTCTGAATGTTTAGGCCCTAGTGGCTCCTCCCTCTAAAGAGCATGAAACCTCAAAACATCTGGGATCCTGACACAAAAATTGCTCATTCTGGCATTGCTCTGTGTTACTTCCCAACAGAGAGAAGTGTTCCTTTTCCTCTCATTTCTGAGGGACAGGAGACAGTGGGCAGGAAGCACAGGTGACATTACATTTGGAGAGGTGCAAATACAAAACTGACAGGCTTGGAGACAACACGCTTCATTCAAAAGGCCATTTGCAGAGCAGATCCTCTGCAAGGTAACTTATGGCATGTGAAAAAGTCCTGTGCACAGAAAACAGTCTGTCATGGTAAAATAAAGAGCCCTGAAGCTGTGAAGTCTGGCATGGCTGTAAAAGCAACTTCCACTTGGGAGGGGAGGCTGGGAACCCTGCAGCTCCTGATTCTTTTCAAAGACAATGCCCCTACCACAGCAAGGAACACGGAGGCTACCGTGACTCCTGCCGATCTCCACCAAAACCTCAATTTAAAATACTATCAAAGATCAAAGGCTGCACTCTCTTGAAACTGCATTAATTATTAAGGCAGCATACAGAGCTCTGTAAATGGCTCCATTCTGTTAGCATAGCGCTGAGTTTAAAGGTTAGGGTGGTGGCAGACAGATGATGATGATGATGTCAATGACATATGATTTGGGGAGTTTTCTGGCATGGGAGAGAGGTGTCTTCTAATACTGGAAGCAGTGTTAGGAAAAATCAGCCTGCCTTCCATGTAGCAAGGCTGGGAGGGAGGAGGGGGCAGCTGAGCTGTATGGGAAGCAGGAGTGCAGTGCTGAGTTCCCTTACCTATTGCAAGGGAAATAAATTTAAAGAGTTTATTGAAATTAAACAGAGGTGAAGACAAGGCAACACACTCCCAGACAAAAAACACCCTTTCCCCTACCCCTGACAAGAAAACCCCAAAACTGTTTCTGCTCTGCATAAGCACGAGCCACTGTGGCAGGCTTTATGCAGCTGTGACAGTGTTTTGCTTTAATTTGATTTATTTTATTGGGAAGAAGTTCAATCCCTACCACCAGCCAGAAAGCAGCCAACCCCCTTTAGGGCCCTCTCTCCCTGTTTCTTTACTACAGTTATAAAGTGATTTATAAATTACTTTACAAAGTAGGGTCACCACACATTTGAAGGGCACCTGGGAGTGCAGGTATGAAAGCAAAGCCCAGGGGTCTGGTGGATTGGCAATTATTCCAAGAGGTGGGAAGCTAAACACAGGGCTGGACAGGGTGCCTCTGCCTGGGAGACACAGTGGCCTCAAGGAAGGGGCCATCCTCCTCACAGAAAGCAAGCAGAAAGTGCTGTACTCATTCTTGCAGCACTTAAGTTTGAAAATGGAACACAGTGGTGGAGAAATCAGCACCACCTGTTCTTCAAGTCGCTTCTCCTGCCCCAGAGAGAGTCTGGCCAGGGAGGGGGTTCCTGAACAGGCCCTGGGCAGGCCATGCTGTGACCCTCGGCAGCAGAGACCACCACAACAATGCCAAGAAATTGTCAGTCAAGTTTAATGCATCATAAAGAAGTAAAACTACATTGGCATATTTAAGACAAACACTTTTTTTTTTTTTTTTCTATGCACACTATCCACTGGACAGCCCCCTTTTCAAAATAACTACTTTTAACAGTTGAAGACAGTTCTTCAGAAATTTTTCACATATTCAACCTTCCACACTTTTCCTTTTTTTTTTTCAATTTGTCTGAGAAGGAAAAAAAAATCATGAAACCTGAAAACATCTACATTGCAAGCCACTCAGAATGCATAATTGCATACATTAACCAATGTATAACAACCGTGTTTTACTTAGTTCACTTTGTTCATCAATAAAAGAATATAAAAATCTTGTTCAATCGAGTGTTGTGTATTAAAATAGATTTGTATAGTACTGCACAGTTTCTCCCGGAGTTGTGAAAATGTTTGAAGGGACCATTTGCTGCCTAGTGATGGGCAACAGAAAAAGCCAGTCCCTCACGTGTTTATTTTTTTAAAATTAAAAAACAAACAACAAAAAAGGCTATTCGGCACCATGTGATATGCTGATGTGAGAGACTAACCTTGTGTCCTGCTCTGGTGGCTTTCCATAAGTACCTGCTGTGCTGACTGATGGAGAACTCATAAGGACAGAGACAGTGGCACTGGGCAGTGTGAGCTGAGAAAACCGGGGTGTCCCTCACCCCCTCCCAGGCAGCCGCAGGAGACGGGGCCAGGCAGGACCTTGCAGAATCAGGAAGACCAGCTAGTGAAACAAGCAGGTGCGCTGGGATTTTCTCAGGCTAATGCTAAACACTTCCCAAAAGTGCTAAAATCCAACAGAATGGTAAAAAGGAAGCAAGTTTCCAAAAACCGAAATCCTCCCAAACCCTTTTAATTTTCCACGCCCTGTCCCTCCCCCAGAAGTCTTGAGTTCGAGTCTCCAGTTTGAGAAACAACCCCTTGAGGCAGTTTTTTTTTTCCTGTACCATTTCAGCAGATATTTCTACCAAAAAAATCCCAAACAAACGAAAACCCCCCAACCAAACAAAAAACCCCCAACCAAACCAAACCAACAAAAAACCAAATCATGTTAAATATCTTTAACAATAAAAATGCAGTACAAAAATGTTAAGTTATCTTTTTGGCATATTATCTGTACTGACAAGAAACAAAACCCAGAATATTTATTTGCTTTTTTTTCTTTAAAAAAAGAATCCAAAATGAACAAAAAAGACAGAAAACCACAAAATAATCTCTTTAAAAAATGAGACCCAAACTGTCAAAGATATCCACTCTTATGGTTGATGCTAAACCTTGCACAAAAACTCCATGAGAAAAATACACTGATAGCAAAATAAGTAAAAAGGACCTGCAAAAGGAGTTTTACAGTCGTATTTTTTAAATATTTCAGAACGCATATACAGAAGCATCAGCATGAAAATACTTCAATATTTTACTAGAAATGCTAACTTCATACAGTTTCTTTATTTAAATATCTGCAATTCTCAAGTCTAATAATACGGAAAAAAAAAAAAAAAATCTTTTGTTTCCAAGGCTCTGTGAGTGTCTGTGATGCTGTTCTGGTCACAAAGACCCCATCTCCAGATCACCTGAATCCACGGGGCCCAACTTGTTCCTCTGAAAACAATCCATGTCAAGTGCTAAGTAGCTCAATTTCTGGTTTTTCTCACCGATTCCCCCCCACACACATAGCTTTCAGCCCCACTACTTCTCTAATACCTCACTAACTCCTCTCCCCTTAGAACAGAAAGCCTGTCTGCCACCAAAAAAGGCTATCCTGCTTCCTACCAGCCATGCTTCTCCTGCTCATCCTCAGTCAGAAATACATTAAGGCCAACATAACAAAACAAAATGTCATAAGCACTGAAGGTCTTGGCAAATACAAAACTGCAGCACAACCCACTCTGTGGGAACCTGCTGCCACAGTGACCTACAAACTGGGCTGACTGGTCTGAAAGTCTCTAAGGGTATCAAAACTGAGATTGCTCCTTCTGTCCTTTGTTCCAGGTTCACCTCTCCTCTGCTCACGTGCATAAAGTTTCTCGTGGCCCCTTCCTTAGACCTCACACAGCCAGCTCCTGTCAGTTGTTACCCTGTGATGGCTGCAAGGCTTTGTGCATGGCAGCAGAGGCAGCAGAGGGTTTGATCCAGGGGATGGATAGCAGGGAGGTGGTGGTGGTGGTCGTCATGGTAACCTGAATCATCTGCTCATTTTGTATCAGTCTAATGAGGGTTTTGAGACGTTCCAGTGATGACTGAGTCCCTTTCTGCTGGGCCATCAGGCTGGTTTTTAGCTCTAAGCATTTCTGTCAAACAGAGAGAAGGGGAGAGAGAAGGAAAGACTGAGAATACATTCAAAGTGGTGTCAAACATCTCTCCGAACATCCTTTGGTGCCTTGGGTGTGTGTTCTGCTCAAATGAAGTATGTTCTCCTTTGGGGAAAGCAAAAGCACAGCTTAACAAATGGAGTAATCAGCAGTGCTGCACACACTGCAGCCGCTGTCTGAGGGAACAAGGTTCTTCCAGGCAAAATGCATTTGGAGGATGTTTCTGACTCCATCCTGTAGATAGTGTGGCAGGAACACCTTCTGCACTCCACAGAGATACCTGGCACGGGAGTGCAGTAGCTGTGCTACTGAAAATACAGAAGGCACCACTCAGGTCTCTCACCAAAAGACCCTGACAAATGCTTGGTGGGTGAACCTCACCGGGATGCATTTCCTATGTGCCACACATTCAGGGAATAGGCACTATAATGTGAAGATACATTAATCTCACTGAACATGATACCAATATTTTTCTGGCAGAAAACTTTGCTCCAAGACACAACTGTTACACCAGAGCACTCACAAGAAAGCTTTCATCCCTCAGGGTGACCAAACTGCACCCTGTGATCACTTGAAATTAAAACCTACATGCAAATGGACACGAGACCAGAAGCTAAACAAAGGCATCCCAAATCCTCCTTTTCTCCAAGAAGAGACAGGAAGAATCAGTAATTCTCCTTTCCCTCCCCAACCATGGACTGCTGCATCCAGCACCCCGTTCTTCTGTGAGGGACAGACCCACACCCTGAGTCTGTCTGCAAGATGAGAGGGGACAGCAACCTCTAATACCTGAAATTTGTTTTCTTTCTCTCAGTGCACCCAGGATTCTGACCAAACTGATTACTTGTCTGCAGATCACTCCTCTTTGGCTATGGTCCAGAGTGCCCAGGGGTGGGGATCTTCCAGTCCTGGGGATCACTTGAAATGCTCACTTGAAAATCAACTTGTTTGGAAAGCAACTGTGTGGAGCTGCTCAAAGGTTGGTTAAGAGAGATGAAATTTCAGTTGAAAGATAAATTATGTTCTGTTTTTACCTTTGCAGCTGTGGGGTGTATGAGAGTGTTCTTTTTCATATAAATCTCTGTTAAAATGTCAGAAGGAAATTGCTCTGTGCTGGGACACCTTTAATTTATTTTCTCCTTTCAAGTGGATACATTTCCAATAAATATAATCACTGGCTGATATTACCATTTAAATAAGACAGTGTTGCCCACTGAAAGAACCTGATTTTGCTTAGGTAGAAATCTTCCTGATTTTGACAGCCATGACACACACCTGAGAGCTGACAGCTTTGCTTTTTCCAAATTCCTCAGCCCACTGCACTCTCCTACCCACTACACAGACATGTGGTTCCATTAGTGCTATACACACGTACAGGGAATATACACTGATGTCTTTTAATAAGTTATTGCTTTTCCTTCCACTCTGTTTTACGTGATAAATATTTTAGCATGCCTCCTCTGGATAACTGCAGTGGTAAAACAAGCAGTGACCAATTACTTCTACAGCTGCCACTTTGATTTTTCCAGGGTAAGGAAGTGTCAAATATTTATTGAGGCTGCCATGCAAACTAACAGCTACCTCTTAGGAGGGAGGTAGCCCCAGATAGTTCCTTTAGCCATGAAGGGCAGGAATTAGGCTTTGAATTCAGCCCATTCAGTCAGACTGCTCCTCATAGCACAATATGTGGGGAAGATACCATTTAACTTTGAAATTAGTTTGGAGAGACAAAATAGTTCATATCCAGTCATGGAGGGATGCTACAACATTCAGTAAAGATGGTTATTTCTACTTAATATCAAGAGGTTTGAGTTAATGGGCAAGCAGCTACCACCAGAGGACACACTTGTGACTAAACTCTTCACCTTGAGGGTGGAAGTGCTTTGAAGTCATTGGGTAGCTCACAGCTCTGGATGCAACTACAAGGAAGGCAGCCATGGATGTTTGTGGAGTTTTGTTTGTGTGTGTTTTGCCACAGGAATTCAAGTGATTTCTCCTCCTCAGCCTGCCAGAGTGGCTTGCTTTAGTGCAAAAAGGAAATGCACATGTACTTCCTCAGAGACAAACACATTCACACTTGAAAATCTATTGCTTGGGAGCTTGAATCATTTTCTAGCCACAAAATACCTTTTTGGGGGGCTTAAATTCTTTATAAACATCTCTCCAGGAGACTCTGTGTCCCCGTCAGGTGTCCTACCTTCACTGCACTGTTGAGAAGTCGATCTTTTTCTTCTAACTGTCTATGCTCACTCTTCAGCTCACTGCTTCTCTTTAATAACTTTCGCTTCTCTTCTTCTTTGACTGTGGAACAATAAGATTAAGGATGCAGAGGTTAAGGATATGCTGTGCACTTGAGGACAGAAAACAGAAGCAGGTATTTTGCATGGTGATTTTAAGGTCTCATAAGCCTTTTGTCAGCAGGTGCAGCCAAAGAAAACTGGAGTTTCTGCTTGCAGGCATTTATTCCTTCACCAAAAGGGTGGTCAGGCATTGGAAGGGGCTGCCCAGGGAGGTGGTGGAGTCCTCATCCCTGGAGGTGTCCAGGGATCAACTGGACCTGGCACTCAGTGCTCTGGCCTGGGTAACAAGGTGGGATCAGTTACAGGTTAGACTCAATGAATTTGGAGGTGTTTTTCATCCTAAATGGTTCTGAGATTCTGTGCATGTGTCTATGTCAATGGTTAGCACACAGGAGGACAACCCAAAAGGTACAGTGCACCTTTAAGGTGAATTAAAATTCATCCTTAGACCACAAGAGGGGAATGGTATTTAGGAAGAAGAGGTGAATGGTATTTAGGAAGAGGCCAGCCCCTTGGAATGGCAATACTTAGTGACCCTGGCAGAAAAGGACACTTATAACTGTGCCAGGCCTCCATAAAGGTTCCTACAAAAATACCATAGCACATAACACTGAAACAATTGCAAGCTGGTGTTGCTGTGGTGTCTGGGACACTAGCCTGGCATTGTGCTACACACNAATTAAAATTCATCCTTAGACCACATGTGATCCTGGAGGTCTCCAAGAAAGAGGGGAATGGTATTTAGGAAGAGGCCCGCCCCTTGGAATGGCAATACTTAGTGACCCTGGCAGAAAAGGACACTTATAACTGTGCCAGGCCTCCATAAAGGTTCCTACAAAAATACCATAGCACTTAACACTGAAACAATTGCAAGCTGGTGTTGCTGTGGTGTCTGGGACACTAGCCTGGCATTGTGCTACACACCCAAATACATGGCTCTGCTTAGCCTGACTCTGCCTCACAAAGATTCTGCCTCAAAATCCTGTTTTCAGCCCTGTTCCAGGGACAGCACCATTTTGATGATGGCTTCCTCCAGAGAGAGAAGTTCCTGAGAGATCACTCTCAACTTTCTTACAGAGAGAAGATGGCAAAGGAGCAGACCAAGGGGAAGGGGAGAGAAAAAGTCTGCTCTCCCCAGTCACTTATGGCCCTATGACCTACACCATCAGACCTGGCAGCATTAAAGCACTACTTGGATATTTCAGCTAAGGACTCAAATGGCATTGCCTATCATGAGCAGGGAATCCTTTGTCAGTGGCTGAGTTAATCCCTACCTGTTTTATGAGTAACATAGGAGTGAACAATAGCCAGAGTTCCAGTCCATGGCACATTGTCATCTTTCTTTAACACCTATAAGCCCAGGAAACAATAAATGGTTAGGATTCCACAAAACAACACATTCATGTTTGCTCCATCCTTACAGTTTGGCAGGACCAGAGCTTGGGTCCTTGTCTCAGAACATAAAAGTGATCTCAAGGCTAAGCACAAGGAACTCCATGGCACAGAATCTACACTTTAGTGACACTTTAGTGTTTTAGTAATTTTTTTCTTACTTGTGCAGTCAGCACTTTTCACAGCTACTAGACAGTTTAGCATATCTCACATAACTGTGATGAACAGTTGTGTGTAACAAACATGATTTAAAGAAAAGGACCTCACACCTCACACCTTTCAGATCCACTGGTGAACAGTGTCTTCTTCTAACACTGCCTCCCTCATCTCTAAGATTTACATTCTTTGTCTAGCTGAATGCTGGTGGCGTTACTGCAAAGAAAGGAGCTGAAGGAACTGAAGAGACATTTTAAGAGGACAATTCTTAGCAATTACAGGCAAGCTACAGCACTCTGTGTATGTTCTAACTCTAGGATGGTGAGAAACACCAGAAATAAATACTGCAAACTGCACTAAATGCTTCTCAGTACTTCTTTATCTAATGTAGTCCACTGAGCTATGACTGTAGGTTAGATTTGTTTGGGGGTACACAAATTCGAGGTGTCTCCCATTTTCCTTTCTTGGTATACCGTGCTCCATGTAGCTTACCTTCTGTTGGCACTTTGGGCAGACCCAGAGCCCTTTGGGGGCAGTTTTGAGGGGTGGGTCCAAGCAGTTGAGGTGATATGCTCTGGGACATGTGCCACAGGGCTGCAAGTTAACTCCACGCTTGCAAGCAGTGCAGTGTTCATCGTGGTGGATCTCGTTCTGCAAGAGAAGGGTGCCCTGGGTAAAGTCAATCCATTGAGAACTTCCCTCTATACAGCATTCAAAGCCTCTACTGCAGCAGACAGGCTCCTTCAAACACGAAATCTAATTGTCAAAAGGACCCTGACAGACACAGAAGACAGAAATAATAGATATATGATAGCAACAAATACAAACAACAGATGAGCCAGAAGCAAGTTCCATAAATTGAAACAGAAACATAAAACCCAACTAATGAAAGACAGGAGAGAGTAGACTAGCATAGCCAGATTGTGACATAGGAATTATTTCACTTTTTTCTTTGCCAGTGTGTTACTATAACACATATATCCCATGCATGGCTCTGTCCTGGATCAGAGCTAATGTGGGGATCACTGCTCCTTCATGCCCAGAGCAGAAGGAAGCGAGCAAGAAAAGGGTTCTGGGCAAGCACAGATCCATGTTACATGCACTGCCGCAAAGGACAGCTGGGGAAACAGGAGGCTGGAGCACAGCCTGGGGCTAAATACCCTCTTTTGTCAACTCCTCTGGCCTCTTTCTCCCTGGCAGTAATTGTTCTCTGCTCAGGCTTGCTCTGACAACCTTTCTCCAACAAGACTGATTAGTGCTTTGTCTGAAGCAATACATAACATGAACTCAGACTCATCAACAAAGTTGCAATGTCATGTAGTAGATTGCTATGCTAATCTGTTGGCAACATTAATTACTCTTTTTCATAAAAGAGACACTCATTTTGAAACTCTCATGCCTTGTGAATCATTAAAAAAAATCAAAAATTTCCTACTGGCTTTCCAGGAAGTAGAATAATAATTTTACATTTTTTAATTCCAAAAGCATGTTTTCATTTTTAGGAATAGTAATTAAAAATTTCATGGCAGCTTTAGTCAGGCTTGTATCTTGAATTCTAAACCAGTCCTGTCAAAAAAATCACTCTCCAAAATATTACTCTTTATAAACTGCCTGCTCAAAGAATCTTAATTTTAACTGCAATGCAAAGAGATTTAATCTTTACCAACTAGAATGGTTACTCATTTCTTTCATAAAATTTTCATTAAACTTATAAATCTGGACTAGCAATTTCTCAATCAGTGGAATCAACAAAGGAACTAAACTCAAGCCTTGCATGTGAATGACCAAGATTTCATCTCTTTGAAATTCTAGCTTAGGGAATCAGAGATTTACTTAAGTGGGAGAAGAGAATACTGCAATTAGGCACCTTGAGGCTGACTACAATAATCAGAAGCAAGCACTGAATACACAGTGATGAGAAAGATACCTGCTAATACACAAACTTTGCCACACATACCTTCCAGAATGGATCCTCATTTGCTAGCATATAAAAGAAGGGCAGAAAACAGATTAGTGGGAAATACATTGCTGCAGCAGTTGCTAGTTCTCAGCTTTGGGAGTAATTTTAATCAAGATGTGGCATAGGAGATCAGGACATTGCCAGAATTAATGCAGGCAGGAAAGAATGTAACAGCAAGGAGTGGAATTAGCAATTGATATTTAAAAATGTACATTGCAGGAATCCTGTGTCTGAAGGTCTGATGCTAAAAGGTCATAGTATTTGAAATTTTCAGAAATTTTCATGCAGAGCTCCTCTCCACGTGCCAGTAGTGAAAAAGTCTTCCTGAAGGACCTCAGCAAGCTGGGTGTTGGTAAGGCTGGCCCTGAACCAGTAATGCACTTAACGTGGAATATGAAATGGGTGCCTCCAACTAATCGTTAAACACAGATTTAAATGTTGAGCTGATTCCTGGACAAAATGGTCAGCTCCTGTGGGAGTGAGCCTGATACTATCATCAACTCCTTCTCATCAAACTACTCCCACCCAGCACCCCAGTGACCTTTGGATGAACTGAGTCTGCAGTGATTGTATTCACAACCTGCTATGAACAAGAACCAACAGACTCACTGGAAAGCAGGCCAAGCCTTTCATAAAAAAAACAAATTGTGTGATTCAACACACTTTGGTCCAAAAATAAAAAGCCAGAAAAAATTAAGAGCTTTACAGAAACTGCACAGTGTGTTGCAATTTTTGCTGCTGATTTCATAGAACCACAGAATATCCTAAGCTGGAGGGGACCCATCAGGATGATTGAGTCCAGAACCTGGTCCTGCACAGACACCCCAACAATCCCTCTCTGTGCTTGGGAACATTGTCCAAACTCTCCTGGAGCTTTGGCTGTGCCCATTCCCTGGGGAGCCTGGGCAGTGCCCGACACCCTCTAGGGGAAGAACCTTTCCCTGATATCCATCCTAATATGCCCCTGGCACAGGTCCAGCCACTCACTTGGGTCCTTGCAAGGGGCTGGAGAACAATGTCCCAGTGAAAAACCTTTAATGGACAGGCCTTTCTTTGGATTAAAGTGGAGATAACCAAACTGATATTTCTCTCCTGTCCTCCTCCAGCTCCCTCTCTGACCAGAGTGGGAATGTAGGGAATCACTGTCCCATTGTGATCCCTCATATCAGACCCAGCTGGGCGTCCCTTTCCCACTGTTACACGCTGGTTTTACATACTGAGGTGTGCATACAAGTGAAGATGTACACAAGAGCAGGAGAGAATGAAGAATGTTTGTTTCCTCAAGAATGAAGAAACAGCTTCACCTAACTTGGGCCACAGGCTGTAAATCCCCCTGTCCTTGGCTAAGAGCACACAGTGCAGCCACTCCTGCACAGAGTGCAAGGACAGGGCAAACACTGAGTAAATCCAGAAGCATCCTTCCGATGATGGAGTTTATGGGCTTCCCTAGCCCTGAGCTTGCATCTTCATTTTTATATTTAACAGCCTTTGATAGATTTTTTTTTCATCCATAAATTTCTCTGCTTTCCCCAAGAATTGTAGTGTCCTTTGGCAATGATTTCCATAAATAATCACAGACTTATAAAATGTGTAGATGTGACTTCATATCCAAAAATACAGACACAAAGTATGTGTATGACACCATGATTACTCAGGGGATATAAATGTTATTCAGATAAACAGAGCCTTGATAATTGATGAATCTTTTGTACAAATGATACATGTCAGGGGACATGACCTCATTTCAGATAAGACATTTTCATATAAATGAATCCTGATTAATTAACATTTTGTTCAAAATTTACAAGAATTGCCCTCTTCTCTGTTTCCAGAAATGACAGATCTGTTTCCTGGACATCACGGGGTTTTTTTCTAGTTTGTTTATTTGTCTTTTCAGCTCACTTCTGCTACAAAGTTTTAAACTTCTTAACATGTGTTTACTTCCCTCTTCTGGTTGCTGAAAAATTAAACTGAGGACAAGATTTTTAAAGGAGCACTTTATAAGAGAGGGGGCAGCCATGTCTGCACTGAAGCATCACTGCAGAGCCAAGCAATCTGGGACAGCACCTGCCTTGTGTTCAGTGCTTGCACAGCATCCAGCAGAACAGTGCTGGAGCAAAAAAAAAGAAATCCTTGCAGAGATGGGAAATTCTGCTCTAATGAAGTCCATCTCAACATTGTCAGAATATGCAGAACCCCAGCACATATTCTGGATTCTGGAAAAACCAAAGATACAGGACTCAAAAGAGGAATTAATGCTTGAGGAGAGAAATTGCTGATTTCCAGGAAGCCCTGAGACAGCTGCATCAGTAGAGCTCTGTTATTTGCCTACTTCCTTGCAGATAAAATGAGAAACATATCATGAAAGGAAGGTCAGAGATATCAAACCCTAACTTAAACCCACCAAGGGGCTGGCAGCACAACTTGCTAACAATGCCATTCTGTCCTGATTTCTCACGTGTTTACATGGGAAAAACAAGTGCTATGATAAGACAAACAATGAATTACAATTTTAATTTTGAAGATAAAACGAAGCCAGGAATAACATTCTTTCCAGTGGGGGCTCACATGAGCCTGGCTTCCTGCTAAGAGGAATGTCATCATTGCTGTTTACTGTAATAACCTCTCCTGTCCTCTGGGACCAAATGCATGGCAGGCATGTGATAAGTAGGCCAAGTGTCTGTGTCTGGCACGTGAAGTTTTGAAAGCAGAGAGGAGCTCTGCTGCTTTTCAGTCCGTGCTCCTGTGGTGCAGGAAGTCAAGGCAGAGGCAAAAGGGTGAATCTCAAGCACTAAACATGACAATTGACAGGGAGTTCAGGGAAACATGGAAAAACTGTCAAAACTTCATGTCTCAATTATAATTATCCCTGAAAATGCTCCTAATAGTGAAATAATATTTAACTTTAAAAAAGATCTCTCTTCCCTTACTCTAATGCATCTCAGTAGAGAATAAGTTATAAAGGCAGATCAAAGGCAAGGACAGAATCAAATTTCTTTACTGGCTTTGTCTCCTCTTCTCAAATACAAACTTCTCACTTTCTTCCTTAAAACACTACATGAGTCTTGTCTGAAGAATTAAACTATCCTCAACATTCTCTGTGTTTCATCTCACGTGTCCCAACCCTTTGTCTTCTCTGTGTTGCACATTTTTTGCTGAAATGCACTTCTTCCCATCTAATCATCAGCATCTCCAAATGGCTCCTCTGATTTGTTAATTCTCAAGGCATTTACTATTAAGTTTCAGATTTGAAGTTCTTATAAATACAAGACTGGAAGGCATCTTCAAGGTCATCAGGTCTAGATTTATGGCTCTACCTCTTGGAATCAGAAAAACTGCTTTTCAGCTCTTGTTATTGAAGCAAAAGTTGTGGGAAATTTCTAATGCTTGAGGATGGAGAAGAGTTTCTTAAGCTGGTAGAAAGAGGCATATGAAAAGCCTAAAATAGTAATTACTTTTCAATATATATTTTTAAGTACTTGGGATTGGCAACACTACTTTATTCAATCAGTTCTCTCACTGCATGGTGCTTGAAGTGCCAGAGATCAGATTTTCCACTGATTGAAGAGGCTTTGAATCTATTTCTACACAATTGCGACCTTTAGCCTTATCCTTCCATTGTTTTTGCAGAAAAACTATCTATTTTCACTCCATATTAAAAATGCAGGGACATTACACAAACTAATGCCCTATGGTACCCTTACAGAAACTCACATTAAATCCTACCAATGAATTTTTAACATGTCATTGGAATAGTAGTATATTCACTTAAAAATATGCTTACCTCTGGTTGAAAGGAACAAGGGGTTATTCAAATAATTCGATGCAAGGCGTTTCCTCTGGAAGGGAAAAGAAACCAAGCCCCATGTCATTGCAAAGTGCTCTGGTTGTCTCTTACATTTCAGATTATCATGGGTTTACCTTGTACCTAACCAGCTCTCCAAAAGCTACCTAGACTGACCACTGGCACAGCCAGACAAACAGTTGCATGATTTACCTTTCTAACAAGTTTTTCACAGAGCAGATTATTGTGCATTAGATTTTACTAAGAAGAGAGAAATACAAAATGTAAATGTTATTGATGGGGTTGCAGGATATGTCGCATGGGCTGGTAAGAGTAAGACTGCAGCAAAACTAACTCCAAGCCCAACAACGTCCATAAGGGAAAATTGTTGCTGTGAGATGACATCTTTATTTAAATATCTAGAAATGGTGATGAGTTTCTCACCTGCAGGAAAAATTTGTGACACCTGCCTACAGTTCAGAGGAACATCCTGCATTTGCAAGCAAAGAGCGAGGGCCTTAGCAAAATATTTCCCTTTCAGAAGTGAATGTGCAGGACCTTGAGGAGCAGGCAGTGATTTCAATCTGCTGAGATCACCAAACTTACAAGCAGAGAGCACTGCAAACCTGTTTGAGATGATTAACTCATCTAACACAGCCCATGGCCAGCCTTGCCTGATGGTACAAGCTGTGGTCAATAGCAAGCCAGGCTTCATTAATAGTCTGGACAACCCCAAATTGTTCCTCTGAGCCATCCAATACTTGTACAGCAGGACTGGAAACAGCATTATTTTCCTCCAATAGATGTTAGATTCTGCTAGGAAGAAAATTAGAAGGGTTTTTGCTACTAAATTATTTATTCTGTGGTGAGCAAACTATTCTCTTATAGACAGGTGCCTGCCAGTCTGTTACTGAGTTTTGAAAAGATGTTTCTTTCTACAAAAAATAACCAGCCCAAAATATAACCCTTTCCTATTAAAAAAAAGGCTACTGAGGGTAGGAAAATAAAATGGTATCTCATTTTTTTTAAGAACAAAGCTTTGAAAAGAAAAAGCACACCTTTCAAGTGAAGATGTAAGACCATGTTCACATTTTTGCAATCAAAGTTAGTATCACCACTACAAATGCTGAGCTCCTGCCATTTTGAGGGGTGCTGGCAAATAAAAAGTCTAATTCATATGCAATTTCAATTTAAACAATCATGAATTAAAGATCATTCAGCAGACTAAATTAAACTGCACCGAAATGCCTGAAATGCCACAAATACCTCAACTCACTGATTAGCAAATCAGTCTGAGCAGCTAATTGATCAGAGAAAAACCATCTGCCTCCATTTTACTTGAATGACATTCCCCATGGTCAGTGCTTAATGACAGCTCCTAATGAGGACACAGCTGATCAGCCACAGGAGCCTTTCACAGGCATTTCTTTCTCCACGCCATCCTTCATTTCAGCATATGCTTTTGAGAATAGATATGATGAGGAGTATGAGCTAGGGGTGCAGCAGACCTAACCCCACTTCTCTCCCACCTCTGCTCCAAGGTAGTAGAGTTTGTCACAAACACCAATCTGGCTACAGCCACAAAACTCTGCTGCAAGTGTTTTAATAATCAGGACAAAAACGTCTAAGGAGCTACAGAGTTAATGCTAGCAAGGCTCAAGTTCCTACTGTGTCAAATAAAGGAAATAGTTGAGGAATTCGGAAGTCCAGAGCTGCTCTGGAGTATAAAAATCTCCAATGCTTTCAAAAAAAAGAACAATCAAGTGACTCAGCAGTCTGACTGCAGCAGTGGGTTTCTTCTTAGCCTCATCTGTTTGGTATCTGCCCACAAAGACAGAAATCTGAAATGCTGGCATACCAGAAATTCTGCATCACTTACGCCTAAATAAAGAACAATCACTTCCTTTAGTCTTAGAGAACTCGGAACACAGAGAAGCCTTGCTTAAATGGAGAGCTGGCTGCAACTGAGTTTCATATCAGTAGAAAGTTCAGACAGTAAACCCAAACTGTGCTGAGACATTACAGGTGGAATTTTGATTAGCTGAATTAAATTCATATATGTTAGTTTAGAAACAAAGAAAAAAAAATCAGTACCCATAACACCTATTTATATACTGCTTTTACACCAAGTTTGCAATCCAATATTACACAGGATCAAATTCTGATACTACTACAAATGCAACAGTATAAGTGTAACAGATAACAGAGATTATGAAGAGCATTTTATTTTCAATAATGCATTATTATATTTATTATGCAGACTTCTATACCCCCTGCAGACCACACTCATTCTTAAACCAACACACCCCTGTTATGGATGTCACTAATAAAAAAGCAAAGATCTCCATTTATTATTTGGCACACAAAAATGAGAAATAGCGATGCACATTTGAGCAGCAGTTCTGTTCTCCAGTTATGATCTAAAGGGACTGCCTTTGTAAATAAAAGAGTAATTAAGTCCCACATTAATTTAGTCCTTTTGGTCTTTATTAAAACTAAGATGAATTCTAGTTTGGAGCAAGGGATGAAAACCTGTTGCTTAGCCACTGAGATGAGATATTTGCTTTCTTTTCAAGTCAGTATCTCTTTACAAGCATCTGTGGTTCTGCATTCATATACATTATTGTAGTAAGAAACACTCAGACCTTTTATTGATATGACATAGAACAGTGGTAAAAAAGTGAATGATAAAGTACCTCTGTTTCCAAGAGTCCACTGTAGGCTGGATTTGCTGTGCTTCTTCTTTTTCTTTCCTGACGCTTGCTCTGGATTTCTGTAATCATGGAAAGGAACATGAACTGTGTATTTCTCATTCATCAGGGAAAAAAAATGTAGATACAACTTGTTAAGCAAGATGATCTTAGCCTCGGCCCCCTGAGCTTTGTGCTCTGTTTCAGTTTCTAAAGTATAATTGGGTTGCATCAGCATTGATATTTGCTGCAGTTCAAGGTTTGACATTAATAAGCTTTTCCTTGTGAGATTCACAGGCATTTTTTTATTTTTTTCCTTCCTTCAAGGTAGACTTCTGCTGCCCTGCAAGAATTTTATTATGATCCCTTCAGACACATCTTCAGCAAGCATCATCAGAAAGCCTTCAAAGTACTCTGGATGTCTTCTATTAACAGAAAGGAAGCATTTAAAGCAATTAAGCCTTTAGTTCATATCATATGAAAGCACAGAGAACCTGCTAAATTCAATTTACATTACTTTTCCTCCATGGAGGCTAGAAAAAAGCATAGTTGAAATGGCACAGCTGGATTCAGTTCTAACCAGAGTGTGATGATTTATCCACCCAGCACACAACTTCATAACCCTGAGCTTGCAAAATGTCATTTTGAGTCATAAGTGTGTATATGTGTCACTGCAAACACCAGCACACAGATGGGCTCTTTGGACTGCAGCCCATTTCTCCTTTCCACTAAACTTCCACAACTCCCTTCCACTAAATGGTGACACCTACTGAAGATGGCACGAGCTGAGGACTGTGCTTAGTAACCACCAGCCACGTGCACAGCTCTGTAAACACACAGAGAGGGAGCAGATTACTCAGCCACAGAAATCTGTAGGTTTGATGCTACTTTTATCTGAGCTAGAATTCCGTTTACATCATATGGAATTCCTTTTTCCAGCTCTTGATGTCAGTTCAGAATGCTGAGATTATTACAAGTGTGTCTTTCAGATCCTGTTATTCTGATTATAAATCCCAGACACACTTCAGCAAGGAGAGCCATCCCATGGCATGAAGTGTGTGCTGTATTCCAGAGTATTTCCTATGTAAATATTGCAAGGCAAAGTTTGGGCTCTGTGCTGAGGTACCAGAGGGATCTTGTTAGTCTAAATGTCCCTGTGGTGGTGATACCTCTGTCCTGTCTTGCTCTATATCTCAGAAGGAGAGGAACTGGTAGGAGAATGTTCTTCAGCCAGAGGTCCCAAAACACACCCGACAGAAACTCAGGACACCATCTGATTATGCAGGAGGTCTGGTGTCCCTCCTCAATGTCTGAGCTAAAGATGTCTATCTCAGAATGCCCTCAGCACCAGAAAATGGCCTCCAGGGTACTGAGCAAGGTCTCCCACCTGTAACCCAACAGTGAGGTACAGCTGAGCTTTCAGGGTGTTTGTGGTACTTGGGAAGTGGATCCCCAGCACTCAGTCCTGGTTTCCAAGTGTTGATCATTCCCATATACCATTTTAAGCATTGAACAAACATTTGATGAAGATAAATGAATTAGAAGATCGCTTTATGTTGGAAGCCAAACTCCAGCGAGCTGCTGCCTCCACCAATAAACTCTCTGCATGGTCATTCTGTGAGGTCTGTGGTGGCAATTTATCTTCAGGGAAAGCTGTACCTTGCACACTGACAGTCAGTGGAAGCAGCTGTGTTCATTTACTGCTAGAGATGCCTCACACTCGGGCTCTGCACAACACAGCTCTTTTCCCAGGCAGGGAATGCTCATGTGGAGGTCATGTGAAAAGGCTTCTAAGCAGACAGAGAAATCCATATAGAAGTGGATCACAGCCCTTCACCAGAAAATTAATGAATAAAATTAAGAAAAACAGTAACACTGTGAATTAAAGATACCAAATGAATAAGCTTTTAATGATCCAATCTTGTTAGAGTTAAATCCCAAAAATGTGAAATTGAGAAATAATTAGAAGTTTTAAAATGAGCTGAGATGTGTAATGACCACTGCCTTGTGATAAATAGCAATCATTGATAACTGTAAACATGACAGCAGTAAAGTAATAACCTTTAACAAGTGAAAGCTATAAGGACATTTTTGAGAGTTGTGATCTCCAATTCTGATGAAGAAATACCCTTTCCATAATAAATAGCTCTTGGTTGGAACCATTTATTTAATGCTAGTAGGAATATAAAAAGTGAATTTGTCTTCAAGAATTGATTCTGCTTGGTGAGTGTTGTAGCAGTTTGGTTTAAAATGTGCATCTCCACACTTGGTGTAGAACAGAGTAGGGCACTGCTTGGCATTTTAAACATAAGCAATAAATCCTCGCAAAGAATTTATTAGTTTCAATAAAATCAAAGGTTATAGAATTATTCCAAATTAAGTCCTCTCTGTTGTAAGCATAATTTGTGCTTCTGCCTAACTTCAAATGTCATCTTGTTTTCCTTAAACAAAGAAAACAAGAACCAGGCATCATTTGAACTTTTTAGATTATAAGGCTTCTCCCCAAATTGTTGTAGCTTTTTGATTTCCATTTCAATCCATTACCATTAAGGGATTAAAAATTACGAAGGCTTAAAATTTCTTTAAACTGCTTTCAAATTCTCAGTCACTGGGACATTAAATGATTTTTTTCAAATGCAGATTTAAAGAGGAAAAACACTGAAAAGTGGCAACAAGACCCTCAGGAAACCTGCTGCATAAACTGAAGAGACATTACAATTCAGATGTATTTTCTCACTAATTCACATCTTGTCTTAAAATCAAAGAACTGGAAATCTTAGTAAAAAGAAATCAAGCTAAAAATGGTAGACACCTTGAGTCAGCAAGGTAGCTAAGCACGCTCCTGAGTCTAAAGCACATAAAACTTGAACTCAGTGCACTGGAAATTCCTAAGTATTTTGCTAACTGTGGTCCATGGGATGGGTAAATATCAATTACCATTAACACTTTTTGTGATCAAGAATCACTGTCAGCTGACACAGATAGCAGCTTTTTCTCCTTTTACTGGTGGAATCACACCAACTTGTTGTAGCTGAGCTTGTAACCAAAATCCATCAGGGTGCAGATCTTTTCTTCAAAATACCTGCATCATCTCTGTCCATGAGAACTATTGTGCCACCCCAACTTGTCTCACACCACTGGCAAATTTGCTAAACAAACCCTTTTTTCCCCTTCTCATCTATAATTCCAGAACAACAAAGCTGAGGCAAAGAAAGATACAAATCTGCTAACTTTTGCAAGCTATTTTTGGAGGGTTGGAGAAGGGACCTGAAAACTATGTGATACTGCATTTAGCTTATGTGCAATATTTGTTTGAAGTTGTATTCAGGAGCTAGAGGCTCTCATGCAAGCACAGAATTAGATGAGAAGTTTAGTTGTTAAATTTTTGGCTAAGTGGGGAAAATGGAGGGAAGGAATTCTTTGTGAGAAGTAGTCTTAAGTAAGTAAAATCTTATAAAACAAATACCACTATTTTACACATTATTCTGTGGAATTCTAGAGATGACAGACAATCAAATCAGAAACTGGAAGTCCATCTCACATGGGAGAGAGCAGAGGGCACTTGCTGCACATTTGCAAACATCCTTGAGCTTCACAGATCCATCAACCAAGCCAGTGGTGGTCAGAGCCTTTGCAGGATTTTTGTTTTGCTGTTTCCTCCAGTTGTTAACAGCTTTTAAAGGACCACAATGACTGAGTCCAAACACCAGCCTGTGCCAAGCATGCTGGTGGCTGGCTGCAGGGCCAGTCCTCCTGCCCCTTGAGCTGTGCCATGGGGTGGGAGGCAGAGCTGAGCAAGGTCACCCACTACTGTGAGACTGAAAGGCACAGTTGTGCTAAGGTAATATTTCAACTGATTTTTTTTCTTTTTTTTTTGGTTTTCACACCCTTCAGAGGATGGGAGAAGGAAAAACTGAGAGGGAATCTTGTTGATGTGTATAAAAATCTGCAAGCAGGGGTCAGAGCATGGACTGGGCTGTACTGCATGGTGCCCAGCGACAGGACAAGAGCCAATGTCCAGAAACTGATGCCCAGGAAGTTCTGCCTGAACATGAGGAAGAACTTCTTTTCCAGAAGGGTAACAGAACACTGAACAGACTGCCCAGAGAGGCTGTGGAATCTCCTTCTCTGGAAAGATTCAAAAGCCAGCTGAACACAATCCTCAGTGCTCTGGCAGAAAAGGCAACAGAAAAGGTTTCACTCAAAAACTGAACTATAAATTAACATGTGCCATCTTACCTTCCAAATGTTCTGTTGTAACCAGTCCTAGTGCTACCATGAAGGCAATTTTCTAAGGAAAAAATAAATGGGTTAGATTTTCTACTATAATAATCATGGTAAGAAAATAAATAAAATTAGCATTGACAGAATAAACCCAGTAAAAGTATTTTAGAAATATATCTTATTTGAATGCATAGTAATGTAAAGAACTTTAACTGAAGATTTGCTTGAGATATGCCTGTTCTCCTTGTATAGTTATATAAACTCCAGCAGTTCACAGATGTCTGAAGTCAATGCTAAATGATTGCTGATATTACACAGCACATGATCAATATTCAGTCAATTCAATCAGTTCAATTTCACATTGCTAGCTGGATTGTTACTCCAGTTCTTTAGTGAAGTAATTTTGTATTATTTTTACATTCTGGACTTGGCACTACTTTTATTGGATATGAGCAAGCTGTTTGAAGTGAAATGAGTATGAACTGTATGACACTAAACAAGAGATCAGAATCATATTGAAAGTCCCCTCCCATCAAAAAAAAAAAAAAAAAAAAAAAAAAAAAAAAAAAAAAAAAAAAAAAAATTCTCCTCCAAAAAAAAAAAAAAAAAAAAAAAAAAGAAAAATCAGAAATTTCTCCTTGCAAGATATAAAAATAACATCATGTGTGTGGATTGTGAGGATGTATATTGACCCAACATTTTTCCTCAGTGAGGAGTGAACAAACATCTCCCACTGGTGAACTCATTTTGCAGCCAGGAATCTGATCTAAAATATTACCCACAACTCTTCTAAACTGTATATATACAAAACTTATCTTCATACTAAAAAATCTCCAGAACATGCTGATGCAATGATAGGACAAGTATTAGAGCAGATTCTAAATTTTCTGTCAGGGATTTCTCACTGGAAATTTTTTCCTTGCTGAAAGGTTTTGCTGAAGTTTTTATTGCATATTTTGGATGAAAACTGAAATTACACTGTGTTATTCTAAGCCCAAACTGAACTGAACTCCTTGGTTTTCAGTCACATTCGTGGTACTTGTGGGGCTTTGGGGGCCTCCTCCTTTTGCTGTGCTGAACAGTCTTGTTGGATCAGGTTACTCAAGGGTTATTTTCATGAGGTTCAATTCCACAGGAGAGACAATCTGACTGAGAAACTGAAATTCAAGCGAGCAAAGCCCACAATCCAAGTCTGAGGAAGTGTACAAAGACCATAGAAAGATGCAATACCTCAAATAAAATGTTTAGATTTAGGTCCAACTAAAACACAGTGTTTAGGCAGTAGAAGGTCAAAATATTGATTTAAAGAGTGTCAGGAGAACATGTTTCAACACTTCCAACTCAAAATTAGTCTGACCTTCTTGTTTTGTAAAAACCTGATGATTCAACATTTCATTTCAGTTCAGGATAAAATCAACTAGTAAGTCACCAGAACCACAATTTCCTTTGCAATTCTGACTTTCACTTAGTGAAATCGTGAAAACAAAAACATACTCATTTTATAGATGAAAAGATCTAACTATTGGGTGGGTCCATCAAAATCAGAGGGTCAGGACTGGACATCTCTACCTCTCATGCATCTGTGAAAATACTTTTGTCAAACAGGTGAACTAACACTCATGTAAGACAGGAAAACTTCCTTTCCACAACCTTGGGAGATTCCTACTCTCCAGGTAGATCAAAAAATGGTGGTGTAGAATTTCCTCACTGGCAATTTAGATACATTCACACTGTATTTCTGCAGTCCATATCTGTGGTAATTACATACACGTGTTCATTTGCATGTCAGACCTTGATTTCAGAAATGTTCACTCCTTACATGCCTGAAACACCAGCCAGGCACAGTGAGGGCCCCACACCTGGAGGAAAAGGTGAATATTTGATCCACTGTGCAGATCTGAGAAGAAAATTAGTCAGCTGAGTAGGATTCCAAGCTTCACCTCAGCCCCATCAAAAAGTAACCGTGGCAGGATACTTCTCAGCACTATGGGCAAAAGTAATGACAATATTTAGGAATAGAACCAGAAAGCTGGAATGGTTAATGTGTGCTTTCTCAATGGAATGCAGAATTTCTGCGTTACTTCAACATTAAACTGTAGGGAAAGCACACATTTTCTGATGTCCCAACGGAAATTTTTTGTCTACTGGACTGGTTGCTAAACAATTTCCTGTCTTCGTGCTGAAATTTTTTGAATATGCATCTAACTAAATGTAACGAGAACACGCTTGCTTAAAATCTGCAAATCCATCACAAGTGGACTTGATAATTGTCTCATGATTAAACAGAGGAAGTGTTAGCTTTTATAGGGACTTGAAAGATGGTTCCTTTTAAAAAACCCCAGTACAAGTTGTATTCTTTTGAACAAGCACATTATATTAACAGCCTATTTGTTTTTATGGGTTTTGCTATTTCACACCCCTGCAGCTCATTGGATTCAGCTCAAAATCTGACTTCCACTGCAAACCTTTCCTTTCAAGTATCACAGGGTCTCTTGTTTCTCCTTTGTACAGGAAGCTGCAAAACCACAACTTCATTTTCTCCAGAATTTCAATCCAGGCTTAACATTAGCATTTAGTTCACAATTGCCATGTGTCTCTCTTGTGCTTAGGAAGGATTAGAACACCAGTAACTAAATAACCAGCACTTATGGCAGTAATTTTTCTTTTAGATAAAAACATTTTAGAATGAAAATGTTGCCAGATAGTTTGCTAATATGAATTTTTAAATGATCAAAATGTTTTTGTCAGAATTCTGTTTCATTCTGTGTTGAACACAGGTCTCTTCAAGAAAAAAGAAAATATTAAAGCCATTGCCCTCCCTCCACCCCTCAAACAATCTCCCCTGCCCCAACAAATGACCAAAAAACCCAAAAAACAACATCCAGGGCATTTTCTCCTCAGAGGAGCAGCTCCCTTTTTTAATTCACTGTAATACACAGTATGTCTTTTCATGAAGCAAAACAAAGATTTTCATAAAAGCATTTCGTTTTGTAATTACATGTTCTGTTTATGTCATTACATGTATTTATACTAATTATGATGTTAATTCTAATTATGCTAATTGCATAAATACATGATAATCAACTAAAGTTTACTTTCAAAGAACAAAAGAAATTAACACTAGACCTACCTATTTATGGCTGTGCAACAAATCTATGAAAAGAACTGTCATACTTATGGGCACAGCATCAGCACCCTACCCAGAAAATGAAGGTTTTTGAGACCTCCAGTAAACAGGGTAGGAACAGTGTCTGCAGTTAGAAAAAGTCATTGAGATATTCTAACAATGTAATGAAAATCTTACATTTTTGAATCCCATACCAAAACTGTGCCCATTCCAATTGCCTCCTCTCTGGAAGGCTTTTATTCAGTATTTTTTTCCATGGGGATAAGTTACAGGCAAAGTAAAAACGGATGTTTTCTTCTTAGCATTCTGTTTCTAAGCAGGGCCTACTGGTCTTTCTGCCCATAAGGTGCTACAAAATAAATAAGTTTTTTGGAAATACCTGCCTAAACAAAACAGGACTCTACAGTCCCATCATTCAGTGGTAATGAAGGTTCATATAAGAGTCAGATTTTAAACTTGAGAGGTTTCCCAAGCATAGTTTTGAAGAGCTTCTACATAGAGCTGTGATATTTTGGGCTAAAATATTTCTCCTTAACACTGTTTTAACTATGTGAACCTCTTAAAATGGTAAAAAAAATAACCACCCACATACCTCAAGTAGCATAGATTTATATTGTAATAATCCTCTTAAAACCTACAGCTCCAAGGATGCTTTTGTGCTACACATTTATTAGATTAGTGAGGTTTAAGATTTCACAGGAGCTGAGCATTTCCACGAAAGATGTAGATTCAGTTTGTATAACTTCTCAGACTGCCCTAAAATTACACCCAATCTAATGTGAGCACAGCCAGCCAAAACCCAAAATGTCTGTTAGAGAGACCCCATTTCTACAGGGACTTGCAGTTTACATTTCTAATTTAAATCAAAAGTATAATTCACAAAAGACATTTAGTATCATTACTTGCTTTCTGCTCTCTTACTCAATTGAAAGGATTTTAATGTATTTCAGATTAGAATCTGTGTACGTGTGGGAACACATGTACACAGCAAATGCAGGAAACTGCTAATACAATCTAAAAATCACAAGATTCATTACAAAGAAGATGTTAAAAGCTCATCTTACAAAAGAAATGTTAATTTCACCTCATATGCAGCCTCTAAATCTGATGCTATATGTTTGATAACATAAAATATCTTAAGCTTGTATGCACCTTTCACAAGAAATCCAGCTACAGCCATGGGGTGCCTAGATTATTATGAGACCTCTAGGTATTATGAGACCTCCAAGTCCTAAATTTTGTGACAGTGGAAGGTTTGAATGGTGCAAACCAATTTTGTCAGGGCACTCACTGGCAGGGAAGTTACCCTCATTGCAGAGATCGGGAGGAGGGATGAACAGCTGGCAGAACCATAAGCACAAATAAAGTAATCAAATATGCACACAGAAGAATGTTTCGATTTGGCCCTCATGACTTAACCATATTGTAGCTCATTTATTAAAAATAAAATAAAATCACCTCTGGATTTTCCTCCTTTTTCTTTTTGGTAGCAGGCAGTCCCTGAGCTGACTCTTCAGGAGGTTTCTTTGTCTCCACTTTACTTTCTGTCTGGGTTTGGACTTGAGGTTGAATAATGATAACCTAAAAGACAATGTACAAATAAGAGAATTCAATATATGAAACTAGATTTTTCTGCTTGAAACCTTTGAGAACTCTTTGAGGGGTTACTGGATACCCTACAGTGTTATTTCAAAGTACATTGGAATGGGAAAGAAGGTACTCCTTATGTTACTGAGATCAGACTTCAGTCCTCAGCCTATACATGTTAAAAGCAGTGGATGTCCAGTTTTCTGTAAACTAAATAAACTACACATGTTTTAAATTAAAATTAGGTCTTGTTTAGAACCTATAGGAATTAAGACACAGATCTCATCTACACATTTATGGTAGTATATCCAGCTGCTCATATTTGAATTACCACATGAAGATTTACACGATGTAGGTCACATTATCTAGAAGATATTAAATTAAAAGGAATTAATTTTTGCCCACAAAACTACACATATGATTTCATACCTATAATCAAAAGGACTCTGGAAGCTTCCAAAGGACTTCCTAAGGACTATCACCTTCTAGATAAAGATTATTAGGTTTGAAAAGGCCTTTTCAATCTACTTCATTGCTAATTTTCAATCAATGTCATTTAAGTGATAGATACATTATCTCAACTCGATCACTCTAGAAGATTCAAGAGCATAAAAAGGGATGGTTTCCTGAGCCAGCAGTCATTTTAGCTAAGACAAAAATAATTTATGTCAAAGAAATGGGAAAGAAATATCTGTTTTTATTTACCTCAAAAGCCATCCTACATCCTATATAAAATTTTTTTTTGCACTGTATGAGAACCTGTGCTGCCAATAAGACGAAAAGTAGCAGAATCCTAATAGTAAATTACAGTGAATGTCTGCTGAGCAGACATTAGCAGCCTGTATGGAATCTGTCTCTGGTATAAGAGTGGTAAAGTTCTTGCATTCCAGTGCTGAAAAGCAGTATAAAGATGAAACAAGTAATTCATAGCTTGATTTTTTTCTTTCTATTGATTCATCTCCTGGTCAGTTCTGAAACCCTGAGCTCTCA
This sequence comes from Hippolais icterina, assembly GCA_013400075.1. Classification (NCBI taxonomy): domain Eukaryota; kingdom Metazoa; phylum Chordata; class Aves; order Passeriformes; family Sylviidae; genus Hippolais; species Hippolais icterina. Next base: position 260,315 of record VWYN01026796.1, read on the forward strand.
TTTCATTTGGTCTTCCCCTGGAAGAGCAGAAGGGAATCTCTGATTATTTTATGCACTCCCTGGGGTCAGTCAACAAATCTAGTATCACTGTATCATTGAAGAGGGAGTCCATAGGAAATTTGAGCCTATACAGAATTCAGGGATTTTATTAGTGAGGATTGGCTTAAGGAAAGAGAAGTTCATATGGTCCTGTTAATGCCAGTCTCCATAATGATGCATTTTGTCCCCAGAAAAAAAAGCTTTGTACACAGATAAAAGTACTAGCCTTGATGTTTCTCTGTAAGAATTTTTCTGTTGGAAGCCTGGATGCTGAAAATATCAGGATTTCTGCTTTGACAAGTAGTGACCCTCAGGGGAGTACTGCCTTTAACCTGAGGCCGTAGGAGCAGCTTCCAAAGCTGAGTGATAGCACTGGAGTGTGTGTGTAGTTTGTATAAAAGTGTGTAATGCCACAGGGTGAAATGCTTTAAGTTTGGGAGTTTAAGATATAGAATAGGGCAATATATATAAGGGACAATATGGAGGGATTTGGGCATTGCCTGGGTCCTTCTTCTTCACTTTCTTCTTCCTCCTTCTTCTCAGGTTTGGGTGATCTTTTCTAGTTGGTTAGTGAAAGCCCACATTGTGGGCATTGAGTGATCTTTAATTGGGTTATAAATAAAAATAACTCGGGTGTCGGGGTTTAATTGGTTTTGCTTATTGTTTGAAAGTCCTTAGAATGAGTTAGAAGGAGCCACTTTCTTGGCTTGTTAGACAGAGCTCACGCCTTGTGAGACTGTAACTTAGATAAGAGACAATAAAAAACCAAGTCCAAACAAGATACCATTGTGCCTAGTGTTATAAACGTGGCCGTAAATCTGATGAAAAAAACCAAATTAGCCAACTGTTTATTGAAAATAAAATGACTACTGGAACATCAAAAGGTCTGGGCTAGTCCCAGGCTCTTTACGACAAGCCAGAGTTCCCAAAGACATATAATATTGTACAGGCCCCTCCCTCAGGATGTGCTGTCCCTCAGAAAAGGCCCCCCCTCAGATTGTCAGTCCCCTTTTATATCTTCTGTTCTTCTTCTGATTGGTGGATTTAGGACCTTCGACATGATTGGCTCGTTCTCTAGGGTTTTTCTTGGTCCTTAGCAGGAGTCCTCCTGGACCAATCATTCTTTCCCGCCTTCGAATGATTGGTTGGGCGTGTCCACCAATCAGGGTTTGGATCTGATCTGGAGCCGTCTGTGGAGGAAATAAAGATCCCTCCCCCTTTCCTTTCTTCTTTTTCCCTGTCATTAAAGATCGTCTTCAACACTTTAACAGCCCTTTAACTGTATCTTAACTGCCTATATGAATCATACAAAGTTGCAATACAATACAACAACTGTAACACTCTAACTATTTAACACTCTAACTATAGGGAACATANAATACAACAACTGTAACACTCTAACTATTTAACACTCTAACTATAGGGAACATACAATAACTCATACAAAGTTGCAAACAGAAATTAAACTTATAAGATACATACATATACTCTCACAAAGGTTTAACTATATAACACCTAGCGTCTTCTGCCCAGACCTATCTAGAACTAACACCAGCACATTTCCCCATTGCTTTCTGGCTGTTTCCTTCAGAAGAACCCCTGACAGCACCGCCCAGGCTGTTCCCTCCCAGGGCAGAACCGTGCCCACACCTGTGGCACCGTTCCCGCGTTGGCCGCCCCAGGGCCTCACCTTGCTGTCGGCGCTGATGAGGAGCGGCTGCACTTTGATGCTGTCGTTGACCACCGAGACCGTGGCGCTGGTGCTGATGGGAGCTGCATTGCTGGGGGAGGTGGAAATGATGGCGTAGGCCACGCCGGCGCCGCTCAGAGGGGACGAGAGGGCCGCGGGCTCGGCGGCGCTTTGTGGCTGGCTGCTGCTGTGTGTCTGGACATGGCTGACGGTGTTGTTGGCGGTGGGGAGGGCGGGGCTGGGGTTCTTGATGCTCACTATGGTTGCCTTCTGGAAGGTGGGAGGCTGCTTGGAAGGTTGGTCTCTGCACGGGGAGATTGGGAGGCTGTCTGGAATCAGGGTCTTTGGCCTAACCTACAAGCAGAGAGTCAATCATTATTAGGTGTATGAACGAACACTGCACACGTGTGTTCTCCCAGCAGAATCCTTAATTGCATTAACCAGGGACCAGGAGCGTCTAGAAAAACTCAATGTAGCAACTGCAAGTAGCCAACCATTCACTTACTTGTAGATATATTCCCAGCACTTCTCAACTAGCTCATTTTGAAGTTCTTAACTCACTGCAATGCTAAACAATAAGTGAGAAGAAAGTCAAATCCTTATTTTGATTAGCACACTTCCATACTAATGCTAGTCAAGTCATATCCAGTTCTCAGTAGGGATGTGTAAGCCAAAGCCTTTGCAAAGAATGGAAAACCCAGATGCAAAAATTTCCTCTTCTGAAGGACACACTTTTGTTATGAATTAAGGAGAGCGAGCTGAATCATTGAGGCAGTTGTCTTCAATTTACAGGGACAGTAAAGTATATGCTTTTATACGGTGGATTAGTCAATAAACACCCTCACATGTTTAAGACATGCCATGTCAAATGGAGAGGAGATCAGTCACACAATCACTTAGCTCAGAAAAAAATAAATAAAATAAAGAGAGAGATACAAGAAACCCACAACCACCAAACATCATATTTTGTTGCAGTAATCAAAGAGCTAATTTGCAGCTGTGGGTGGATGCAGGAGGAATTTCCATGAATGGAAGAGGACACTTTGCCCAGCTTTGCAACAGCTGGGGCTGTACCCAGAGCCATGAGTGATAGCTGCAATCAATTGTTTTCAGCTATTGTGATGTGTTTCCAGTGGTGTAATTAACGTCACACTGTCAACATGGCTCTGCCTTAACAACATGTTAAGTACAGTTCCAGGATTGAAAATAAATAATTTAAACCGCTTCACACGGAGTTAACTTCACTCCCAGCTTATTCGTTAACACAGCCAGATAAAACAGTCAGTTCCCTCTGTGCTTATTTAGTCCTGTCACTTCTGGCACCTTCCATACTGTGAAACAAAATGACAAGTTCTAACAGACAGACATGGGAAACAGCTGTCTGTGTCACCGCGCCGGAGTCTACAGGAGCCCTTCAAACGGTGCCAACTTCAATCTTGAGCCTAAGTAAGCAATTTAATGAAACACAGGGCTTTACTGGTGTGCAGAAAACCATCTCCGAGGCTGGCCATCATCCCCTGTGGTGTCAAGAAGGAACCATACCCTTTTGTCCCCACAGCAGATATTAAGTGCAGCCACATGCAGGTTGTGAGCTCTTTGTGTCTTGGTAACTTGTCCCTCAAACGTCAATAGGACCCCAACACCCACGAGCAGTGCAAAACTGGTACCAGAGGCACAGTCCTGCTTGGGACATTCACATTTCCAGCAGCCATGGTAGATGGAAAGGTAAAGAGGAGGTTTGCCCAAGGTCTTGCAGGCTCGTGCAGAGCCAGGAAACCACTGTGCTCAGCTCACAACTTCAGGGTGACACTGGAAAGCCTCAGAGACCTGCTGTGAATTGATGCAAAACTACACGGAACTCCAACGAACCATAGCCAAAATACCCTCACAGTAACTGAAGGGTTCTTTGCTTGTTTTCTTTATGCAATCACTTTGTGTAACAATTATCTGACTAGACTGACTTAGTTCAGATACCAGACAAATACCTTGGTCAAGTAGTTTAAGGGAGGACTCTGTAATTAGCTTCATATCCATGATTAGTTGATGGTCTTATTTTCAAAAGTAGTGCACAAAGCATTGGTTTAAACTCATCAGTTCAGGAGTTTTTCTAGCCAAAAATTGTCATGTAGTCTATCAGGAGCTACTGTATCTGTCACTCTTACTTGCCCTTTTATGTTTAATCAAAAGCCTAATTAAAACTAAATGCCTACATATATTCCAGCTATATAATTATCTTTTCTACTGCATGATGTAATACCTCAGTGAATCCTACACACACCCATAATACACAAGCTGTGGATGAACACGTATTACTACACTGTAAAATAATCTCTTCCTGCAGAGATAAATAAACAAACTTCATTTTCCAAAATACTAAATTCTTTATAATGTGCTGCATACTGAAATTATCTGATAGGACTGTACAAGTTGGTACAGCACAGAGCATATGCTGGGCACTTTCTGCCACCGTGTGATACAGAAGAGGAATAACTGTTCTCATGGGCTAAGCCTCTGCAAACTCCCTGCCAAGTTTACCCAGCCTTGGGAGACGATATTTATTTGCAATTACAGAACAATAAAAAGGGCTGACAACAGCAAAAAAAGTTTCAGGTGCTCCTGAGTTAAAGTTACAATAACTTAAAGTGAAAATAACATTTATTTCAGGGCCTGCATGTGTGAATCCAAAACAGAAAGCAAATGTAGAAGCCCCTTGTGCTCCAACACCTATGAATGCTCCCCCTGGAATATAAACACTAAGAATAAACATTTAATAAACAGCTACAAAAAAGACCTTTGGCAGAGTGTCACCTAAAACCCCAAATTACTACAGTTATTTGTGAAGATACATGGTGTCAGCTAGGAAGAGAAAAAATAAGAAGGAAAAAGGTAGCATAAATTCCTTTCCCTCACAGCAAAAGTGAAGCTTAAATTTGGGAGATGAAAGGAGGACAGCAGCACTTGCATAAGTTTGGAAGCTGGCAATCACTGAAGAAGTGGTGGAATAAAACTAGGGCAGGACAGGGACTGCACTGCACACACATGGTATCAAAAAGTAATTTTCTTCTGAAAGTAGCACAGGTTGGATGACACCAGTCCCTGTCGCAAGAGTTACAGAAAAAAAAGGCACCAAAGTTGAGCAAACGAGAAGAAAAGAGAAAGAAAAAGAGACAGCATGTTTGTTACCAAAAGAATACTTCAGCTGTTGGCAAGAGTTACAAGTAACAATTCTCCTGTAGCTCAACCCTTTTTTCCCCAAGTTTAACTTTCATTTAACTTCTGACAGCTGTCAAAACAGAATGTGATCCTACTAGGGCTCAAAATGCAGGAGAGCTGCTTCTTGAATATAATGATTTTGTAAACCTGTGTTGTTCTTGAGTTTCCTCAATACCCACAATAACAGAAACATTTCATTTCCTGTGGCAATGTTCAGACTGGTACTTCTCAGCTAGCTGCAGGTGAGCACATTTTTTTAAGGAAATATTCTCAAATCTGAGCATTCACTGGGTGGGGGCTGTCTGCTTTTCAGGCAAGGAAACAAGAGAGGGCCCAATCCTGTGAGATGTACAGAGTGCTCTTTTGTTCAACAGCCTCTAATTTATTTTAAAGAGTTGCAGATCAGGAAAGAATCAGCTCCTGTGACTAACATGACTTCTTGTATATCCCACATCATTAAGCTCCATCCAGATGTCCCTATATGAAGCTCAAAGGCTTCCATTTCACCAAAACGTCATTCAAGCTCTCAGGAACACAAATTGCTGAATACTGCAGAGGTGAACGAACTGCTGAGTGGTGGAGGTGGGAGAGCCTGATGTGTGTCACCACTGACAAAGGAAAATGTGATCATGGGCAATCTGTTTCCTGAGGTACATCCCAACAGGTTGAGCCACTCACCTCCTGTAGTAAAGAAAAATAAGGTAAGAAAGAAAACCTCTTGCAAAAGAAGTCCTCAAGATCCAACCCAAGCAAGGATGGGGGAAAAGGAGAAGGGAAGGAAGTCACACAGTTCTTCCAGTCTCTGTGGGCAGCCTATGTAGTCCTAAAGGACAGGATTTAATTAGAACAGTTATATCTGTGAAGATCTGCAGGTGTTATGAGAATTGTTAAGGGCATTTCTGGTAAATGTGTTCTCCTTCAGGCCTAGGAAAGAAGGGAAGTTAACACAGTGTTCTTCAATTACAAATCCAAAAGGGATCACTGTGATCCTCCAGCTCACAGGCTGGCCAAATAATTTCTCCCAGAAACTGAAGACTGATTTAAAAGAAAACACTAAAGACTTCTTAATGATGAGCTCCAGTAAATTGTTAAAATGGTTTTTTTTGCTGGTGACTGGCATTTTATTGCAAGGTTTAATTTGCCTAATTCAGCTTCAAGTCCTGGATCTTGTTATAGCTTTGTCAGCAGCACTGAGAGCCCTCCCCTTCCCGTGTATCAGATATCAGCTGGATCGTGCTCAGCATCCATCAGCCCTTCATACCAGCAGGGCTGATCTGTATGAAAGTTTTTCAGCTCAATGCAATATCACATTGCCTTTGAGAGAAAGACCATTATTCACACTTTATTTTCACTTCACTTTTGTACTCAGCTTAAAAACAAAAACTCAAAATGGATTTGGCACAATTCATATGTCACAGAGGCAAAGTGCTGGGAGCAGCAGCCAGAGCTTTCATTCTTGAAAACTTTAGAGGATTACACAGAAAACATTAGCAATGGCTGATGAAATGAGTGCAATATGGGGTAATCATATCCTTCACCAGAATGAACAGATGCACACTGACTTCAGTAAAGCTGTGTCTATTTATGCCAGCTGAGGACCGACTCCCTGCCTCTTCTTTTTTAATCAGTAAAATCATGCGAAAAAAAAAAATCTGCTTAACTTTACAGCAATGACAGTCCCTAAAATCCAGGTTGCTCCACTCACTCAAATACAAGTATTTGCAGCTTGGTTCATTCTTAATTCCTTTCCTGATTAGCTCTTATTATCTTCAGCCTGGTCTAAGACCACTGTCAAAATAAACATAGTTTATTTTTTTTTTCATCAGGGAAGACTTCTTTCTTTTCTTCCTTCCCCTTGATGGGGCCACACAAAAAAGAAGTTACTCTTCATTGTAGGCAAGATGACCCAGAATCAGTGAATCCCATGTTCACATACAACATAACACTCTCTTTGGCATACCCCTGGAATATTAGCCTGTGAACCTACAGAAAGACAGTGTGAAATGCAGGGCAAAACCCAAGGAGCTGCTCCAGCCCACATTTTCAATCCTGCTACTCTGGATGGAGCAGACCAGGGAAGAAACCTTAATCTGATCAAAACCAATAGCAAAATTGAGCAGACTCCAGCAAGGCCAGAACTGCAACAAGCCCCTCAAAACAAACCCTGGTCTCAGTTTACATGCAACACAACCCAGGAGTCACTCAGCAGTATTTTGACATGTGTACAAATTGCACACGCTTGATCAGGCATCTCCCACGTGCTGTGTACCTGCCATGATTTGGTATTTCAATTGTTGGTCATGGACAGCTGACTTTAGTGTAAAGGTGACATGCAGCTAATAGAACTCCTGGGCAATTTTTGAGAAGGCAAAACAATTTAATTTAGTTTTTCTTCTCCTTCAGCTTTGCTTGATACCACAGAAATTGAAGTTTTGCTGAGAGGGATGTTTGAGTGGGAATCTGCCAGCTCTGCTTTCTCTGGATGTTGGCATAAGGCAGTCAGGTGGGAGTTCTTTATTAAAAATGTTATCAGTGCTTTGAACACTGTGTTGCTTTTGCATGGCTTGATTTTTTGGTGAGGAGGGAAGAAGCCAGCCACGGAAGTGATGTTTCTGTGGGAAGCTGCTAGAAGCTTCCTCTGTGCCTGGCAAAACCAATTGCAGGCTGGCTCTGAAAATAGGCATGCTGCTAAGCCAATTAGCATAGTTAGTAACTCCTCTCTGATGACATGTTTAATAAAGAAAAAGTGTGTACAATTTCCCTCTCTTCATTTGACGGGTGGGGAGGCGGCCACCATGGGGGACATCCCAGCACCAGGAGTGGCCGTGCAGCTCGTGGGGCCAGAGTAGCCACAACATCTCAGCATGGCTTGCAGTGAATTCTGCTTGCTCTCAGCCAGCTGTGCTGCCAACAGAAGAGCAAAAGCAGTGGCAGCAGCTTTTCCTTTTTGGTGCCCCACATGAAGAGAGGCGCTGAACGATGCCGCCCATGCAGCGGAGGTGAGTACATCATGGCCAGCAGCAAGCAACTGCCCAGTGTGGAGCCCAGATGGAATCAACCCTTCAGCTCTGGAAAACCCTGCAGGACCTTTTCAATTGATAGAACTTGAGAACAAACAAACCTACAAACACCAATTCTCTTCCAAGTCAGAGAAAAGCAAAGGACACGTGAGGAGAACAACATGGCGACACTAGGGTTGGTGAAAAGATGGAAGGGGATGAGATGCTCCAGGTGTCAGAGCTGAAATTCTTCTGCAAGCTGTGGTGAGGACTGTAATACAACAAATTTTTTTCCCTTTAATTCATGAAGTGCATGGGGGGATGTAGAGGTCCACCTGCAGCCCGTGAGAAAAGGTGCCCATGCTGGAGCACGTGGATGCTGAAAAGCTGTAATTTAGTGGGAACTTGAACAGAGAGAGAAGATAGAGAAAGAGGATCCTTGCTTCCACACTAGAACAGCTCATACTTAAAAAACACTCCCTGAAATAAAATGACTCATGCCATGTAGTTCAGGAAGACTGTTTTGCCTGTGGGAGGGCTCAGGTTACAGCAGGTTGGGCAGGACTGCTACTTGTGAAAATTAGAACCACATTGGAGAAGTTCATGGAGAGCTGTCTCCTGTGGGAAGGACCCCATGACACAACAGAAGAGACTCCTCCCCCTAGGCGATCTCAAGAAAGATTTTTAGACGTGAAAAACTGACTAAAACCCCCATGTTTTGTCTCCCTGTGCTGTCCGTGAGAAGGAAAGAAGGGCTAGGGGTGGGAGGGAAATGGTGTTCTTATAGTTTATTTTCGTTCTCATTATCCTCTTTTAATTCTGTTCATAAATTTTTCTTTATACCTTTTAAGTTTTGAGCCTATTTTGCCCTTAAAGTGTTTTCACCTAATCCTTCTCACCCCAAAAGCAAAAGCCTTTTGGTTTTTCTTTCCCCCTCCTCTGCCAAATATAGCATAAGAGACTGAGTGAATGGTTTTTCATGGCTTCTAGCCAGTGCCAAAACCTGACAAACACAAAACTGTATTTTCATAGGAACTTCACTGACTTTTGCTAATGGATTGTGTATTTTCTGCTTATATTTTCTGATTTGGCACTGCCACAATTGAATTGATGATTCATTAAGTGGCTCTTTTCCATTTGCAAAGGGGGAAAACTACCATTAAACCAGCAAATAAAAATCAGTATTATTCAAAAAATAACTAGAGGTTGAAGTTGACAAGGATTTAATTTTTTTTTTTTTACCTTCTGCACAGCAATTCTGTCCTTGAACATGCAGTTTTCTTTGTGCCTCTGAGGAAAAAATTAATCCTTATTGTTTAGGATTACCATGGGAATATAAAAGATAGATTGTGATTATACAAACCAGTCAATAACTTACTTCCATTTCCACTCTTTTCAGCATTACAAGTTAGCTTGCTTCTCTCACAGATACCCATCTATGATTAACTTTCTTCAATTTAAGGTGTCCATGAACCCTTAGGCACAAATAAGAGAAGACCTGTCTGCTTTCCTCCTGTCCATATCCTTCCTTAGGCAAACTCTGAACTAATCCACACAGCTGGATTTCACTGGACTCAAAATCTGGTGTCACATTAGAGACCATGGATATCCCTCCTTTGTACTGTCCATCACTTTGAGAGCTTTTCCTGCTTCGAGACAACATCACATTATGATGATTCGACCAGCCCCAACTCATTTACTAGCTAAAATCAAAAAAGAAAGACAAAAATAAGAATAAAAGTAATGACAAAAATAATTTCTGTCTGCTGACAGCCTATGCCAGATGGAAGCACACAAAATGCTGAGACATCAGAAGATGAAAATGAAGGGTCAGAGTGTAGCCCCCCTTGATCTACCCTACATGTTCATTCTCAACTTTAACTGCAGGAGACTGGATTCCTTGCCACTGCCAAACTCTGTCATGCTACACCCACAAGGACTGTTCTTATGGCTCCACCTCAGTCACACCTTCACCTGTCTTGGCTGCACAGCAGCAGTGTAAAGTACAAACCTACAGGTGCTACAGCAAGGCACTGCCTCTCCCAGCAGCACAGGCAACCTACCAAACCCATCCACTAGTGTGGAACAGAGATTGCCACAGAATTTTAAATGAAGTACTGTGTTTCCATCCCAATCTCCAAAGCTCTCCCTGTAAAGGCTTAATGTGAAAGGCCAAGCTGGCCATGTGTGCCTGGTGCAGGGAGTCCCTACAACAAGGCTGAGGCAGCTGTCTCAAACTTCTTTAAGAATTACAAGCACACTCATCAGTTTCTACACTAAATGTTTTCTATAGTGGCATGCAATTAATAGCAGCATGACCATTAAAAATAAGCAAATTGATAAAAAGAAACCCTCAGCAGAACTCTCAGCTGTATGTGCTTCTTCCCAAAGGAAAAGAGAAGAAGTAGTTTACATCAGATGTTCATCTTGGTGCCTAACACATTACCAGAAGGTGCTTCAAGTACAGTTCTTATATTACTGTGACAAGCACAGTACAGGAGCTTATATACAATAAAACAGATTAATAACTACATTTATTAAGGGCTACATATTTAGCCAGGCCTCTGAAAATCTTTTATAAAAAGTAATTTTGCTTGTTTTCTGCATGCATACAATGAATATTAAATACTGTTGCTGGGTTGCTTACCACACTGATTAAATTACACTTCAATTAGATTCTCTCTCTTCTCCTCCAGTAACATTCCAACACATTCCCCTGGAAGCTCTGAGAGTTATATACCAGAAAGTTCCACAACATCCCTTAGGTTATTATAGTCCATATTGTAAAAACAACTTTATCCAATTCCATTGTTCCTTTCTCAATCAAACAACAAAGTATTCTTGTCTCCCCACTGCACAATTCTGTATAACTTTTTATTAAAATATGTATGCCTGTGAGCTTCTTTTCTATTTTCTTGAAAGACTGACTTGCATTTAATAACGCTTTTCCACTTTCCAATGGCTATGTACAGTTTTTACACATTACACTTAAAAAATCATGGGTTTTTTCAAACTCATGATGCAAACAGAAAGAGACTTTGCTATAGACCAGTCCATTTCTTCTACAGTACACAGTGCCATCCCAAAACTTATTTCTGTCTATAGGAGTTGTTTTCCTTTCAAGAAATCTTCCAGAAGTCCCACCACTGAGGAAGCCAGGAGCAGTGCCTGGCTTTGGTACACGTGTGAAGAGAAGCAGCAACTACCAGTAGAAATGTGCTCATGAGAACTATGACATGAAATTTTAAAATGGGACTGTGTTTTTAACATTTGGGAACACGTGGAAACGCTGGCTGGGCTCACATGGTACCCAGTGAAGAATAAATGCACACTAAGATAGCAGAGCTTGTCCCAAGGCAGCCCAGTGACCACATTCAGGCCCTACTGAATTATACGTGTTAAAGGCAGTGCAGAAGATAAAAACTAAAATCTGACAGCAGAACTTGGCAGAGTTGATTGACACATACATGTTTCACCTAAGGCCCTGTGAGCACCTGTTTGTTTTCAGCACTAAGCTGTGTGATCCCTCCAATGCAGACACTGCTCTGCTCTAAGCCGCAGTGTCATGAGCAAAGCCATCCCAAACCGTGCCTTCAACCAGCACTGGAAAGAGAGGTCAGGGAAATAGCATTGTAATCTGATGTAACTCCCATTCAAAATGTCACAGTCACTCCATTAATTTGAATGAGGATTGGACTAGGCCTAAATTACTGACAACAAAACAGGAGGTTTATTTTATTATCTTTACCTTTTCATTTAAAATCTTCCTGTCGAAGAACAGGAAATAACATTTCACATGTACCTCCAGGTGGCTACAGTGCAACTTATACTTGTCTGTAAACCAGTTCAAAGTAGACAGAATATTTGCTCTGCAGCTGGAAATTGGAACTCAGCCTGACAGAATGCCACCCCCTCCTTAGAGCAGATGGTGCCATAAAGAAGAGGAATAGCTCAGGAGTACCAGAGTGGTTAAGTAGAGGACCTCTAGGATTTTCTTAGAGTGCAGTGAAGGGTCTGCAGTTTCAAAGCATCTCACTCAGCTGGAAACCTTACCAAAGTAAGAAGTAAGAAGAGAAAGACTATCTGGAATTAGCTTCTCAAACATCACAGCTCACTTATTTGATGAAAGCAAAAATAACTTCATATTCTGGGAAGAAAAAAATTAGAAAAAATGTCCACCAAAGAAGCTTGTTTTGGCAAATAACGAATGCCTAAAAAATATTGTTTGTATTGTGCAAAGAACTTGTAAGTAATGTTTGTTTGCTCACCACTTAATTAGTGGTTCTAAGTGATGGAATTTTGCTGCCATTTGTGAATGTGCAAATTTTGAAACTTCATTCCCCAGATGGAAAAGCTCCCAGGGGGTCATATCATAAACCCATTCAAATGAACAAAACAAATGACAAGTATCTGTACAAATGTGGAAAATGAGGGAGCTGTAGGCATTATTTTATGTAACTCTTGTTAAATGCCTTGGTTTACTTGTGTGGTATTGTTTTGCTTGACTGCATGGGGGTAAATCAAAAGAGGCTGACAAGATGAGGAGCACGAAAGTGTCAAATATATCAAAACCTTGTAGACATGATGAGGACCCTCAAAACGGATGAGTCCCCTCTTTCTGTCCAGTCAGCTTGGTAATATTTATGCCTACCTGTAAATCTAAAGGGAATCTGAAATCCCAAAGAAATAATGAGTCTGGCCAAAATGAGAAATGCCAGAGAGCAGTTGGTGTGCTGCCAGGAATGCAGATACTGACTTGGATTTTTCCCAGTTATCTACATGCACCTGAGACAGAAGTGCAATCTGTCCACCTTAGAGGAAAGCCACTCCCAGAGGATGGTTCACATAAAAGTAGGCTCCCAAAATAGCAGGAATCCCAATAAGGCTCCACCCAGGCTTTCCTCTCCTCCACAGACCTGCAGAGAAGCAGCCTATGCAGCCCAAAAGTTGAGGTGAGTGCAGCTGCAGCTGCCACTGCACTTGCACAAGCTACACCTGGACTCAGCTGCTTGAGTAAAGGCACACAGCTGCTGGAGCACAGAAACCTTTGCTGCTCTGGTTCCATCACTGTCACAATGAGACTTGGCAGAGATGGAGATGGGGGAAGGTTCCATCCCTTCCAGAACAAGATTGAGCTACAGACAACATTTGAGTGTGGACACTGCACTGCTTTAATTCCCTGTGAAATACCCTGAATTCTTGGCAGAGCAGTGATGAATGTGGTTCTGCTGTCCCAGCAATTTGCTGCCACATGGGCAAACAAAGGAAAGGTTTTAGCAGATGCCAAACCCAGCTGGACTCTACTTGTTGGTACACTTGGGAGATGGGAATTGGCATCTCCAGGAGTCAGTGCTAGAACGGCAGGATTGTGCCAGTAACTCAGAGCAAGGTATGGGGCCTTGCATGTCACCCACAGGGACAAAAGGAGGTTAGTGGCCAGCCTGGTCTGTGCAACCAACTCTGATGAAAAACAGCTGAGGACATGGACTGTGACAGGATTTAATTCTGCATGATTTCAGCTCCCACTGAAAGATAATGTATACCTCTTAATTTCCAAAATAATTTTAATTAGGTGCTTGTTTTCACAACACTACAAGGAAGAAGAAAGAGATGTTTTTTTACCATAACATCTGCACGGTATCCACATGGCCTTGCTTCCTGGAATTTTTATATTTCTATCTGAAGTTTCCAGTTTTCTTGGACCAGAGATGACCATACACTCACCCTATAGTTCCTACAAAGGACACATTCACAGTGACACAATGCTGCAGACTTGCAGTGGCCTCCCAGGTCACCTGCATCCAGCTGTACCTGGGGAATGACAGCTTTACACCACTCTAGTCCATGGCTATATTAAATCTATTTTCAAGACATCTGACTATTTAATTAGAAGCCAAACTTGTAGATGAAAATCTGGTATCTCTGAAGACGTTGAGCACAAAGGAGGGAGGTTTGATGGACAGAGGGAATTCCCCACTAGGAAACTATATGGAAATTTTAAACTTTTCTGTGAGCTTGGAGGGAGAGAGGAACATATGGACCATGAAGAAGCATGAAGGAGAACTGGCCTTTAATGGGCCAGTAAATGGGACAGGTTGTTGCTGGAGAAGCCTGGCCCGTTGTAGGCCTGTGAAAAAGCCAGAAAAAACTCAGGGCATAAGACATACCCCTGATAACATGGTATTACATACAGCTGCCGAATGCATTTATAGTTTTCCAGAAATGAGATTGCTAGGCAGTTATTGCTCATTCTATCTATATGAAATAAAATAAATAACTAAATAAAGTAACTAAATAAAAAAGTTACTGAACTGTTACTGAAAAGTTACTGAGTTACTGTCTCAGGGCAGCCAAGAAAGCACTGGTAGTTCTTTAGTATTAAGTATGATTGCATAAACAGCTCTGAAATGGAAGCTGTACCAGGAAGGGAGTGAAACAAAGTGGAATACAAACAAAAATATTGCCATGACCTAAACAGCAAGACAGAAAGGATGTGTTCCTTTCAAAAAGCTGAGGAAATCAGCTTCCTCTGCTTTTTTCAGTTCTTCAAAATTGAATCTAGCACTGAATGATTTTTTTTTCTATTTAACAAACCATAGGGCATTGGTACTTCTCTAAGTGTAGCATTTGCAATGCCATCACCATTGCTGAAGCACAACCTAAATGATAATTCAGGCCTTGTTACAGGTCTTTCAGCTGCTCTTGAACCTCATCTATTTTCAGGAGCAATCTGCTCATCTTTCACACCCCAAAAGGGCAGAAATCAAAATGTTATTATGCTGTAAGAACAACTGAAAAGCAAAGTCTTGAACTTGATAAGACTATAACTTCACTATATGTTCACAACTCTGCCTGCCACAAAATGTAATTTAAAGAGAGAATTCAAGAAGTTTGTATTGGAAATACTTCTTCCTCCAAGTAAATTTAGCTCACAGATCTACTAGATTCTGCCACTAAAAATAAATTAGAAAAAAATAAAGAAACAACAGGAAGAACATATATCATCAATTTCAGCACTTTCATAGTGTTCCTGTATGAGAAATAGAGCTGTAAGGGCCACAGTAGGAGAAATACATTCATACTTACTAATCATTAATGTAAAGAGTAAACCATAGAATTGCAGCAAAACACTTGTTGAAAATGACATCCAAAAATTTTGAGAAAGGGGGTTGAAATGGGGAATAAAGTGCATAGTTATAGAAACAGCGATGGGTGTTCAGAAAAGAAAACAGTTTGAAATATTTTAAAAACCAATGAATGCAACTCTCCTTTCACTCTTACCCAGAGAATATTTCCCCAGTCTGGCACCTGGGTTAGCTGGGCCAAAACTTTGTATTGGGATAGACAAGGCAAATAAGTCAGTGAAACAGAACATGGGGTTAAATCTTGAACAGGAAGGTTAACACTTCCACCAGTTCTTTTAATTACAGAATTATAGATTTTCACTTCTGTGATTTGTGATTCACCTTTATAGCATCAATTTACATTCCCCCATATATATTTTGTTCTTCCACAATGAATCTACATGACATTTTATAGCTTTTCATTGTGCTATCAGTACGCTCCTAGAAGAATTTTATTTTTTTCATGGACTGAAGAAAAACACAACTCTACAAATCAGTGTGCTGATGCACCCAGGCCTGGGCACTAGACAGGAGCAGAGAATATGTACAAAACAACACAACCCCCTCTTTGAAACTGTATTCTGTACCTGAGGTAGCACTGCTGGTCCTTGTCCCGCCAACCTCTGCAAGGAGCTGACCTGAGGAACCTTAATGGGCACTGCAGTGATAGTTCCCAAAGCCTGTTGGAAGAAAAACATTTGAACACAGCTTAAAACAATTGCAAAGTTTTCCCAGCCAGAATCCCTCCGAGCCAGCAGTTCCCTTCCAGCTTTTTTCCCTTCCCAGCTGCCATGGCTGAAGGCTCTCTAGGCACCAGACTGTTTTCAAAAGAGGTCTGAAATGCACCACAGTGACGTGCATCAGTATGATGGTGCATTTCATGGTAGCCAGGGTCACAAAGAGAGATTTGCTGTGCCTCAGGAAATAGTAAATACTGAATTATTCAAATTAAAAGCTGCCTATAAATCTACTACAGCACACTGCCACAAAACATTCAGCTAAGATGACGCCCATTTAGGCCAACAGCATCTATGACTATCCATGTTTATTTTTGTTACTCACCCTTTCCTTAGTTGTATACCAAATTTATTCAAAGCTTATTTAAGATAGGGTGGAATAAACAGATAGATTATAAATTTATATTTGGGCCATATATGTAAAGAAGACAGCTAACTTTTCCCACTCAATGTCTTTCATCCCTGATTCCAGTTCATAGAATCATTGAATGGCTTGGATTGGAAGGGACCTTAAAGATCACCCAATTTCACACCCCAGCACGGGTAGGGACAATTTCCACCAGATCAGGTTGCTCCAAGCCCCATCCAACATGGCCTTGGACATTTCCAGGGATGGGGAGCCCACAGCTTCTAACCAAAAGTCCATACTTTGATTAACTGACCAATATTCTTAAGGCAAGGTTTTGTAACTTCCACCTAGCAGTTTGTTATTGCTGTTGGGACGACACAGCAATATAAGCAAGCAGATGATTGTCATTATAACAGCAAGAGACACTTAGTCACCAAACACAAAATCCTATCAGGCTGTTAGAAATAGCTAATATGGAGAAAAATATAGATTCAACTGAATTTCTCTAAATTTAACTCTGCTCTAAACCAAGGTTTTGGATCACAGCCAGCAAGATAAAATATGCCATTATTACCCCAATCTGGTAATGAAATTTGTCAGTAGAAAAGAAAGTATAACATAATCAGCTCAAGGAAAGTGAAACTGTGTCACATCCATGCTGATATGTTCTCCTCAGACCTCACCCAGAGTGGCAAAACAGTCTATTTCATTCTGTCTCCAGTGTTTGATAAGAAATAACAAGCGTATTCAAGCAGAATATTCTTAATAAACTACTCCTACAGTGTTTATATTTTTACCTCTGCTACTCCTGCCAGGGACATTTGGGGGTGTGATGTTGCATATTCAGCAAAGATTAACATTTGAAGAAGATTTGCCTGAGTAAAACAACAAGGAGAGCTGAACAGTTATAAACATGCAAGACAATTTTTCTTGAGTACTCATAGATTACCAGTACCCTGGATTATCCATGGAAAAATACACTCCATTAAAATTCTGTCTCAAGCCAAGAGAAGAAGTAAAGGGGGCAGAGAGAGCAGCATTTTCATCCGTGGATGATCAAACAAGTAAATTACACCTTCCTTTAGAAATAAAGGTTCTGGCAGCAGGGTGAGGAACAGAAGGGGGTGTTTCTGCAACAGTTTCCTTATAGGGTGACAGATGGACTAAACACAATGAGAAAGGTTCTGACTGAACAACTTCATTGCCCTATCACAACTTCTACCCTATCACAGCCTCACACATGGGCAAGAATAACATGAGGAACTACTGCAGTCTGGGGAGAAGGAGAAATTGAGCTGCCACCTGCTGCTATGGGCTTTTATTAGACTTATCATAACTTCTGCTTAATATTAGCATGAACTGCAATCAATTCAGCCCAGATTCAGATTTTTTTAGGGTAAATACCAAAGTGAACTTTCCAACTCATGCTACAGAAAGCCTATCACAACTAAGATCCATATTTTCCTACTATCCTAAGTGAGATTTCTTCCACCACACAGTGAAGTCCAAGGTTTACTAGGAAATATCAGGGGCACCACTACTTCTCCTGGGCTGTACAAATACCCTTTACAGAAAGTTAAAAACGAAAAGTTCTTCCTTCTGGAAGGTTGTGCTTTACAGGCTGCTGCCTCTGACCTTGCAAACACACATCCTAATATTCCTATTCCTACAGATACACAAGGATTTGCAAAGATTTTCCAACTGGACAACAAAATATATGGTGGTTGGCATGGTGGTGTTCAGTCCAAGGCTGGACTTGATGATCTTGGATGTCTTTTCCAACCTTAATGATTCTGTGATGCCATTAAAATACAAAGTGCTGACACTAAATGAAATTAGGACCTTATTATAAAGATAAGAATCAAATTACTGAGATGTTAAGTAAGATAGAGTTATCAATTGTTAAAATGCACAAAAAACTCCATGTCTGAGCAACAAAGATCTTCTCTTGTATTACTTCAAATATCTCCAGGGAATAAAAAAACAACCAAGCAACTAGAAAAGAATGACTCTGCCCTGGGTGCACTGCTAGGCCAGTTCTGGTTCAAGTTTCAAAACAGTGAATGATTGAGACAAAAGAAATGGGAAAGAGAGAACAAACAAGAAACACCACAA